>VYXD01006830.1:2049933-2317605 GCA_013397195.1 Hylia prasina
TTGCAAGGACATGTTGTAGTAGGCCAAGGCAGATTGCCTTGGGACTGAAAGAGTGGGTTTAGATGAGATGTTAGGAAAAAATTCTACACTGTGAGGGTGTTAGGATCCAATTTAAACACAGAAAAGCAAAGAAAGCTAAGTCTCTGTGTGTAAACTGGAAAGAACTTAAAAGGGTCAAAGTATACCCAAAAATGAGATTAAAACTAAATGGAGTTGGATGTTGATGCCAAAAAATTGATATCTTTTATTTAATAGTAAAAGAGGCAAAGAGAAAAGAAAGAAAGCAAGAAAAGGAAAGTAAAGTGTGCATGGGGGTAGGGAGACAGGGAGAGGGTGATAGGGGTTAGGTGGATGCATATGACCCATCTGAGGGTCCCAAGGACATCTTGTTGCTCCCCTGCATCCAGTCGTCTTGGTGGTGACAGTCCCCACCAGGCTGCCTGCCACACACAGCTGGCTGTGGGCCAGGTGGGAATGCCCACCTTGCAGTGCCTCCCTTGCAGGGGACCAGCTTGACACTGTCCCTGGCAGCACTGAGGGTGTGTTGCATCATGCTGCAGTGCTCTGGTGCAGGGTCTGCAGACCCCTTTGGGGGGGTGTGTCACCCCCTTTGCTGTGGATAAGCTTTCCCCCAGGTGAAAGGTGTCTCTGCACATCAGAGGATGGGCAGTCACTGCCTCTGACCTTTCCAACACACACCCAAAGCCTCTCTTCCCCCACCCTTTGGTCTAAGAGTCTGTGCATGCCTGGCAGCTTATAGCCCTGGGGCTTCTCCACCCTAAAGGTATTAGGCTTGTACTTTGTGAATGTCCCCATCCCTGAATTGTTACTTTATCTTCATCAGGGAACCGTCCAGGGTCTCTCAGAGCCCCATTCAGGGTGTGGTGGTCTTCTCTGCAGCTTTTGTAACACAGTTCTGCTATAACAGGCAAAAGTCTTCCATGAAAATGTTAAAGTCATAAACTATAATATTTCAGTCTCTGTGGTAGGCGCTGGAACAGGTTGCCCAGAGAGGTCGTGGGTGCCTCAGCTCTGGCAGTGTTTGAGGCCAGGTTGAATGGGTTTGAGCAATCTGGTGTAGTGGAAGGTGCCCCTGCCCATGGCAGGGGGGTTGGAACTGGGTGAGCATCAGGGTCCCTTCGAGCCCAGACCATTCTATGATTCCATGAGGTAAAGACTAAATCCACATTTCTGAAGGTGTCAGGCACAGAAGTGCAGGAAGATGGTACTTACAGAAGAGTAACCTGGGTACCTTTATATCATTTCTAAAAAAATGTTACTTCTGTTGCAGCTTTTCCTGCTACTCTGCAGTATGTGCTCCTGCTCATAACAAACCGCAAACAAAGGGATGCTGCTCTGAGACAAACAGTTTTTAACACTTCCATCCTAATTGAATGATAGCTTTGTGGTCTTGTATCTTCTGTTCTAGGAAAGAGAACTTGGAGCTGCCAATAAAATAGGAATTTTATGTTTTCAAAAGTCCAGTACTGTGATTTTGATGCAGCTTGAAATCCGCAGCCTTGGAATCATTACTGTATGTTTATAGGAGAAATGCTTCACTGTAATTTTAGAAAACCGTACAAATGATAAAAATAATTCTTAACTGTTCAGAGGTCTCACAGCGGAAATGTAATTTTGCTTAATAAGTAAAGGAATTAGGAAATAATGTCCCTACATATAACACTCTTCAATAAGTATTTAAAAGTAAGGTTTCTCTATAAGCATGGGACAAAATATAATAGATCAGAATCCCAATGTTTGCTGGCATGTTTCTAGATTGGGCAGCCTTACCTCATTATTTTATTTTAAGAGTATCACCTCTGCCTCTGCCCCACACATTCGTCAGTATTTAATGTCAATAAGATTTGAAAATCAAAATTGTTAGAGTGAAGCACTCCAAGGAATTTTCTATATTTCCTATTACAGATATATGTTCCACTCTCATCCATAGCAGGTAAGCCCCTCTATAGTTAGTGTCACTTTGCTTTGCTTAAAGGTAGCAACATCACTGTGTGCTTCTGCAAAAGAAGACAATGACATTTTAAAACAAAAAGGAGAAACTGGCAACAGTTTCCTCTTGCCTTTACTTGCATGGGCTGTCAAATTTTGTTACTTGGAAATTAGGTGTGGGTTGGTTTGTTTTTTTTTTTTCCAATTATCAGACATTTAATAATGTTTTATAATATGACTTCACATATACTTACTGTTTATGGGATACAATTAACAAATCCTCCGCATTTCTATTTTATTTCTACATGCTAAGTCTTTTTTTCCTTTTTGATTAGAATGCTCCAGTACATACGCAAAGTTAGTAGAAAATCTGTAGTCCCATTGTCAGTTGTCTGTTTTACCACTGTATTAAGCATTTGCTACTGAAATTTTTGTAGAAGTTTGCACAGTAGTTGCAAAAAGGTAGGTTTACTTGTTACTTCTTCATGTCGCAACAGATTTAGAAAGTCAGTACTGATAGATAGTTGGCATGTTCTTGGAACAAGTACAAATGTTCACATTTGTTTCAAGCACTGAATGTACTAGATCTTTTGGATGTGTATTGTTACTCTTATCCTTCCATTTCAAGTTCATTTATTGGACTTTGAAAATCCCTTTTAACAAAGTTTTCAGAACATTGCTTTGCTCAGCTAAAATAACTTCCGCTGATTTTGCCAGTGATTAAACTTTAGCAGTATTAACTTTACTAATTTCTTTCCTCTGATCAAAAGTTAGTAGAGCATTCACTTGTCATTAACAGACATGTCTCTAATGCAAGTTTGGGTTTTGCTTAAGCAAACACTCTACAATTGAGAGTCCAATTCAGAGATTCAATTATGGGGATACAATGGCTTTTTTTGGTTCTGACAAAGTTTATTTTCAAAGGCAACTGAGCTTGCTTTGTCTTGTGATCTGTTTGTCTTGTAGAAAAATAGAAGTGAGATGTAATTGTATGTGTATGATAACGATCATTTTTGCTGTGATCCTTTCAATAAATGACTCTCTGTGTGAGTGAGCAATTACCAAATAACATTTGTATTCCTCATGTAACAGAGCAATTTAATGTGCAAGCATTTGAGACATAGATCAATTTTATACTGAGGAAACCAAAAAGTTCTGATGAACCTGTGATGCAAACCTAATATTTTTCTGAAGCTTTAAGTTTTGATTTGTAAAGGAGGAAGATGTTTTTGTTAGGAAGATGAAATAAGTGACTTTGAGTGTAGTGAGTATGGCAGACTGGAGACTGTATGTGCTTACTAAAGCAGCAGCAGTCATGAAGCTAAGAATCAAAGCTGTGACATGAGTTGCTCTGGTTTTTTTTGCACTTCGCCAATTAATTGGATGATTAAAGACTGTCCAGTTAGGCAGAAAAATTACTAAAATAGTAACTGTATGTGTACAAGGATAGCTGTACAAAATTTTAAAACCTTCTACTTTATAAGGCTGTAAATTAAGTAATGTTTTATTCAGGCAAGTGAATACATATAGTGAATTCAGTGCTGAGTAAATTGACCAGAGCTGTGCTCAGCTATGTCTTCCCTGAATTTGCTATGGAAAGGCTAATATTTTTGGATGTGGTGTATTGGTTATAGAGCAAAAACATGATCTTATCACGGAGTAGGATGTCCCTGGAGGAGCCTCAGAACTGATCCTGTGTTGTGGTGAAGTTTGAGCCTGCTTTAGGCTGTATGATATATATATACACGCTTGTGTTGAATGCATGAATAATTCACTGATACTGGTACTACGTGGATACTTCAGTAAAGCCCAGAGGCTGAGTATTTGCTTTGGTTTTCCCTGTGGGGGTCAAGGTGCTTCTGCAGAGATTAGTTGTGTCAAGGAGGTAGCATGTGGAGTTTCTGGGAGCATAATTTACCACCCAGAGCCCTTCTCATAGAGGAGAGTGGTTGGTATCTATGGGAAGCAAGTAACACTTTTGGGGTTTCATTTTAATAAATCTTTTAGAATTTACAGTAATACCTAGCATAAATGCACTGCTGAGTTAGAGAAATCAAGCTCTAATCTGACAGTTAAGGTAACAGCATGATTATGTAAACTGTGCTTAGGGTTGTGTAATTTTTCTACTTTGTTAATGTGTAATGCATTAACTTTGTTTATGTAACAGAAAGTGCCAGAAGTATAACACACTTTTGTTAACATAGACATAATCATGACTAAGACTTCCCCGACTTTTGTGGGAGTGATTTAGAAAACTGCTCATTTTGTTAAGATGTAGTTTTTACATATTGCAGGAAAATCTGAGGACCAAGATATTCTGTAGTGGTAAAATTGAAAATCCTACTATCTAAGTACCTAGTAATGGATCTAGGACTACTCCTCTGGTATGCTATGAGGGTGTCACAGGGTAAACTGTCTTTCTCAAAATATTAGACAAAAAATTGTCTTTCTCAAAATACTCTTAAGGAGTGTAAGAAACCAGAAGGGTGTTTGTTCTGCTATCAGCAGTTTGTTTTGTGGGGAAATCTGAAGCGATGTGGAAGCATAAAGATGAAGATATAGCACTTAAATGCTATGTTAAAGGCATGTGGCAGTGCACAAATAGCAGATGCTTATCACTAGGTCATCCATTGCCTTAGTTCTTACTCTGTTTTGAAACTATGCGTTTGTGTGGCTCGAAGAAGAAAATTGTCTTGTGATTAGAAGTTGAGTGTTTTTCCAGCTGGGTTTGAGTTTCCTGTGCCCATATGCACAGCGGGATTCAGGGTCAGGCCTCAGTCCCTTGAGCAGATTGGCTTCTCCATCCCTGTCTCACAGGAGGCTGCAGGAGCTGCTGCTCTTCTGGCCACTGGTTCATGGGCTGGTTGTCTCTTCATAGTGAAGAGACATCTTTCAACTCACTGGACCTTGAGGACAGGTTTGTAGCTATCATAGTAGTATATAAGGGCCAGTTCTCAGGCATGGACAGGGGCCACCTGCAAAATTTATCATTACTGAAAGAAATGAGAGGGTTACACCTTGTCACACTGTGATATAGTGGAAGAAAATATGTTCACAGTCAGCTTGTGACTTGGCTCACGTGTGCATCCGTTTGTTTCAGTAACAGAAAACATACCTTGTAATTTAAGAAAATTATTTCTTGGGGGTTTCCCTTGGATCTTCTTAAGGCTGACCACATTCTTCCCCTGACATTTGTGCTCATTTCACCTTTCTTCAAGCTTTCTCTGCCCTTTGTTGCTTCACAATTAAACCAGGCCTGAACTACTGCGAAAGCATGGTCTTTTCACCTTTTTGAAATTTTTGCATGAATTCATGAGTTCCTGAGGTACATTATCAGCCAGGTTACATACATTGTCATCAGTTCTGATCTTCTGTAAGGAAATACACTTTTGACACAAGTAACGATTTGTGGGGTAGTCTGTCATAAATAAGCATATGGGAAAGATTCACAACATTGTCCTGTATTCTTTCCGTAATGGAAAATAACAGAGCTAGCTTAGGGAAGACGTGACACCATAGATACTTTTTGAAATCTTGTGTTTATCTTCTAGTCTAACAAACTCTCCTATGACTAGAACTCACCCTTTCTCATTTGGCAGTGAAACTTCCATGTATTATGGGGACTTAATATGTCCTGCATCTGACTGTCAGTGCTTGATGCAGCTTTCCAAGAAGTAGAGTAGATGTGAGAAGTGAATTAGACAATTCAAATCAGATATTAATAGGAGTTCATGCCTTGGTCATCTTCTTCAACATTGATGTGATTTTTCAACAAAGTTCCTTATTGTGGGTTATCTAATCTCATGAAAACAAATACATTTGAGTTCTTTAGCCTTTGACTGAATAGTAATTATACAATTAGTTTCATGTTCGGATATACTAGAAAATATTAGTAGAAAAGCCCCAGGTATTTGTTTCTGTCAGTAAATTAACACTTGCATAGCTTTGAAATTAGTTGTTTAGTATGCTCATTACTCTTAGAAAAAATAAATATGTTCTCATTATGTTCACTTGGTGAACATATGTATCTTGCAATACATTTAATGTTACTTGCTGTGAGGGAGATTACAACTCTTTTTAAGGAAATTGGGTAGATTAATGGAATGGGGTGGGTTAAATTGCTCTCTGCATGCATTCCCTAGCATGCCTGGCCTACTCCCGAATTTTAATTGATGTATATAAAAGTGTTCGGCTGAGGAGGCTCTGTGAAGCAACTGGATTAAATCAGGATATAGCCTGTGGATTGAAGGGGCTGGGCAAGAGGAATGAGGTGTATGCTAAAACAAGGAGACTGACACATGGGACCTTGTTTTATGCCCAATCACAGTCTGCATGTGAACTGTTGCATTTTCCACAGCTTCACTGTGACAATATTGATCTGTGGTGAACTTCAGGTGGTATTTTGGGGCTATTCATAGGAAACTTTCCCAACAAGCTACAGGAAGTCCATAGAATCCTTGAAATGAGCAAATACTTAATTTGTCTTTTAAAGAATTTTACGCAGTTTTAATATCATAACCTGTGACAGAGCCTGAAGATAGATTTTTCTGATCCTTATTCTGGCTTTGAATGAGCAGTAACAAATATGAGGATTACTAAGCACTAAATACTCCTGGGACAACTCATTGGTTTCAGCAGGCAGCTCTCCAGAAGAAGAATGATCTTTACCTATTGAATTTTTCCAAATTTATTGTTTTGAATGAGATAAAGTCCACATAACCAGGACACTCTGCTAAGGTTATTACTTTTGGGAAGAAGAAAGAAAAGCCAGAGATTTCACACCATAATGCTTTAAAGAAAAGCTTTCAAAATTTGAATTAATGTTGCACAGTTTACAAAGACGCTGCTAGACTCACAGGACTTTTTGATGACTGCCTTAAAGTTACTGCAATCCCACCTGTGTTTGCTAAATCATACTTTTTTCTTAGCAACATCCCCTCTTTGCCTGCCCCCCAGTCCACACTGGCTTTGGAGCATTCCCAATGAGCTAGTGCTTCCATAACTTTATATTTTAATTTGCTGAATATGCAGTTAATTAAGAATCACACTTAATTGAAATAGCTTCTTCTGATTTCAGGAAAAGAGTGCCTTTATGGGATGAGAATAAAAAGTGTGTGACACTTTTAATGAAATTAAAAGCAAAATTTAAATGTCTTTAGAAATTTATGTTGCATCACTGCAGAGCATGTGCCAAACTGTCTTGATTTACCTGAAAATGCTGTACCAGAGACAGGACTCCCAACTGGAGAGTGTATCCTATCCTGGATGACGGCTTTGAAATCACTTGCTTGGAGTAATATTAATTCATATTCCTGATAAATGACTCACTGTGATATAACACACTGTTTTAAAACTTTTACAGCCTTTTCATTAATAGATAATAGTGCAAATTAGAGCTAGTATTTTTTGTGTAGACTTCTTAATCATGCCTTTTAAAGTAGAAGCTAAGGAATAAACATCTAATGAATAGCTTACAGTAAATTTAATCTCAGAAGCTATGTTGCTGTTGGCACAGATCAACATAACCATCTATCACTAAATTCTCAAAATTTAAAAACTGTAGCTTTGACTTATACATGCTAGTCATTCTTAATGTACATTACATATGAGTAGTTTATTGCATTTTAGGATACTTGCAACCTAAATCAATATCTGTTAGACATAACAAAATGTTCCTTTCTAGAAGAGGATGTATTCCAAAAATGAACCATTCTTCTATATTTTGTAGCTTATAATAATTTTTGCTTTTTAAAAGACCTGAAAGAAGTCATTGTCATGGGTAATTATTAAAGGAATTCCTTAAGGTAATTATATTTGAGGGAGTCATCTGCACAATATATTTGAGTTGCATTCCACAGAGATGGGCTCCTGGGCTTTTTGCCCAAAGTGAAGTCTTCATATTAATCAATGGAAATAGTGAAGGAACGTATAATACCTTGGTGGTGCCCATGATCATCAGCACTGTGCAGAGCTGCAGATTTATCTCAACTGTTCATGTTGTGCTTCTTTGAGTCACAGAGTCAGCATGGGTTCAATTCACTCTGTGTCCTTCTCACTGCCTCATCTCTTTCTTCATCAACAGAGTACCACTGTGGATTTCTACTGAAATAAAGTATCCTTATATTCTGATTTGCAGCCACTAATGATAATGGATTTATATCTACTATTAATGAAATAAACTGAGCCAGTTATGTAAAACTGTAAAGATATAATTCATAGGTTCTGCATTACTGTACAAATAGCATCTTAATGTGAAATTCAAAGTTCATAGTACTTTGAAAAGGGATGCATTATACACCCTCATCCTCTGTTGAGGAACTTGAGTCTTGCCCTTTCAACATCTGGAGGGATCAAACAACGGCTCATCTGGCAAGAATGAGGATTTATGTAGCAGAATAAGCATGGGACTCAGACAAGCAAGATTGCAGGTGCCCAAGTAATTCTCACCAATGAACTCTTCCCCTGCTCAGATGACCAGTTTGTTTGAGAGATTTGAGTTCTCAGGTTTCCTTTCTTGCATATCTAAGTGGTTTATTTTTGTTTAGTTATGTGTATTGATTGTTATTTGCAATACTTACTCTAGGACTTTCTTCTCAGTCATTTTGCACTTACTGGCTGACCCATCTGAATTTATTTGTTAAATTTACTAAACGTCTGACTGGCCATAAGCTGTGAAAAGCCAGCCAGGGTACTGAAATGAATAGGAAGAAAACACCCTCAGTAATTTAACTTCTGACAGTTCAAATGACCCAAGAGCATTTACATTATTTTCCCATTTAAGCAGTTAACTTCTGAATTGTTCTTAAACACCAGGGACCTCTAGCTAGAGCAGCCACTTCGGTCAGCAATCCAAGATTTAGGCAGGTAGTATATTATTTATGTAGTGGAAATAAAAGCAATTTTTATATTGTATATGTGATTTAGTATTTTCTGTGCCAGTTTTATTTCAGATTTAATTCTGGGACATGCTGTGCTACGTAGTCCTTTTGGATTTCTGCAACTGTTGCGCTTGGAGCCATGCTCCTGCTGCAGAATTCCAACAGGAGCAAACATATGGGGATTCTTCCGTCCTTGGCTTGCCCCACCATTTGTTCCATGTTTTAAACCAACTGGTGCTGTACCCAGTGGAGTACATCTGTTACAGTTTATTGCTAGAAATTTGCAATTCATTTCAGTTTGCTAAAATAATTATAATATTCATGGCCAAGCATTAAGCAATTACAAAAGAGAATAGACAAAATTTTTCTGAAGTTTTTATGTGATTCAGAACGTACTGCCCAGCTTGGGTAATTTGGGCACTCAACAGTCAGATAATGCTCTGACAGTTGAGTTTGATCATCCTGAGAAATTCAAGTATCCACTGAGATATCCCTTATGTGCATGTCCCTGCTCTGTTTTAATTAAAGGCAAAATAAATTGGCATAAATCACCACTGAATGCATTTGGTTGCAGCATTTTGCCTGAGGTACTCATCTGGGGAACACCCTGAACTGGAGCAGAGTCTTTGCTGCTGGGATTGCAGGGGCACATCCAATAACACTCTGTAACTCTTTCTGAAAGTCAACAGCATGTAGGCTGCTAAATAGAGTCTTTTTTGAATGTTTTACCTCACTTTTTATCTCTGTGCTTCAGGCAAGCTGGGAGTTACTGTGTTGGGCTGTGTCCTTGTTTGCAGGTAGAATTTTCAAAGAGGTGAGGTTTCTGGTTTGTGGGGAAATTGCATTACCAATCAGTTCAGAGTAAGGTGTTAAATAGGTGAATAGAACTCCTTTACATTTAAAATAAAAAGTCTCCATAATCGGTGCAATAAAATCTTAATACAAGAGATGACTGTTTCATCATTATCACCCTCTGAAGCAGTTTTTCAAAATTAGGAAGAATCACAATATCATATTCATAACCCCATCACACTCATCATGTTTCTGTAAGTCAGTCTCGCACATCTTTGACGTATAGTAACAGAATAAACACACACTGCTCACCACAGTGGAGGCATGTAGTGCTAAAGCCAAGGCTTTTTTATAGGTAAATTTGGCAACTAGTTCTATAAGTTACAACCAACAATGTTCCTGTTTTTGTTCTCCATCACAGACCTGAGCCTGGATCTGTCTCTTGGATGCCTTTCACACTAATCCCTTGAAATAAAGGAGGTCACTTTTGCTGTAGAAATCTGTTACTTGCCTGATTTGAAGAAGAGTTTTGATTCCAAAAATTGGATTTAATTTTTTGAGTTACACTAGGATAGTGAAAGACATTGCAAACTTCATTCTGCCTCTGTTGTCAGATCACCATGCTATGACTTAAAAGCATAGCTGTGTTCCTGAGATTTGTGTCCTTGCAAATAAAAGCTTTTTAAGATAAATGAGTTAACTTATCAGCTCTCTAGGCGTAAAAGGAGATTATTTTGATGAGGAAGTCGGAGTTTATATTGAAATGATGAAACATTCAGAAATAACCCAGATATTTAAAAATATTTTTGCTTGTTTTACTCTACAAGTGTTACTTGGAGTGATACAATGAAGCAGAATTATGTGTTTTTGCATGCTGTGCATAAAAAATATCTGGGAATGGAAACCATTGTTAAAGCTACTAAATATAATTCTGTTTTCTAGTAAACCTAGAAATGTCTTTAAATATTCATTATCTAAGCGGCATGGACAATACAAATCTAAACAAATTAGTATGGAGTTGGGCTATAATGTTGAATAATTGCATTTGGTTTTACCTAGCACTGTAAATAAGTGTATAAAGTGTGATATAAGAGGCTTCAAACCTTTATAGAAATTTTAATCTATATTTTATTTTCTTTTAATTTCTTTTTCTACAGAACATTCTGGCTTTAAATCCCCGAAAACAAACCCATGCAACTCTTCATTCAACTGCAGCAAAGAAACAAGTCAAGAAGCAATGGAAAAGGAATTCTGACAAAAACTGTTCAGTAAGTGCACATTTATCATTGCATCTGGAACATGTTTATCAGCGCATCTGGAACAATCATTGAGGCTGAAATCACAGCTGTGGGAGAAATAAATTAAGAGTTTCTTGTGTTATTCAGTAGCTGCATTTGGCTTCTGGTTTGTTCCTGTAGATACAAAGTTACTTTGTGATGAGCTGTTTACTTTTCAGAACCGTACTTTCTTCATTTTTGGTGATTTTAGTAAGTGTTTGATGCAACTTTTGTGCTTTTTGTTATGGAGTCTGATCCCTCTCAAGTATCACATCCTGAGCCATGCTGAGCCCCTTGATTTCCCTGGGTAGCCTCTTCTGCCACTTCCTCCTTTTCTTTCTATTTCCCAGGAGTCACACTGGGCACAGCAGCACTCCACTATCCTTTCTGAGACTTTTAAAGCTAATTTTATTTTGCTACAGAAATAGGGGAGCCTGTCATATGTACCCATTTTACATATAAATACACAAAGCTTAGATTAAAGCATGACTTTGGATTTTAATTTTTTTGCATTGTATTTTTCAGGAAATAGTTGTTCTTGGAATAAATATTTTTCTTGCTGCAAACTATACTCTTCTGTATTTCTGCCATTAGATATCATCATTTTCTCTCTAGGTATTTGAATTCCTAGTCTCAGTGTGATATTTGACTAATCCTATCAGACTTTTTTTGTCTCTTTGATCTCTCATCTGATTAGAAGGTTTGTAGTGTTTTTACTGTCATCCTACAGGTTGTCTTACATAATCTTCTAAATTCAGAAACCTTTTCAGTAGAGTACTAGTTCCCTTATAGGTATAATGATATTGGGGTCTTTTCATAGTGTTGTCAAAACACCTTCTCCCACTAAAAAGGAAAATTCAGGTAGAAAGTTGATTTTGTTTGTAATTAAAAATGTCATCCAAAACCCAACAAAACATAAACCCAACGAAAAATGCAACAAAGTCCTTCAGTTTCTTAAAATCATGAAATCCAATATGAACAACAAATATTTGCTGAGAGGACCAACCCAGGATATCCTTAGTATTTCAGCAATGTTCGTAGTACGGTTTCCTATTTTATAGTATTGATTATAAAAATCTGTTTCTTGCTATAGCTGATATTTCTTTTTCCTTGTATTTATTGGCTTAGATAATATTATGTGAACTAGAAATTTATGTGCATGAAAACCTTCTGTTTGTGAACTTGGATGATTATTTTGGGATGTCTGATGCAGATATTGCCCACAACTGTCTGTTCCTGCTGCAGAGAATGTTGGGCTGCTTAGCAAGCAGCTCCTGGGCAGCTGCAGTTTACATTGTCATGTTTTCAGGTGACTGAAATCGATACCAGGCTCTAAACTCTGTTTTCAGAGGCTGTTTGTTATTAAGCTCAGGTGTCCATGCAGCAGGGCAGCTGGCTATCTGTGTAGTAACCTAATTAGCTGTTCCAATGTAAATTATCCTGGTTAGTTAAACTGTAACATTCACAGAAATATTTTACTAATGGGTGTGTTAACACACATTTCATAAAGCACCTAGGCTTTTAAATCACACTTTGTTATCCCTGAGCTGTTCTCCATGTCAGCCTTGCTTGGTGTTTGTATTCAGTTTACTCATAAAATGTTTGATATTTGCTGTTGATTTTGAAAGTGCATAGTTTTTTAGAAATTGTCTCTCTGCTCGTGTTCCTGGTGTTAGCTGTATGTGTGTACCTCATGGTGTCTCAAATATTCCTGGATTCCCAAGGTCTGAGCTGCTTGGGATGTGCATACACCATGGATTTGGGTTCATTGTCAGCTTGTGTGCCTTGTCTGGATTTTCAGTTGAAAGAAATTCTGAAGATTGTCAAATATTGCAGGATTATGTTTTGGCATAGGCTTACAATCCAATAAACCACTGGGTTTTATAGTTCTGCAATACTGCCTGGAGATCTGTGCAGTTATTAACAGCCTGCCCTGAGAGGAATCTGCTCATGGGGTACAGTTTACAGGATTAAAAGTTAGAATGAAACAAATGTGTACATGGGCAGATAAACTGCTTCCATCACAAATAGTTTTAATACTGCATTATTATGTATTGTTTGGTGGAAACATTACATAATTTGGCTTGCAAGCTGTTGTCAGAAATGTTTAGTGCTAGAAGGAACTGTAAAGGAATAGTTCTTATTTTTAGATGGGTAATGATCCAGTTTTTAAAACTGACAAACTTTTCTTCACTCACAGATATGTAGCTTAGTCTTACTGTGTAAGATTTACCACAGCTTACTATTTGCTTGCTATAGCAGAAAAAGCCCTGAAAAATGAAAAAATCAAATATTTGTCTGATCTCCCGTTGCATAAAAGACATCAGTAAAAAATAAGGAGACCTTTTACATTCTCCAGATCATTTTTGTTGAGTGGTTTTAATAAAAAAATAAAATGGTTGAATCCTTTCCTTGCCTCCTTAAATTAAGAAAGCTAATGTAGAAAAGGATTCATTGAACACAGTTTTCTGTTTTGGTCTAAAGAGCCGCTGACGATAATGTTTAGGCCTGCTAATGAATAGATCAAACTCCATTTGAAGTCCATATGAACTTTATTTGTTTCCATTTCCTTAAAATCTGAATTTGGCTTTTAGCATTGGATTCTTTTAAAGCTGTTCTGATGCTGCCTTTGCAGAACTACTGTTGAAAGGAAGGTGGGAGTATGAAAATACAAAACTAATTAAATTAACAGCCCTCAAAACTCTGAACAAAAGCTGCATCTGCTGAGGCATGCACACAGTGACTTTGTAATGTCTAATACACTTCCAGATGGCAGACTTACATATTTCTTCAGAATAATTACGCAAGTGAAATTTTAACTCCTAGCTTACTCTCAGACACTTGAGGTTACCCATTTAGTGAGTTCTGAATTGGAAACAGAATGTCATTATCTTTCCTCAGCATTGGAAAAGTATTCTCCTAAAGGAAGGTTCAATTATGCTTTCAATGGGTGCTATTGTTTACTATGTTAGCAACCAAGTGTTGCTGTAAAAATTATTTATAGCTGTAGGTACAAGATTAGTCAGCTTTCCTTCAGGAATTTTAACTCAGAGATTTGTGTCTGTGTAGGAAAAGTCTTTATTGCTGTGTCACCCTCAGTAACAGTGTTAGACCTAAGCATTAACACTCTTGTTTCTTATGAGTCACGCTGAAAAGGGGTATAAACAGATGCCTCTAGTTATCTGGGGGAACAAAGATTTCTGTTGTCCAGAAAAAATTAAAAGTAGAAGAGTTTTGAAATGGCTGTTGTAATAATGAGCGTTAAAGAAGGGTGCAAAATTTAGGTCACATTAGATAATCAATTTACAGATAAAAGCAAAAGATCAACTGTGAAACTGTGAGGATTTGCTTTGATTTCAGGTCTTTCCTAAGTGGTTCAGGATTGTTTAGACTTCAGATTAATATTGTCATTTGTGGTTTCTAACTCTTTTTAATTCCATTTCTGTGTGTATTTTACTCTTAGCTACATTTAGATCACCAACTAGGGGGGCACACATTGTGTGCATTTGCATTGCACCAGCACACTGATTTCCTTGCTTTATGAATAGGCTTTGTAAGCATTATGGGATGAGTTTTATCTTGTACATGAGCAGGTTTGTAATTTAAATGAAATTCACCTTCAAAAGTTTTATAAATTGACTTGTCACTGGAGAATTCAGTGGGATATTTTAGTCCAGCCTTCTTTTTGGTAATGAAATCTTGAACCTACTAAGGATAGGTGAGAATTTGATATAGATCCACCTATGTGTTCAGACTTTCTTCAGTTTCTGCATTTAGGAAGAATTGTAACGTTTGCTACAGATGGAAATGCTGGAAGTATTTCAACACGACAAGAAGGTGAAAAGGAAATGGGGTTTAAATTGGTTTGTAGCTAATTGCCATAGCCTGTAATAGTATTGATTTTCTGGCAGTAGTAGCATTGTTCTTTGTCCTTTCGTGTGCTGAGTCTGATCAGCATTGTGCAGAAAGAGCTCCTCTTCCATGAACAAAATAATTTTGATGCTCACCTGTTTTTCTTTCTCTTTTTGGCTAGGTCTCCCATTGGGAAAGAGACTTTATTGTACTATAATTGTTTCCAGCCATTAGAGAAAACCAAATTCTTCACCTTGTCTTTTACTGTGCAACATTAAGTGGCAACTACCAGATTACTTTGTGCTAATGATGGAGCATGAGGTCTGCAATTCATTGCAAGAGCTTGTGTTGCTCTACACGTACAGAGGACAAGGGTACTCCCTTAAAGCAGTAGTAATAAGAGCTTGCTGAAACTTCAAACTGCTTTTCACTTTGATAGTATTTCTGTGGCTGTCACTGCTATATATAAACTGTATAAATAAATTATTTTAAAAAAGGTGTGTAAGTATCTCTTGATGTACAAATGTCCAAGCTTGCATAGAAAAATCTGTAAACAAGATGATCTTTCTCAGCTATAGTCAGTGTGTTACTCTAAGTATTGACTTCCAGTGAGGTGGAAAAAGTTCACATGATTTTTGTGCCTAATCATGTATCATGCTTACAGAATAATCAAGTTAGCATTTCACAAATAACTGATGGATTGAAGCAGAAATAGTGCAATTTGCAAACAAGTAGATATGAAACCCAGTACACCGAAGGCCTGAAATCAAGAACCTTAATGAATAAATGCCTTTTCAGTGAATAATTTGTCCATTTCTAGACATGTATTGATGAAAGATTCTGTATTTATAAATAAAAAATAATCCCAAATATTGTAAAATAGAGAACACTCATTAAAGGAAATCAACTCAATTATATTTATAATCTAAATGTATAGTTTACCTTTGCAAATATTTATTTTTGTCTTCATTGCATATGAATATGCAAGTTTAGCTCTTTTCTGAACGGGTATACAATGGCAGATGTCTCTCTAATCGCTGCTCTATTCAAACATTAATTGGTAGAACATATGTAGAATTCTACTAGTCTGAATAGGTATAGGATAGCAGCAGTCTTTTTAATCACATCACTATTCAACCACTAATTGGTGTGATGATTAAGGGACATTAGAGGGAGCACTTTGACATCTGATTCTTTGAACTGATGTCTGCTCGAGCTGTGCTGTATTCATCATGGCCAGACTGATTTCTTAAATAAAACGCTCTGATTCCCAAATGTGGAAAATATTGCGTTAGGATCTATTGAGGTGATTAGGGAATTTGAGAATGATTCTTTTATTTAACTAGTGATTGACTGTATATGCACAAACTATTTGTATGAATAATACATGTGTTACTGAGTATCAGAAAGAGCTGAGAAGTAACATCAAGAGATTTTCTCTTTTCTCATAGTGTCAATAATTAAATATTAATACACATTTTAAAATGTACCAGTTTAATCATTTAGCAGTCAAATTCCTACTCATGCATTTTTTAGATTAACTAATTACTCTGCATTTTCTCTTATCGATAGCATATGCTGGCATTTATAGCCCTTTCACTGGAATAAAGTGGTTTACATGTTTATATATGATATTGCTTATACTTGCTCTAAGAAATGTATATTATGAATTTCCTTGAATTTTGTGTTTTATATTAGTTTCAATATCTTAAGGTGTCTTCATTAGAATATCTCAATAGCTTCTAACTTGCCTGGATGCAAAAAATTAGTGGTTTTATGCACATTTTCTGTGTATTAAATTGCAAATACTGGGTGATGGCAAGTTGAGCCAAATGCTTTCTTAGTATTGTGCCAAAGGTTCCTTCTCACCCCATGGCTCTTCTGGAGTGCTGTGCAAAACAACCACTAACCTTTTATCTGCTGCTGTTCAGAGTTCTTCAGGTTTGGTGTTCCTCTTATTTGATTTTGGATTATTCCTCTTCTGTGGAGCAGCATTCACCATTTAGTGAGCTGCATTTAGTTCCAGGTGTCTATCTGATCTTAACCATTTCAAAACTGAAGTGTTTGTTGCAAATTGTTAAGTTTTTCACATACTTATATGACTAAATGAAAAATGCTTGTCTGCTTAAAGTGCTGAGTCCAACTCATTCCCCTTCATTAAAGCTGAGCAAATCAGAGTAGAGATAGGATCAGAAACCATCTTCACTGTCAACTTTCAACTTCTGCTTAATATTACATTCTTTCAGATGTTGATTTCTGTATAATTTTCTGTGGTTACTGGGTGGAGAAAAGATGCGTTCTTACACTGTTTTTTAGGGAAAACAGAAAAAATGTCAAGACTAGCTTCTCTTTCTTCAAACCTTGTCCTCCCACTTTTCTTTTTTTTTTTTTTTTTTTCTTTCTTTTGTAAGCTATTGCCTGTGCTGAAAACAAGACTGCTCTTTCTTCTACTATACTTCCCTCTTCTATAGTGAAGGCCCCTCTCCATTCTATTTAGAAATGGTCATGAGCTTTAGGTTGAGAAATTGTAAGTGCTTGTTTCTTGGAGAATCCTGTGCCATTGTTAGCCTGTCAGTGATTACTCACTTCAGATCCATTTATAGTATCTAAGTCCTGGGTGACACCTGCTCAGTAGAAGTAAAAGGAGCTGGGAGACCAATTTTAGTGTGAAGGAAGCAGGTTAGCTTGCTGAATGCTGTATTTTATGCAGGGCTTGTAGCAAAGCAATGTCCACTATTACATTGCGCTGAAGTATTCATTGCAACACCCTGCTTATAGTTTGTCTGCAACTTTGCCATATATTTAGACAAAATTTTTGAGTCCATTATTTCTCTTATGCATATCAAAAATGCAGTCATATCTGCATATAAAAAGATTTGCTTGATTTAAGTATGAGTTAACAGGGCTGGCAGAAAAAGCAGTGTCTTTTAAAAAAATCATCATAGTGTTATATTTAAAAAAAAGCCACTGACAACCTCATGCTTTGAAGCAAGGAAGTGTAACAGACTGGAGATCTTAAGTATCTTAATGCAACAGAACTGTCCAGAAGCTTTAAAAACCTTCTCTTGGTCAGTTTCTGTGGCATATTTATCATGATGTACAGTTCTCAGCTGCAGAGCAGGTAACTACCTCATCACTTAAAATATTCAGTCGTCTTTACTTACAGTAGTGTCCTGGTTTCAGGAGCTTGTACATATTTGGTGGTGAATCTCAGGAACTATTTGAGATTTTCAACACTGTTATAAAACTTTGTTGTTTTATAAACTGATACATTGTTTGAATATAGTGTTGAAAATAGACATAGTTTCCCACTGAGAATCAGTGATCAGAAATAATCTTTTGGGGATTCTTCAGTATGCAGAGATGCTAGGGCCTCCTTGTTGAGGCATATCCCCTCACAAGTCTTTCTGGCTATGTCCTTGTTCCAGCTGTCTTCAGAAAGTTACATGTGTGTGTTTTCTGCAGTTATTTCTTCTATCCTCAGTCATTCCTGATTCATCAACAATTATCTGGAACAATCACTCAGAAGAACTTTCTTTTCTCCTCTATTGCTGAGAACAGGACTACAACATTGCTCAGTTGCTGACTGAACTGGAAGATTTTCCTCTGTAAAGCTAAAGATCCTGCCACGTGTGTTACATTTGAAAATTATCAAGTTGTAATTCATGTCTTTGTTTTTTTCCTTAAAAAATAAGCTGAAGTATTGTTATTCATGTAGCATGTGAGAGGATTGTTATTAACATTGCTGAATAAATTAAGAAGCATAGAAATGACTTCCTGTATAGGTGCTTTAAAGGATCTGCACCAGTCAGAAAAGACTGGTAAAGTTTTTTATGTTAATAATGCAACAGGTGGTAAAAAATAGCAAGTGTAAAACTAAACCTTTATCGAAGGTCACTTAAGGGAGGATAATAAACTCATTTCTTGTGTACTGAGAATATGCTATAACGTTTCCACACAGCAGGTTTAAATTTGGCAATGGCTGTAAATAGAAATTAATCTAATCATCAAATCATAAAAATAAAGGTTTGGGAGGGATAGTTAAGAGAATTTCTGGATTGAAATCCAGCTCTGTTTTTTGACAGGTATTTGTATAACCTATTTCTCTAGGCACATGATTTAGGAGACTTCTCATTCTTGTTAGTGTTTCATCAATGCAACAAAGTATTTCCTAAAATATACTGTGTTTTATTTGTTGAAGGTCAAATTATCATCTTCTACTACTTGAAGAACAATTGATGATTGTTGACTTTTTTTATAATTTCTATTATAAAATCTTTAATGTATCTCTCTATATGTCTGTCTCTCTGTGGATGCCCCATCCTTGGAAGTATTCAAGGCCAGGTTGGGGGTTTTGAGACTTATCTTTAAGGTCCCTTCCATCACAGACCATTCTATGACTATTTTGTATTAGATGATTCCTGTTAGATATGCTTTAAGTTCTCTATTTTCCTGTAGATAGTCTTTGCTAGTCATGTTTTTTGAAACTGTGGATTTTTTTTTTCTTTTTTCTTTAGATTTTAATTTCCTGCATCTTTTTCTAGTCATGATGATGAAAAACTACACAGTCTTTCACCCAGGACCTAGTTAGCACCAATTAGAATGAAATAATTTATTTGCCTCACTACTGAACTATCAGATATGTGCTGTTCCTTCTGCAAGTGTTGGATTATCTTGTATATACGGCCCAAATTCTGACCCGTTAGTTTGGTTTGATTTTGAAATTCTCTTCTTGCCTTCTGAAATGTTTAATATCTCTTCCTTCCCTTTTCCCTTTTTCCACCAAACATTATGACAGTAGAAACCATTAGTACATTCATTTTTTCCAATTAACCAAGTCACTGAGGTCTTGGGTGAATCATGAATCATCTTGATTCAGGTTATTTTTTTGGTGATAGAAAACAACCTATGGATTGTTTTTTAGTTAGTTGCACACTCACCAGATTGTTTTTTAATCTAGTCTACATTTTTAGTTGGCTTTTGGAAGCATGCTGTGGAATACTTGAGGGAAAAAAAAAATTGTTCTACATTTGCCACATCTACCCTGCCAGTTATGCTTGAGTTCATTCATCCTCTGAAGGACGGAAAATAAAGATTGATTTAACATTGGTTTTACATGCCCATGTTGGTGCTTTTTATATCACAATATAAGTGTAATATATGTACTCCA
Source organism: Hylia prasina (assembly GCA_013397195.1). Lineage (NCBI taxonomy): Eukaryota > Metazoa > Chordata > Aves > Passeriformes > Sylviidae > Hylia > Hylia prasina. The sequence goes on from VYXD01006830.1 coordinate 2,069,853, forward strand.
TTTTCTCTGCCTGGGGGTATGATTTTTATTTTCACTTCTTTTTTGCCTTTTTTTTTTTTTTCTTTTGTTTCCCTTCCCCACCAATCCCCTTCTGTAAAGGGAAGCATTATGTCTCTCTCTTCTGACCTTTTGAAACCACAAACCTTCTGGTGGGTGCAATTGATAGTGGTCCATGCATTGCTTCAGTTAGTTCCTTGATGACTCAGTGATACATGAGCTGCATCAGTCTGATTAAAAAAAATAAATTACCAAACCTCTTTTTTTCTGTGGTCAAGCCTGCAATCCCATGTTCTGGCTAAAAATATATAATTTTTAGTCCTAGTTATGGTTATACCGTGCTGTCTTCATAAAGAGAGTGGGGAGGGCTTTTGATTCTGCATCACTTATTTGCTCTGTTGTACATAATCTGTACTTCTCTTCATTTTCTTCTCATTTCTCATGTATATAGAACAGTTTTCTTACTATTGTTTTACAATTTTTCCTCTTCCTTTTTAGCTTAAATTTGCATAACTTTTTATTCCTACAGTGTTTATGCAGTTCATTTATACTTAGAAATTTATCTATGCTAGCTATGTGTCATAGTTTCCCTGCTTTTATGATTTTGATTTCCAGGACATTGGGGAGAGGCATGGTATGATCATAAAGGTGTGCTAAGAGCACTCTTTTGGGTGAGTTTTTGTTTTGTTTGTGTTTTGTTTGTTTTGTTTGTTTTTGGTTTTTTTTGTTTGTTTGTTTTTTCTTTTTATTTGCTTTGCTTAGGAATAGTTCCCCTTTGTGAATTTCTGTAGGGTTGGACCTGTCTCCTGCTTTCCTTTACTGATCAGTATAATTCTCAGGAGACATACCAGAAGTTATATTTTCTGAAGTTCGCCATCCTCATTCTTTTACTCTCACCACTTTCTGTACTTGGAATTGATTGTAATCTGTTACACAGGTAAGTCATTGATTGTAAGACACTCTGACTTTTTAAATGCAGCCTGTAAACCACAGATCTTAATAATGGTAGCGTGCAAGTGTTCTTTAATGTGATAACTGACAAACTTTATTAGTAACAGTCATTTTATCAGGAACACTAATACAGGATTTTAAAAACAGTATCAACTCTTACCAGTTCTGGTATGAATGTGAATGGACTTTATCCCTAAATTTAGCAAATGGATAAAGTCATAGAATAAACACAGAGTATAATTTTCATCATTTTTTTTTAGGTTAGTTCAGGATAAATTCTATAGAAGAATTGCCAAAATTTGTTTTCTAGACCAAGTCAGATGTTAAGAAAACTGTTTAGATCTCTGAACTGAGCTAAACAGTCCAAAGACATTATTTTTGAGATTATTATTAATTGAAGTATACAAAAGTTATTTGGAATTTGAATCCCAGTTTGTAATGAATAATTTCACACTGAACTGTAAAACAGCTTCAAAAAGAATATTAAGACTATGAGGATTACCCAAAAGGAGTTGAATAAAATGGGATTGATTGACAAAGCAGGAAATACAGAGGAAAAAATGAGAACTTTCAAAAGTCAAGTTGAGTCACTCTGGGTGAAAGAAATTAAAACAAATAGCAAAAGGTTATTCAGCCATATAAAACAAATACTAGAAGATTCTTTAGCTATTTAAACGAAAAGAAATAAAAGAACCAGCAAAGTCAGTGTGAAGATAGGATTAAACATCCTAGGTATTGTCTGAAGTCTTTGTTCATTGTTGTCCTAGTTTCAGTAAAACAGGAATAAAGCAAGAGGTGGCTAAATGGGCAGAAAAGTGCAGAAGTGGAAATTACCCCAGACAGGCCAAAAGGGAAACTTGGAGTGTTTTATGTTTGAAGTCAAAGGGACAGAGGACAGAACAACATCCATAAAAGTATCACAGAAAAATTGACATGTGAAATTACAAGCTTTGTAGTAGAGCAAGTTCTTGATTAAAGAATAGCCAATGCAGTTTGTGTGTGTTGAAAGATAAAGAACTGATGGGCAACTCTTGCTCTGTTGGTCTCAGCTTGGCAGAATGTAGAACTTTGAAAACAAATTTTGAAGCAGAGATTTATTAAATGCATTAAGGAAAATGGAAGATAGAATAAGGCATATTGGGCTTTATTCTTAGGGATAAATCGTGACACACTAAAAAGGGTTTTGGGTTTTTAGTTTTGCCAATTAATAATGAAGTGTCATCTGCTTAGATTAGAATAGAGGAGCATGGAAAAGGACCTGGCTAAAGAGGAAATTAGAGTGAGAAGTGCTTAAAAAGATCTGCTGGGCTTTTAGCGGAGCTTTTTGAAGGATCAGTCTTCACATTCATAACATTGAATGTTTTCATTAATGAGCTTGACATAAATATTAGGACCATGTTACAAGAAAGTCGACAGGCACTGTCAATACAGAAGGAACTAGAACATCATAAAGAACCATGTGGCACTGAAGTTTAGAATAAAAAAAGATAAGAATAAATTTAATAGTGCAATTAGGAGGGTGTACAGCCAAGGGCTGAGGATGAGAATGCCTAGGAGCCTAATGTCTGGAATTAAGCAGGAAGAGGATTTAGAAACAGCAGCTGATCAGAGGGTGATGGTTCCATGAACAGGGTAAGAAAATCTGAATGTGAACTGAATGTGAAAGCAAGAAGTTAACTGTGATTGTCCAAGCTGTCACTTGCAGTCTCCTGTTTGCTTTGGTGTTTTGGATGGGGGGTCTGACTCAGCATGCTCAGGTATTTGACTCTGTGCTGATTGCTACCTCTTAAAAGGAAAAATTAATAGTATGTAGAATAAATTGCTTTTAAATCACCTCAGATACATAGTGATGACTGTTGCTGAAATGTTCATGGGGAAAAATGGGTCTGCCTTCAAGTAAGGATCTGGTTAGTGGCCAGTGAACAAGGCTGCACACTAAGCCCAAATGTTGAAAGTCTAATGATTAAGTGAGCTCTCTCTGTTATGTTTTCTAAGTCATGAAACACTTCTATGTAAAATAGTGTCTGCTATATAATTAAAACTGTGTTTACTTCATGCATGTGCAGCAGCCAAACAAAGTTCCAAGCCCTTTTTTTGGCATTTTAAATTTAAGTGCCTGACTGTGCAATGCCTGTGTTAGTTTTATGGTCAGTATGATCTGTGGGTTCTTCTGCATTCTCTAGACAACTCTTACTTCAGCCGTTTATTTTTTGCCATCATTACTTTTGGAGTGAATTTAATTGTGCACCTGAATGTTAGTTTCCCTCCTTTGTTTATTTGTGTGGATCATTTGCAGCCTGTCTTTACTAAGTAACAATTTGTAGCTGAGAGATGTAGATTAATGCTGTTAAATATCTTTTTAAGGTATGTGCTCTCTGCTCTGCTTTCTTTTCACTTGCTACTGGTACAAGTGCTATGCAGACATCAAATTGCTTTGAGGCTGATTTAGCTATATATAAAATTTCCAAGCAAGAATGCTGATTTTTGATGCCCTTCAGAAATACAATGTTAACATTTCCATCATTTTGTGGGGCTTCATCATAGGTTTGTCCTTAGCTAAATTATGTAGTTATCTTTTGTTTTAGTATTTATAGTTTTTGACTCTTCCAAGACTCCAAATATCCTTAAAATTTTAGTCCCTTGAGTAAGTATCATTTCACTTACTTTCTTTCTCAGAGGTTGTTGCTTGTTGAAAGGAGTCTACCACTGCTGTGGAGCAAAAGAAAAAAAGAACTGTTGGTGAAACTAGTTTAGTATCTTTGAAACTCAGTCTAGCCCATGCTGAATCATCAATACTTTGAGAAGTGTGGATTAATGAGCATTTGGTTCTAACTTTTGAAGACGGAGCCCATAAACTTGTATTTTAAGCAGAAGTGTTGGGGAGAGAATTCACTTTGCTTTCACTTCTGTCATGTCTGAAGTAATTAGAAGTAATAAATATTTACAATCTTTTAATATTGAATCTATAGTTTTTGGGGACAAACTTCATTTTCTTTATAATTCCTCTGCATTTCTGACCATGCCTGGACCAGTTTTGCTACCCTACACAATCTGCAGGCTATCTTTTTTTTTAGTGTAAACCTTTCAGAAGAAGCAAATGAATCTCAGCCAGTAATGCATCCACAGTGACTATTTAAAAGTTTAATTGCACAAGAAATCTTATTTACATTCTGTTCCTCAAAGATTGTAGCAGTAGTAATATTAGTGAACAGCAATAACGTAAAAGTTGCACCTGTTTTACAGAGTACATCAGAGACAAGAGGGCATCGGAGTAGGTGGCCATTTCTTGTGCTGTCGCTGATGCTCTCTCTGGAGTTTTTCTTTCTCATTTATGTTTTCCTCTGCATTTATTTGTCAGTGAATGGCCAAACAATGTGAGAAGGATCTTGCATATATTTGTAGCAATAAGTCTGAAAAGCTCTGTTGCCACCAGGGCTCTAGAAAAGCTGTGGAGAGGTACGGGGTGTTGCTAGGCAACACCGCATGGCCGCAGATAGTATTTTTCTTTTAATTTATTTATTCTTCAGTTTGAGTGTGTCCTGCTTGGAGCCATTTGGGTAATAGTTAAGCAAGCACATAGAAATCAGAGAGCTGCAGGAGTGGAATAAAGGAATGAAATATAAAAATGTAAGAAAAGAAAGCCATGACACATAATTAAACGACCAAGAGGCATCAAATAATTAGTAAGGACTAGGGGAGAGAAAGTAAACAAGCGTGAGGAAATAAGAGCAGGAGAGAAAAAAACCCAAGTTATGAAAAAAAAATAGAAAAGATAGGGCACTATTGAAGAAAAATTAAAAATTGAAAGCTCAAACAGTGTATACACAAGGGAAACAGGGCAACTGCTGCATAGGAATAAGAATTAAAAATCAGAGATAAAAATGACTTCAAGAAGAAAAGGCAGAAATTTGGTAACAATGTTAGAAGAATGATTTTTTTTTTTCTTTTTGATTTGCATCATCCTGTTCATTCCTATTACTCTGTTTGCACACACACAATAGTAGCAGTGACACTCAGGAGCTGCGGACTGATTAATAAGTCCAATATGTTTCCCAGAGAGGAAAAATAATTTAAAGTAAGAGTTTCAGTGTTATTTAGAAATTATTCAATCTGTCTGTTTGGAAACAGCATTTTCAAAACTAGGTTATTGCATTTTATTGAAAAAATGTGGGTGATTATACTGAGGGTCAAGCACTGGTTGCACAAAGGGGAGTGGGTTGTTCATACTCTCCAAGTGAAACACAATAAGCAAGGGCAGGTCTGTCCTGTGCAGTGTTTAGGGAACTAAAAGGCCTTCACTTGCAATAGTTGAAACCATTTATAGGTTTGAATAGCGTAGCAATGTGAGGAGAATTCTGTGCCAGGGCCAGCCTGGCTGGCATTTAATTAGTTCAGGAGCTGTGCTACCTGGTCCAAATGTCTTGGGCACTGTTTGTGGGACCCAAAATAGACTCCTCCAAAGAATGCTAAGCCAAATTCAAATGTAGGAGTCTTGCACTGCAGTTCTCTTTTGGTGTATCTTGGCTCCATGTGGCCCTGATTGCTTGGGAATTGCTTGGAAGGTGCTTGGCTAGTGCTTTGGGGTATGTTCCTATTGTTCACCTCAGCTTGAATATAGCAATTTTCAAGAGACTGCAAGAAGGGGAATACAGCAGCCTGAGCTGTTTGAAGGCAGGCCAGGAGGTTTTGGAAGAAAAAAACCTATTCAGATTGTGAAAACTTCTAGAGAATTAAAAACCTTACAAAGAAGGCAGTAAATAAGATATAGAACTAGAAGAGTGCATAGTGCTGTAGTGAGGTATTGGGTTGTTAGTGCTCTTCTCTCTAACACTGTAAATGGAATTGAGACCTGAGGCAATATATTTATCCTGGATGTTCTCAAGCTACATGTGAAGGAACAAACAGCATTACAGAAGCATTCTCTTAATGCTCTTTTGAATGCCTTGCTGAAAGATGTAGCTACACATAAGACTCGTTCATTTCCGTGTGTAGGAAAGTTCTTGTTCACGTAATTTTTTACAGAAAATAAATCAGTACCACTTAATTTTTAAATTTCTTTTGGAAGATTCTAAAGCTTGTTAAACATGCATGGTATCTTCAGAAAAGATTGCACTTATTTGAGCAGTTTTCCCTAGTTTTTGATTATGCCTGTGTGTCTGTAAATAGATGGCGCAACAGATGGTGATAACTTCATAGGATCTGCAGCCATTGTAATAGCCTCATACCTCTGATTTTCTGAATATTTTTTGAGAGGGGAAAAATAATTTTAAGTGTTTGTACTGTTCTACTTTGTTGTTCCTTTCCCAAACCCTCCCCACCAAGGCTTGACTTTGTGCCTTCTTAGCAATGAGTATAAGCTTTTGTTTTGACTAACTTGGCTTGATACAAAGCTGTTTAAGAGTCAACACAACTACCTGTTTTTAAATAACATGCGAGTCTTTCTGCATTCTTATTCATGCTTTCCTTTTTTTTTATTTTGCACCTCCATTTGTTTTTTCTGACTCCAGGTATGTTACAGAGTCTGAGGTTGCTGTCTTACTGTATTTTTTGCAATAAGGTTTGAGATACTGATCTTTGCTAAGCACAGAAAGGGGTGCATATAATTGTAGTAGTCTTTGCACAATTTTTTTCTATATGGTATTTTGAAAACAGAAAGAAAATTTTAGAAAATTCTAAATCAGAACAGCTGATTTAGCTATTTCAGACGGCAATTAATATAGAATATGCTTAAATACTTGGCTTTTCTGGACATCTCAGCACAAGGACATGTCTTTTGAGTCTCAAAGAAAATGTAAGTAGAAGAGAAATTACAGCCTATTTTTTTTTCTGAAGTTATATGATTTATCATCTCACTCATATCTTCTCCTGGCATGTCTCCTGTCAGCTACAGGTACTTCTGAGTTAACATATAATTAAAAACATAAGAGCTGAGGTAACATTTTGTCAGGTGTTTGCATATGGTGTTCATAGTTCATGAATGAACTTCAGATTTCATTATTATTATTATTATTATTGTTTTATTATTTAATTATTACTATTTTTATTCTTCAGGCTTTTATGAGCTGTGATAGTTACTAAAAATGTGAAACAAAATGCCAGCATGTAACACAATTGCACCAAGGTCTTGATACAAGGCTTGTGGTTTACTATCTGCAGCCTTTTTTCTAATACTTATTTCTTTGACTTGGATAGACACTTCTCAAGTGAATTGAATATTTCCAATTATTCCTCTGAGGGAATTTAGTCTCAGTTTCATATTTTGCATTGTTTCATTGCGACTAAAGTAGCAGTGTGATACTGATGCTAATTTTAGCTAACGTGGTAAGCCAGAATAGAAGTGTATATGCCCTTCTCTGGATAATTCACCTGGTCAGATACCTGGTGATATCCCAGTAATATTTTCTATCAAATTGTTTCAGTCATAGCACTGAAATATTTCAAATGTTGCTGTTTTCTTCTCATAAGCCAAGTGGACAGAGGATGGGATTTTTCCCACTCCTTCTGCCAGACAGAAACGTTGGGTTGCTTGGAGCCCAGAAGTCACAAATCCTACAGTGTTCGCTGTATATGAGTCTAATCCCTTGGTACGGTTCCTCAGCTGTTGGCATTGTATCTGGCATCTTCTCAGGCTCTTTCCAGGGGAATTAAATACTATTTTATGTAAGTCTTTTAGGTGTTGGAGAGAATTTAGAGCACACAATTTAGTAAGTAGTATGTGGAAGGGAGCAGTGCACGTGTTTCTGTAAGTGTCAATAGAAAGACACAGTCTAAGACGTGATCTGTAAGATTAGGAGAGAAGGACCCTGGTATGACCTCGCTGCTGTGGTTTAACCCCAGCTGGCAGCTAAGCACCACACAGCCACTTGCTCAGCCCCCCACCCTGATGGGATTGAGGAGACAATCAGAAGGATAAAAGAGAGAAAACTTCTGGGTTGAGACATAGGCAGTTCGGTAGGTAATCAAAAGCTGCACATCCAAGCAAAGCAAGGAATTCATTCAGTGTTTCCCATGGCAGGCAGGTGTTCAGAAACCTTTAGGAAAGCCAGGCTCTGTTGCACATAATGGGGACTTGGGAAGACAAACACCATCACAGAATCAATAAAGTTGAAAAACACCTCCAAGATGATCAGCTCCAATCTTCAACTACATACCTCCATGCCCACTAAACCATATTGCAGAGAGTAACCACTCTGAACCTCCCTCCTTCTTTTTTCCCCCAGCTTTATGTGCTGAGCATGACCCCATATGGTCTGGGATACGCCTATGGTCAGCTGGGGTCAGCTGTCCTGGGTGTGTCCCCTCCCAAATCCTTGTGCACTCCCAGCCTCCTCTCTTGGGATCTTGATGCTGTGCAAGTGCTGTTCAGCAATAGCTAAAACACCCCTGTGTTATCAACACTGTTTTCAGCACAAATCCAAAACACAGCCCCAGAGCAGCTGCTGTGAGGAAAATTAACTCTACCCCTCCCAACCCCTTTTTTTTTTGGCAAGAATCTTATGCAAACCCATGAGAAATAGCTGAAGCAGATTAGCTTCTGCAGAACTGGTTGTGAAAATTTTTATTTACTTTTTTTTTTAAATACTGAGGCAACAGCACAATGAAAGAAAATGTTTTGTTGTGGCCTGTCTGAAAAATACTGCTGTTGGACAATAAAATGTGCCATGTAAGAGATGAGAGGTGGCATCTTGGGCTGAGGAAGCAAGCCTGTTACATATAATTTGCTTTTGTTCCACTACATAAGGCAGGACCATACTGTTTCAGGATGGTGTTTAAGCATTTAATTGTAACTTTAATTTTTAAAAAACTTTTATGTTTGATAATTCTTTAGCTATGCATGAAAAATAAGAGGTATCCTCTAAGTTAGTACTCTGAAACATGTGGGGTTAATTCCTTAAGTACCTAGTCATTTGGATTCCAAAAGAGCAAGGGCTTTTGGGTATGTTTTTCCTCATGCTCTTTGTTGAAGGTCAAGAACATAATCTGTTCCTTAGGAGTACAGTTCTACCTACATTTTAAAGATTCTTCCTTTTTTCCCAGGTTATGAGCTCTGTAAATGTTAATTCTCAATATAAGTCTGGTCTTTACCTGCATACTCTCATTTTATTTAATCTCAATGAGTCAACAGAATATTTGCCTAAGCAGAGTAAAGAATCCCAAGGGAAAAGCAAGCAGGGTTGAGGTATGTGAAAGTAATAGGGAGTATAGCATTTGGGATTTTTTTTTCTTAGTCATTAGATATATTTTCACTATCAAGTAGAAATAGTGTATTTAGGAATTCTGTGAAGAGCCTTTGTCTCTTTGTTTAAACTTCATTCTCTTAAAGAATTAGATTGTAAATTCATGTTGAGAATACCAGGCTCTCCAAGACCAAAAAGGCAGGACTACAACCACATTAAAAAAGAAACAGTATTTAGATGAAGCCTTGGATATTCATGATATTGTTCCCTACGACAGAACCCTGTCCCATAAAGGGAAGCAGTCTTACAAGTGTCCCTTCAGATGCAGAGGGACCAGTAGTTTGTTGCCAAGTTTTCTCATTCATCTGCTGATTAAGTTTAACATTTGTTTTGCAAAGAGGAAGAAAAATGTGAGAGGCAAAGGTTTTAATTTTTTTTTTCCTCCCTGAAAGTTTTCTCTGTCTTTTAAAGATGAGTCATAAGAGAAAGGAGCATTATACATTGTCCTGTCTAGTTAGTGACATCACCTGTGTTCTCTGCTCCATTATTGTTTCCAGCTGTGCTTCTGGTTTCTTGCATATCTTTTGTAGCTCCTTATTCTTTTGAGTTCCTTGGTCTACAATTCTTTGTGTTGCACGCTTGGTCCTTTCAGAATATTTTTTCTCACCCTCCCTGTATCACTAGTATCTGATGTGTTATCCATTGCCAAAACACGTGGTGTCTGCATCTGCTCTGGCAACAGCAGGTTGAATTCAAGCAAGATACCATACCCTTATGTGAACGTGAAGGCTGTGATAAATTTGCTGCTTGAAATTTGTGCGTGAAACAGCAAGAAAAGGAAGTTAGCAGAGTGCCATCTCTGAACTGAACATCTTTCACAGCCCCAGTAAAATTGCAAGCTAAAGTGTTAACTATGTTCAACAAGTAATTAACTTCAATATGATTAACTGTCTTTAAGGATTAAATGTCCCATATTTTAAACTGGGAAAAGTTAAAAAGATCCAAAATTGTCTGCTTTCACTTCAGAATTTCCAGTTGCTTTAACTGTGGTATTTCTGTAATAATTATTAACAAAACTCCAGACTTGCAGTTTCAGAAAACAGCACATGCATGAGTATTTCCTGGTATCAATCCTGTATTAGCAATATATTCCTGTTTGTGGAGAAAATGTGATACTTGAGTTTGCATGTGTGCTATTTTTACTGCCTTAAATTAATATACTGGTAAAAACCCCCTGAGAAAATTAATGTGGTTATGCTAATAAAACATTGATTAAAGCATCCCACAATTCTATTTGATGATTTTTCTATTGATTTTTATTTGATTACTAACACTTAGGCTGGTTTTCTGTTGGAATTCTACTCTTTTGGATGTACTAGTATCTATATTTTTCTAAGAGCTTGTCTGGCCAATGTGGCTGTATCACGTAATGAAAAAAAACTTGTAACAAATTTTCATGTATTATGTCATACAGTCAAATGTTATGTACATACCTGAGCGCTCAATGTACTTTCTGCAGATATGAAGAATATGTATGTATTTTAAAAAAAATTTAAAAGGATCTGTTTTTCCTTTGTGAACAACTGGTCAGTTAGCAGTTCAAAGCTGCTCTTTCCCCCTTTTTTTGGAAAAAGAACCCCTTGAGAATGAGTCACAACAAATAGGAAGAAGGAATTTAGTAAGCAGACATTGCCAAGATGATAATATGTTACAGATAGCGTCAGACAATCCTTTTACATGTTTAATTTTTAGGATTGCTCTTAAGGTAAGGCCCTCTGACAAATGGCATCAGTTTTGTTTAGTTGCTCAGTATGAAGACAGTTTCAGGAGGCTTCCTGTATGGAATACAGCTATGGGCTCTTGAATAACATTAGAATAAATGCAATATATGTAAGTCATTTTACCATATAGCAGATGGGAGCTTAAGTCATTGAGAGAAGATCAATGGAATCATTTAGCTTTTTGTGTTGTTTCAGTGTAGAAAGACAGTCTGTTCCAAATCAAGAGAGGAGTCTGCTAAGAATATTTAGGTTTCATTGAAATAAAGCACAGTTCACATCAAAAGATGTGCTATTTCAAATTCATAACAATTGACTATTAGTCTGTTTTTAATATTTTTCTTTGGCATGTAATCCTGTTTAATTAGATTCTACTCTCTCTGTTGTTTCAAGATTCCATAAACTGGAGTCTTATATACCAGCTGCTAAAGCAGGAGTTACTGTCTAAATGATATTCACAATGAGTATTTGGAAGGTTTACAATTATACCCTTGCTAATAAATTGTGCTATTTTCCCCAACAGTTTTAAGTGCTAATCTTCAGAAGGCATTTTAAAATTAGCTAAAATTCCGTCAAGAGATTTACAAAAATTGTTAGCATGAAGATAATTATGTCACAGTCCTTGGACTCCATCTCTGATTGTGTGCATAAATCAGAAAATGTCAGCTGTGTTTTCCCTTAATAATTATCCTTGCAGCAATATATTACAGTTTAGATTACTATTACAGTGTTGCTTTAGATTTATAAAACACAAGTTCGGTATTTGTGAAGTTTTCTGGTGATGAAATAGTTCACATTTATGGAATAAGCGATTATTTGTGTTAACATTTCATATATATCAATAAGAAGCTCAATATGAAAATCACCTGTCTACATTATTATACACAGTCCCCTGAAAGTAGTCAGCTTTTTTGTTACAAGTTTGTTAAAGAAGATCACTTCTATAATATGGCCAACATTTTCAAAAGAGCTGGCTGATGTGGTCACCTGTGTAGCATGTGTGGAACTTGAAGTTTTAAGGACTTTTTGGACCAAAATTTGAGAATCTTCCTGCTGAATCTGTCCTGGATGTAGGTATTTACAGTGCATTTTGTAGGTCCCCAACAGTTTTGGTACTCTGTTGTTGGAACCTACCTCCTTAAACATAATGAGTTAAAATATCACAGTGAGCTAGTAAATCCTTCAGAATTTGGGCCGGTGGTCTCATTTTAAGGACTCAGAAATCTAGGTACAAATACACTTAATAAAGGAATAAATTAAATTCGTCTGCATAAACAGTAGGAAATTGACAACATACTCTAAGAACCTTTCTCATGGATAATAAAGAAGAAAATGGGAAAAAATATTTTAGTATTAGCAGTAATAATAAGTTTAAACAGAGTAGGTGAGAGCTGTTTTGTATTTCAATTGTCGTACGTTCCTTATGTTTAATACACAGAATGCTTGACATTAAAAATGTGAGATTTACTCAGGCTTTCTAAGAAAATTTTCTAAAACCATGCAGAAGCAATGAATTCATAGTACTAACCTTAAAAACCTCTTTCACAGGAGAGAGATTGTATTTCAAGTAGGACTTTTAATTTGGCAGTGTATCAACAAGGATAAGAGATCTACTCAACTTCAGTGGTGCAGGCTGCCTTGGAATAGGTTGTCATTGCAGAAGATTTTTATTTCTCAACTATCTCTAAGTGTGTATAGAGATGTTATCTGTAATTTTGAAAGTTTTCTGTGAAGTATTTCAGGATAGATTTAAAATAGCAGGATGTGGCTTAGTGTGATTCCACTCTTGTTTTGATGCTTGGAAGATTTATGGTTGATTTCAATGGGAGTGGGGTCATGTTTAGCCCTACTGTATCACAGAATGGGCAAGTTTGAGTTATGGTCTTCTCAAGACTGACTCTTACTCCTGTGGTGGCAGAGCAGAGGCAGAAGTGGTTTTGTGATTTAGGGAGATCCTCAGTGGTGACACCAGGCAATAGATTGCTGTTGGTTTCTGAGCTACTTCTGCAAAATTCTTCATTTGATTCAAGGGGCCAAATGAGGAATTGCTTTTCCAATAAGTCAACAAAGAGGGCTTTTTCATCCAAGACAAAAACATATGCAAGAAAACTAAGCTGATGAATATTGAGATGGGTTTTAAAAAGCATGACTTCACTTTTGCCAGAATATCCTAGGTTTTTATTACAAAAATTGTGAGTTTCTTTATTTCTATTCTAACTTGAGCTAGATGTTTACTTGTCCTAGGGTGACTTTATGATGTTTGTATCCCCAGTTGTCTGTTCTGTTTACACTGGATGTTAAGTTCTGCACCTTTAAGAAGTGCTGTTTGTTTGCAGACACTGCTCTTGCTTCCCCCATTCCTTCTCCTGGGCTGTGCTGCCTGCAGCACAGGCAGCAGGAGAGCTCCCTGTGCATTTAGGTAGTTTTTAGCTGAGGCAGAGAAGTTCCCTGGACTGTGGCTTTTCTTTTCCTTGGAGGTGTTCAGCCCTGCTCTGGACTGAAAATCCATAAAAACACCGGGAGCTCACACCTGTGTCCCACCAGGGCCCAGGATGTGGCATTTTCCAGGGCAGGAGGGACTGATGAGAGACTGAGCCAGCCAAGCTGCACCCCCCAAAAAGGACTTTCTGAATTTGCCATCTCCTCAGAACAGCTGAGAGGTTCCATTGTTTAATATTATTCATTTTTAATGCTTGTGAACACTTTGCTTGTTAAATAAACAGGTTTTTTCCACTTTTCTCCAAGGAAATCTTTTCCCGAACCAGTTGGGGAGGGACCACTTAAATCCGCTTTCTAGAGGGACCCCTTTGGAAGTTTCCTCCCAAATTTACCCTAAACCAGGACATTACATTGACCAGTGTCACAGTACTTTGGACTTTTCACTTAAAATAACTGACAATACAAAATAACTGAGCACATAGCCTTTGCTCCCAAAGCTTGCAGTTTATCTTATTAACAAAAATAAATTGTGGTTTTGAGAGGAAAAGCTTTTCAACTTGTTCATTAATCTTCCTTCTTCCTCATCTTCATACACTCATTATTCATCTTTCTCATTTCTGGTTATACATTTTTCAAGTGTGCTGTGTGTGATGCCACAGATAGTTGTGAATATCCAGTCTACCTCTCCATTTTTAACTAGTTGTCATGAAGCTTAAAATCACTTATGATAAATAAGCCATTTATTTATAGATAAAATATAAATACTTGCTTCCCGCTCTTGCTTTTTGGTACACTAAAAGAATTCCAAGTATTTATCCTAGAATCCTATAAGAAGCAGTATTTTTATTTATGTGTCTTTTTTCCATGTAATGATATTTTGACTTATGTTGACCATGTCCCTAACTGCAACTCTGTACTTGTTTTTCCTCCCAAACTTCTCAAGGATGATATTTAATCTGGTATCATGCAGAACTATGGATCTGCCAACAGTGATAACATATAGACTGCTATATAATTATTGAATCATAGAATTAAAACTTCTAGACTGTATCTATACCCCCCAAAAAAATCACTTGGCAGTGAGCCACCAGAAGCAATTTTTTCATTGCTTGCATTTTGATTTTTTTACTTTAGCTGCTGCTCAAAATGAAACACCTTGTACTTGAAGTGCTCATTAGACTTAAATCTGCGACGCATTTTGGGCCAAAATACACTGTCCTATGCAATAGGCATAAACATATGAATTATGTGGTAGGATGGATAATAGAATGAGCACACTTTTTGGTACTTATTTAATACTTCAGAATGTAGAACTCACCATGGTCGTGGTCTATTGAGTTTTGTCATTTCCCAGACATATTCTTCAGAGTATTCTCATGCTTACAATGTCATTGGTCCTGGTAGCCTTTCTCAGAAACTGATATCCTTTCAGATGATCTACAAGTATGGCATGTGAGCTGACACTCAGACACATGAAGTGCCATCTATGCACCTGTAGCAATGCCTGTATTTGGTGTTTCAGACACCCTTTTCTCCTTCTGAGAGGAACAAGCATGCTTGCGTGAGTGGAAAAGCATTGGGTATGATCAGTATTTGCTTACTCTCCTGTTCAGTACAAATGCAGTAACTGATGACATGGTCCTATGAGGTCATTCCCCTTCGTGAGCTTCTTCTGGCTCAGTTTTTAGCTCATTTTCTCCTAATGATTCTGTGGTTTGTGCTCCAACTACTGTACCTATGATGTGCATAATAATGTACCTTGCACGAGAGCTATTTGACTGAAAGCAGCTGAGACAGATACTATCCAGAAACAGTTCTGAGAAAGGTAGAAGTTCATCTTCTTGCCCAGTGAATTGTTACAGCATCGTAATTTTTAAATTGGGTGTATAGTTGAGATGGAGTATTTTGTGTGTAAGGCTAAACAATCACAGCATTTTCTTTAGATGTGGGCCATCTTTGTTGTCCTTCAGCCAAAATTAACACAGTATGGTCTGTATAGACAAATAGCAGCTGAACTTATTTCAGCATTTTCTACATGGACAGGACCAGTTATTTTATCTTGTACAATCTTGAGATGAGTTAGTTGTGTTAGTTGTGTAAAAATCTGTGCGTTTTGAATAGTCTGTCATTTTTATGTGGTTTATATCACAAAGTCGACAGTGTCATGAGGTGCTGGTGACACAGGATTGTGAAAATATTGGCTCTTGGAGTGATATTCCAAATTATGTTTCCTCTGGCTTCTATTTTCCTGAGGGATGGGAGATTTAATTTTGGTTGCACAGGTGATTGCATCTTAGTATTGATGAATCAAGAATCTTTCATGAATTAGTTGATTTGGATTTCTTTTATATATTTTCAGTGACTAGCCTACCTGTATGTGCTTGGAGCTGAACGTCAGTGTATGCTGATCTGAATAATGGAATAGTTCATTGTACAACTTCCATATTTGTTTTGCAATCCCTTTGACTCTTGGAGTATGATTTTGCTATGCAAAGGACAACTGATTGTAATAGCAACAAACAAACAAACAAATCCCTTTAACTGTGGGACAAGACTTACTGTGACATGCCTAGTTTTTAGAAAGGAGAAAAAAGATGTCAAAAGATCCAAATATGTGTAGCTCTGTTAATTTTTCTGCTCAGAAATGTATTGTTCAAGCATTAAAACTTCGTATTAAAAGGTCTGTAATCTTATCTAAAAATAATGATCATTTAAATGTTAATTGGACAAGCTAAAATATCTTACTAGGTCATTTACAAGAATCTAATAATTTCCTTTTCAGTAATGCTTTGGTAGCCTCAGATTGAATGTAATTATAAAAATAAAGAATCAATGCAAATCAGAAAAAACAATAGGTAAGTCTTGTATTTATTATAACTAGTTTTAAGATGTGGTCTTAAAAATTAATTCACTTGTTAAATACTGTAAAAACAATATGACCAAATAATAGTGCCCATAATTTCTTTAAAATTATGGCTACACATAGAGCCTGGCAATCCTGCCTTCGAGGTTGTTAGCAATAGGAACTGTTCTGCTTGCAACTTGTTTCTTTTACACCCATATGGCAAGATTATGCCTCCCAGAGGTAACTTTTGGTAATGGAGAAAGTTCTTGTGGAGAACAGGGGTAACCTAAAAGCCTCCTGTATTGATGATGCCTCAAGAGAATATAAAAATCCCGTGGATAATGCAGATGATTAGAGAATTCTTGTTGGCTGGTATTTCAGACTCACTTTGCACAGACACAAATTGCTGCACTTCCTGGCATCTTCTGAATCAATTTTACTGTCTTTGTGGCAGCAGAAGATAAGGATCAGTGCTCTGAAGTAATGGAACCAGTCAGACATTTAGTAATAATTTACAGAATATATCAAAGTTTTACTTCATTTATTGTGACAAAATTGTTGGTTTCATATTACTTTTAGAAATATTGGTGAGCTCTAATCTGGAAGAAACATTGTGATTGAGGTGTCTGTAAACAATTAATCTTTTAAATATCTGTTATGTTTTAAAAATTAAATTAAATAAGAATTAAATATGACTGGTTTGTTCCAACAACACTGCCTGTTTTATTGGGACAAAATGTATAAGTTTTATTATAATTCTAAAATGCTCATTTAGGTTTCTGGTCTCCTGTCTGTGTGTTATAGCAGCATGGTGGCCTGACATAGAGATAAATGAAAAAATTTTAAAAAAAGAAAGTAAAAATTCTCTTAATTTCATTATGGAAAATGTATAAGATGATTTCCATGACAACCATATAATAAGATTCATGTTTACTTTAATTCTGAGTTCTCAATGTCTTTTTAATGACTCCCATGTAATTAAAACAGAATGTGTAATTTGAGGTAACATAATGTAAATCAGTTTTGTTTGCGTGATGCTGAATACTGTTAATACATGTACAAAGAGCCTTACATGGATATGTCCATTTGTTGCAGAACTGTGAGAAACTGGAAAATAATTTTGATGACATCAAGCACACGACTCTTAGTGAACGAGGAGCACTTCGAGAAGCAATGAGGTAAGTCTGGGTCACCATAGCAACAGTCACAGATGTGGTAAAGAAAGAGTCATTCTTCATTATTGGGGGAACAAATGAGTTCATTGCCACCATTCAGCTCTATTCTCTAAGGTATTAATTTGTCAGTGGAGAGGCTTCCCTTGAGGCTGTACTTTGGTTTTGAAGCTGCATAAATGTTAAGCCTGACTGCACAGTAAAAAATGTAAATGTTTAATTTGTTATTTAAAATGCTTAAGGGGTGCCTTGCTTTATATTTATACTAAACTGTGAGTGAATGAAAATATTGTTCATCTAAATTCTGTAAGTGTTAAAGCAATTGTACAATGGTGTTTGAACAAACCTGTATTTGCTTTAAATTGAATGACTTTTATATATGTAGTTCCTGTGTACTCTGATTTTATCACCAAAATTACGTGATTTTGGTTTTGATAATGGAATGTAAAAATCTGTCTGGTCCTTTATGTGTTGTAGAGATGTATATTTTGTTTAATACATCATATTGTTGCACTTAATACTTATTAGAGGAGGTTAAAATTAGTCAGAAGATGAATTTTTTGCCATCCCTACTTGCACTGCAGAGTATCTGGGTACAGGACTCCAAAGAAACTTGCCAGCTATAGTGCCTGGAAAAGGGAGTGATTACTATGCTGAAAGGTGGCAGAATTGAAGACAGGTTTCCTAAAGTAACTCACTGAATAATCAGGAAGATGCCATTTATAGTATTATCTGTGAATCAGAAAATTATATAAGCTTCACTTTTAAAGGTTTTGAAATTGGATAGTAAAATGTAATGATGCAAACACAGTGCTTCATCTCATTTGCCTGATATCAGAGTAACTTCTTACACTTGAACCAGTGCAGTAAAAAGTAAAAACAACAACAACCTCTCAAAGAATCTACGTGAAAAAATAAATGCAGCTATTTTCTTTGACTGTGTCCGTTATCCCTGTAAATTTATGGACGTTTGTGGATGACTTGATTTACCTGATTTATGTTCATGATGCTCGTCTCATGTACACTGACTGTTTGAAAAGTTATTTTGAAGATTTCGACTACTAGTGCTGCAAATAACTGTAAAAATAATGGCATTCACCTTCCAAATGGTGATTTTTGCTTTATGCTTGTATTGCTTCATATGTTTAGGGTTTTTTTCCAGTGTGGTCAGTCGTCTGTGTACGTAAATCTTGCGTGTAGCGTCAGTAAATGGCAAGTGATTTAAAGTAAAGATTTGGGGAATTTTTGGCAAATGAAGCTACCTTTAGTATTTCCAACAAATTGGATTTCAAGTTGCTGCTGTCCTGTAACAGTGTTCAGGTTTTCAATGTTTTGCAATACATGACTCAGCAGGGATAATATTTTAAAAACTTGGGAGCTGACAGCTCTTCAGTGATCAACACTGAATAGCGAGGGGAGCTTTGGCATTCAAAGGTCATGTTTCTGTTATAAAGCCTGTTTAGAAGATTCTCATGATTCTTTGCTGTGCAAAAGCACTTTACTATCTCATAAATTTGTATCCTGGCTATTTCTGCTAGTGTACAAGCCATTCTGAGTAATAGTTATTGATTGCGAAGAGTGACAGATATTGTGCAGTGCTGGAATTCTCTTAATTGCAGTCAGTATTATATGGTTGGTTGTTTCCTTAGTTGCTTTTTATTTTGAGATAAAGAAAAAATCTGAGTTACTAAATTTATACTGTAGTGTGTTTTTATAACATACTCGAGAGCCACAAGAAAGGTGCAAAATGTTAGAGAGGTATATGCATGTAGGTGTGCATATTTTTCTAAACGTGTGTAAAAGGCACTTGTTATTTTGGGTTGTACAGTTCTTTCAACTGCTGTATAGTCACCTCATTTACTAGGTGGTGGCATTTTTCTCTTTGGATCCCAATATTATCTGTACATATGTAATTCAGATGGTACATTTTCATATATTCAAGTTCACTTTTCCATGACAAGAGTGGACATTGGACCAGGCATGGGAGGACATAGATTTGCTGACCTCAGTATTGTGAGGTAGTGGCCTGCTTTGGGTAAGGGAAGCTTGTGGAGAGGGTTGCACATTAGACAAAAGCACTAAAATCATGTGGGCATGGAAGCAACAGCAACAGAAAATCCTAGTTGGATAGCTAAGTGGATATATGTGGATCTCAGATGAGCCGTAAGTTGAGTGGGCAGTCTGCCCAAATCCTCTCTGATTTCCCAGAGTGGTACTACTGGTCTGCCAGATGAGAAATACAATGAACATTTTTTCCCAGTGATCCTGTTTGGAACTACACCTTCCATGTTAACTTCATCTTTGAGAAAAATGGTCAATTTAATATGGGTTTCAGTACACCTCTAGTCTACGAGTATCACTGTGGTCTGCATAAACAAATACTAATATCAAAGATGGGTCTTGTTCTGTTTCCAGCTCTTCAGTATTCAAATTAAGGACTACATGAAAATTATCTTTCTTATTTATGTATATAGATGTATGCAAAATAAACTTTCTGAAGGGTTTTGAAATTATCACAAAGCCTATGAACTTTCTCTACTTCTACTTTAAATTTATTTTAGATTTTGAATGAGATAACAAGCTGATAGTAGTTTGCTGCTATTCAGTATATAGAGTGATATTGTAAGAATTTGATTTACTTGTGATTGCACATAAAATCATAAAGCATTCAACTCAGTTAATGTTTTGCTTATTTTGTTAATGCAGTCCAAATGCTTTATTTATTACTGTATTTTAATGCAGCTGCAAAGCTGAAGTAAACAATAAAAATCCATTAGCTTTTTGCATTGGAGCTTATAAATGGACAGGCTGTTGTTTTGCTACCTTGAATGTGCATATGATAAATTAATTGGGTATTTTATGTAGTAACTTGGCAGAAAAATATAGCTATATACCTATAATATCAGGTTGCATAAGTAAAAGCACTGATATTTTGTTAACCAAAGCTCAATTTGTTTTTAATATATAATCACTGAGAAAAATCTGGATCCAAATCATCAAGAAAGCGTCATCTCGAATTTTAAAGGAGCTTTTAGGCTGGTTTGTCCACTTCAAGGAGATAAGTATTTGAGGAGCAGGAAGTGGTGTAGCTGGGTGCTGACACTGGTAGTCTTTTCATAGGTGGTAAAACCAGAATCTGGACTGCTACCGTAGGCATTCCTCTGGGAAAGTAGGGTAGAGTGGCCTTGAGGAGTCTTAAAGTTAAGCAAGCAATAATGAAACCCCTGCCCCCTCAAATTATAAAGGAACTTTTAGAAGTGTGGCAGAAATCCAAACTCAGTTGTTAATATCAAATTAGATAGTAATAAATTGCGAAGGTAAGGTTTACTGAGTTACTGGGTTTAAAAAGGACAAATTTCAAAAAGCAGCAGACATCAGCTGGCAGGAATTCTTTTTCCTGCTGAATCTTTTCAGTCTGTGTACGGGCATTCATTGTTGTCATCAAGAGAGAGAATCAGAATTGATGAAATTGGGAGGTTGAAGATGATCTAAACCCGTGATCTCTGCATTTTATTGATAGCATGCCAGCAAAATATTTTTTGAGCATGCATCCCCCAGATCTGTATGCTTATACATGTATTACAACTATACTGATATTTTATGTGCATTATAGAATACACCCAAGAATGGAAATTAAAAAAAGGGTAAATGTGAAATAAATACTACTTTTTTTTAAAAAAATACTTTATTAATTGCACAGAAAATATTTTCTTCCCACATTGATGTGGCTTCTCTTGCACATACTCTGCTTTGGAGATCATTGATCTGGACCATCTTTCTGGCTCAGAGCGGGGTCAAGGAGAGCAGGTTGCTCACGGCTGTGTCCAACAAGGTTTTTTTTATATCTTTAAGGATGGATGTGACACAAACTGTCTAGGCAAACATCCTCACATTAAACAACACAAAACTCAAACAAAAAAGCCACCAACACCGCCTCTCACCCCCGCACCCCCTGCTTTTTTTTAAAAATCAGAATTGCACTTCAGCTTGTGCCTGTTGCTTCTTGCCCTTTTGCTGGGGAAGGCTAAAAACAATCTGTTGTAGGTCTGTTGTATTTAATCCCTCCCATCAGGTATTTATACATTTTGTTAAGATTTCTTGCTGAGCCTTCCCTACTCCAGGCTGCATGTCTCCAGGTCTGTCAGCCTCTCCTCATATGACAGATACTCCAGTACCTTCATCACCTCAGTGTCCTTTGGCTGGGCTCGCTCTTGTGCCTGGGGAACCCAGCGCAGGATGCAACACTCCAGGTTTGTCTCACCAGTACTGGGGAGCAGAAAAGAATCTCCACTCAACCTACAGGTAATGCTCTACCTGTAGAGCAGGTAGACACAGCCCTGGGTGCTGATGTGAGGACTGTCTCATGGGTCATCTTGTCCTTCAGGACCCCCAGGGCCTTTCCTGCAAAGCTGATTTCCAGCTGGTTGGTTGCAGCTTGTGCTGGTACCTGGGGTTGTTCCTCCCCAGGGGCAGGATTTCATGGTGGGTGGGGTTGGTTGATTGGTGCTTTTTGTTTGTTTTTAACGTGGTTTCTGTAGGGCTGTTCTTCCAGGCTGTCAACAGCAGCCCAACCCTTTGGAGTGTCACCACTCAGTAGGTGGTAGATTGCTTTTGAGCACTGTATATATGTTAGTATGTGTTTTAGACCTGTGTCTAGTGTACATTTCATGAGCCTGGTGTCAGACAAACAAAGCCATAGCATTTCAAACAAAACTTTTTCTGAATCTGGTGTTGCAATTGCTTACTTACCAACTGAGTTGGTAAGGCACCATGGTGGGTTAAGGCAGTGAGCAATCAGTGAGGCTGGTGAGGTGTTAATACGTAAATGGGTCCTACACGTGGGTGGATGTGGATATGGTCTGTCTTGTGAACACTGAGTATGTGTGAGAGCTTTGCAAGTGAAAATGAAAGCTGAGTATTTTTGTGTAGTCTTCTTGTTATTAAAGGAAGATTGAAACATATTTATTTGAAATGGGAAAGTTTGCTTATCTGTTTGAATCAGTATAAAAGATACCAAAGTTCATTTAGAATTTTCTTTGCATTCATATATTTGCATATGGTTTTGGATAATATGAACAAGGGAGTGAGGCTTCAACTGTGATTTCCAGTTTGCTAGAAACAGTTTCTGTTAATGATGATATTCACTGTTGTCTTGACAACTGTGCAAGCTGGGGTTAGTAATAATCAGGCTTCTTTTAATATGGTCTAGACTCTCAGATGTATTTGAAAAATAGTTTCTATGACTGGGCAAAACCCAAGAAAACTGCAGTGTAAGAAGTTCCAAGGTTTCACAAGTATTCATTAGTTTGCAGAGTAAAAGCTGGAAATTTAAACGCATAAACAAAACAAGTCTGCAGTGCAAACTACAAAACACATAGTAACCAACTTGTTAGGGCTCGGGCCTGAGATGTGGCAAATATGGGTTCATATTCTGGTTCTGAGTCAGGTGACTTGGTTTCCCATTTTAAAAAGCATCATAGAGCTGTAAAGTTAGAGAAACAGACATGAAGTATAAGGAAATAAGGATGATGAAAACATCATGTTAAATGTAATTTTGCTTGCCTGTATTGTTCTTAAACTGAGAGAACAGTTAATTTATGAGTTAGAACAGTTTAATTTATGAGTTAGATATATTTTTTTAGTCCAGTGATAGGCTGGTTTATTTAGATGTTACAGGGGAGGAGATCAAGATAGGTTAGATTCCTTTGAATGTTCCTTTAGTCACCTAGCCAGGATAAACTGACAAATAGAACTTTTACTGACCTGAAATAATGTATTGATGATGTTTCTAAATGGCAAATATGAAAGGATATTGAGTTCTTTTTTGCTATTCCAATCAGCAATGTAGATTTGCAGTTATTTTACATCAGATGTTTGAATAATGCCTTGTAGTGTATATAACCCTTACATGGATATAGAACAAAATCATTGTGAGCAAAATAGCAAGCAGCATAGTAAAACAGCAAAATAAATAATATTCATAGATTTGGAAACTGCATTATAATTGCTACTTTGGTTGATATACTGGAATGTGCTTTAGGCAACATCCTACATGAACATTTTTGATAAAATCTTGTATGTTTCTCGTATACTCTTTTATATGTATTACTGTGACCGAAATATGCTTTGTGTCTGTTCTGAGTATGGTAAATACATCATTTCTGTATTTGTGTGTCACATTCCCAAGAAATAATTCAAAGGGGAGAGGAGAAAAAAAACCCCTACTTTTTTCACTTCTGTTGAGGAGAGCCTGGTTTTGGTTTTGAACTATTTAGTTTCATGATTTAAAGAAAAGAATTGGATTACAGTCAAAATTTGGTTTTTAACAAACTGCAGGAGATGCTGTCTGATGTTGGTGGTGAAAGAGATTTTGAAAACCACTGTGACAGATGGCTTACCACAAAGACTCCAAAGGTGGCGTGCAGGGGGTGCAGCATTATACCTTTCAGTGACTAACAGCCACTCGTGTGCAAACAGAGTAGAAAATTGCACTACAGAATTTGGAGTTCACTCCATGGGTTCCCTCTTTGTTTCTTTTTAAAATGCAAAGTTTGAAAATATTTCTGAAATGTGTTCTTTGCTACCATTGGCATTCAGGATTTCCAGACAGACAATGTATACAATATGGACTACCAGCCTATATATGTCAAAAAAGAATTTGGTTCTTGAAATATAAATTTAAAAAGTACAGATATGAGTGAAGAAAATTTGGTGGTGGTTTTTCCATGAGCAGTGGCTTTTTGTGGATTATTGATGCTTGATTTTATGTTACAGGGCTTTGGATGGTTTAGGTAGAAGGTGCATTTTACTGTTTTAAACCATAATGAAAGTTGGGGATGTACACAGAAGCTGAGTGTGTTGCAGCTTTGTCAAAGAAGTCAGATGTTTTAGTGGAAGATGTTAAAGCTCATGCTGTTTTATTTAGAAGTCATTAGTAGCCAGCCTATTGAGAGTACCACATTCCACATGTATTTAACAAAGGCCATTTCCCACTGTTTTGTCTACAGTCAGAAATCAGTCTGTCTTTACAAATGCCGTTTTACATATATCTGTACTTACTTCTTTTCAGACATTTACTGTAGTTCTCAAAAGCCTGAAAAAGTGTAACCTTTTTTCCTCCTCTGTGTTGTCCTTGGACTTTCTGTTGCCATGGGTGTCTTTGAGTACATTCTCTTTGGAGTTCAGGATACAAAGCAAAGCTAAGGGTTTGAGGAAAAAATACAATCTTAATTCAAAATTGCTTTATTAGGTAGTGTGTCTTTCCACTGTATGTTCATTGTTGCCAGGTAATCATTATATGTTCTGATTATGTTGGTGTGTTTATTTGGTGGGATAGCTTTGAGTTAGCTTTCTTCACAGTAGCTGTTCTGGGGCTATGTTTGGGATTTGGGCTGAAAACAGTGTTGATAACACAGGGATGTTTTAGCTATTGCTGAGCAGCACTTGCACAGTCAAGGCCTTTCCTGTTCCTCACCTTGCCCCCTAGCAAGGAGTCTGGGAGTGCACAAGGATTTGGGAGGGGGCACAGCCAGGACAGCTGACCCCAACTGACCCTAGGGATATCCCAAACAGGTGTGGAGGGGGAAGAAGAAGGGTGGGTTAGGTATTCAGAGTTACAGTCTTTTGTCTCTTCCCAAGACACTAGCCTGCCAATGTAACATAGTGAATGCATCCCTGGTTTTGTTTGCTTGACTGTGCAGCTTTTGCTTTACCTACTAAACTGTCTTTATCTCAACCCATGAGGTTTGTCACTTTTACTGTTCTGCTCCTCTTCCTCATTCTGTCAGGAGGGTGCAAATGAGTGGCTTGGTGAGGCTTAGTTGCTGGCTGGGGTTAAACCATGACATGTGTTTAGAACCCCTTGGTTATAATGACTATTATTAGCTACTGCTACTTACTTGTTTTGCTGCCTCTCAAGAGTTCTAGCTTTATATTATACTGGCTGTTGTGGGTTTTGGATGTAAGAGCAAACATCCATTTTACTATAAATGTTTTGTATATTGGGGTGAGGGTGTTTCAGAGATTAAACTGTGGGTCCAGCTGTGCCCTGAGATATTTACCTTCCATCAAAATTAATCTGTCCTTCCCCTGTAGACTTCTGAAATTAAATCCTGTTTATTTACTTGAGGCTGTCTGGGAGACCAAGAAAAGATTATCTAAATTTAATGTTCTAATGGAATCAACCTGTTTATTGAAAGTAAGACTGTAAAGTGTATTGGACTTTTTTCAGTAAGACAGTTGTTTAAATATACTGGAATCAGTACCATACATTTAGCTGATCAGATACAAAATTTCACAGAAACAGTTTTCCATCCTTATTTCTCCAGAATAAAGATACTTTACATAGCAATCTATTTCGTTGGAGCTTGCTGTTGAAAAGTTAATGGGCAGCCATTTAAGCCCTAGACCCCTTCAGGTTTTTCAGGACACCACCCAGAGGCTTTCACTGCTAGTGCCTAAGGCAAGGCTGCTAAATCTCTAGGCACCTCTAGGACTGAGGAAGGTTAGGATCTCAGGCAGCAATTTGTTCTTACAGTGATGCTGTAAAGATGCTGCTTACAGTGTGAGACAAATACAAGAGGTGTAACAGAGAATAAAGGAACAAACTATTCTTCTTGAATGCCCAGGACTGCTTGTCTAGGGTGTGCTTTGTAAGGTGCAAGGAGAATTGGCAGTGACAAGGTTCTTTGTGGAGCAGGCATTTGCAGAAGGCTTCAATTTGTATGTATTTAGTATATTTATGTTGTTCAGCATTTAGTTCTGGCTTGGTCCAATACCAAAAATCAAGGTGATTTGTGGATTTGGTGGTTTGTTGGTTGTGTGTGGGTTTTTGGGTTTTTTTTGAAGAAAAAGAAATGGTCTCTCCTGTAAAAGAAATCCTGAACTGTTTTAAATATCACCATAGAATTGCATCCATTCAAATGAATTTTAATAATTGGTCTGTATATGGAATGGAATGGAAAGAATTATAATGTGATTTTCATCAGAATACTTACAAAAGACTTGATTTATAATCTGATACCATTACAATACAATAATATTTTAAAACAAGTAAGTTACTTTAAAATAATATGACTACATTTTAAACTCCTATTTTTAATAGTATTTAATATTTCTATTATTGCCATATTAAAATTAGTGATTACTATTACTATATATGGTACTTTTTAAATTTAATAAAGTAATTATGGCTGCTATCTTTGTAAAGATTATTAGTTTTATTACTACTATCAAATAATAGTGTTTAATGGTACTGGTTATTGCCACAAATACTTTTCTTACTGCTATTTTGGTTGCTGAAGATTTTTCCTTGTTTGTAGTCATTAATTAGTATTAACAAAGCATTTCCTTTACAATTGTTAATGTATCAAATGAAGAAAAATATTTTTAAATTGGTATGTGACAGTATTACCAGCAATACAAGAAAACACTCTTTGAGGAGCACTTTAAAATAGAAAAAAAATTAAAATATTTTTTCTTTTTATCCTACCTGATATATCTTCCTGTTTTAGCAAAAAAGTGGCTTTCCTAGTACCTCTTCCTGCTTATCTGTGTTTTTCTAATGAAGAGAAAATGCACTTGAGCACGTGTAGAACAGTTTCTGTTCCCAGGGAGCTAGAGTGGCGTGCTTGGCTCATGGCTGGCTTTTACATGTTGGGCTGTGCCTCACAGTATCCACCCCTCAGCCTTCCCATTGCAAATTTGCTTGCATGGCAACTGCTGGTGTTGTTAACCCTCTTCTGTCCTGAAGGGTATTCCACTGTGGCTTCTCAGATTAAATATTTAATTGGGGTGGGAATTATTCTTCTTGTAATTAAAGAACAATGCAGAGCTGTTTAAAAATACTGAAACAGGAATGGTTATATATTTAAAAGAGATTCTGGGAGCACTGAGTGTGTTCCACTAAAGAGAGCTGTGGCAGCATGGCTGAGAACCGCTGGCCACGTGGCTGCAGTAGCCTAAACAGAAGACGTTTTTTGACTGCATCTTTCAGCCTGCACTGAGGTGCAGCTGCACAATTAGCAGCATCAGGCATGGCTTCTCTCTTTGGGCAGTTAGATGAGCACAAATGGCTCCTGTGTGGGGTCACACGTTGTCATGGCCTGCCTGTAAGGTGCCTCAGTGTCCCCTCCCATTCGCCGGTGCGGGGGCTGCAGGGCAGCGCCTGCCGGGCGGGGCAGCCCTGCTGCTCCAAGTGCTCCTCCGGGCAGGTGGGCACTTCCATGCTGTCCCTAGCGTGGCTGGCACGGGGAGCTGTGAGAGGGACCTGCAGAGACACATGGCGGTTCCTCAAGCCTACAGGACGAGATTAGAAGGAAGCTGAAATAAGCGCTTCTCTGGAAGGGTTATGCCAGCTGTTTTGTTGTAGAAACCCTCTGCTTCTGGGCCACACAGTCATTTTCAGGTATCTTCTACTATTAGAGATGTAGGCATCCTAGGCACAAATCCTTCTGTGGGCAAAATCATAGGGAAAGGGTGGTTAAGACCTCAGAGGAGAGAGACCCACTCTTCACCTAATTGCTGATGAAATCCCCGATTTTCCTTTGGAAGGCATTTAACCAGCAGAGACTATACAGAATGAAGTTTTTTCCCTTTTTCTTAGTTGAAATAAATCTGTTTCAGGAAGTGTAAAACTAGCACCCTGCTTCTTTGATCAATTTTTATTCCTGTATTTTATTTGGGAACACTGGGTGAATGAAGACTTTACCTCTAATTTGGAAAGGTCTGAGTAAACTTTTTGCCATTGGCATTGCTAATTCTTTCTCCTGCTAGTATAACAATGTCATAACACATAAAATTTATTTTGTTCTAAAACTAAAACTGAAAACAGAGCCTTGAAATGCAGCTTCTTCAAAGTATTATCTCTTCTATCATACTCATTTAATTCTTGATGTAAAACAAGAATTCATCGCTTTTGTGCTGGGAGCACAAAGCCACAAGTTGATACCGTTAACTCAAATGTTTGTAATATAAAGTGCTGTTCCTGTAGTGTGGTCCAATTACACAATAGTAAAGCAGGGATGTAACACAGCAATGCTGCTTTCCTATTTGTTTCAGTAAGTTTAGCACAGCGGGAAACGTGGCATTCTTCCAAGGTAATGCGTCAAGCTTACAGTTGGATGGAAGCGCAGTGGAAATTATTCCAAGACTTCGCGTGCCAGCTAATAACTCTGGCTGAATGTATGCGACAATTGTCTTGTGAAATGTATTTGGTGTCGTTTCATTGCAAGGATTTTACATTTTTATTTTGAGATATTATGGTATTCTAGAGATATTTGAAAAAGTTTCTCTGTAGGTGCTACATTTACGGCATTGTAGTTTTAGTAATCAAATGCAATTTCTGTCTGGTTAGAGATCATGTGCACCCTTTAAAAAAAATCCTGCTATATCTTTTGAAATCAGAAAGAAGTACTCCATTAATTAGATCAAATTATATACATTGTTCCTTCAAGAATGTCCTATTTTTTGAGGAAGACTGTATCTAAAACAAAATCTTAACTGAAATTATATGCATGATGGCAACAGAATGTCTCCTTTCTTTTTGAAGTGTGGAAAGTAATAATGTATCAGCCATTTGGCAGCTGGGAGAAACCAGAAATGTGGAGGCATCTTATTTGGTAGTCATTTTGCTGTAGAGACCTGGGGGTTGGCTGGGAATCAGAATTTTTGCAGTGGGTCTCATTCTTGACTAGTTTTCACATTGCTTTAAAGCCATTCCCCAAGTCAGTAAATATCACTGTTGCACTGTGACGTCAACCCACTGCAACTGTCTTAAAGATACATTGATATTCTTTACGGCTTTGAACAGTCCTCAGCAAAATATATACATTTAAAATACCATGGCAATGGCTTTATAAACAGATCAGTGGTATGTTTCAAATGTGGTGAGGAGCAGCCACCACTTGTGGAGCATTAGCAAACAGTTCACAATTAAGGATTTAATCTTTAGCCTCACTAGCAGTCTTGGAACAGAGGGTGTCAGTGCATACTAAAAACAATATTGGGTTTTCTTTTTGTGAATCACAAAGAACTCAGAGAGCTGTTAGTCCCAAACAGGCTATTGAATGCTATCATAGGTAAAAATACCAGCTGTGCTGCACCTGGTTTGACTTTATGATTATAAAGGTAAAATTCCTCCATCTCAGCTTTGTGGGGTTTTGTTTGTTTGTTTGTTTGTTTTTTTAAATCCCCACTGCTCATTTTTCAGTCAGTATTCTTAGAAGGGTATCTGACACCTCTTGCTTCCAGACATTTTCTCTGTGGTAATAAGTTTGGGCATATAATAAAGATAATAATTACTAGTAGTGTTTCAAGCTTTCCAAAAGTCTTTAGTTGCATACATACATACCTACACCTTTCTGGAAGCATTTCTAAATGCCTTTGGCAGCATTGATCCAGCAAATGGAACGTTGGTTGTCATTGGCAGTATTGGTTGTTGGAGCTGGTGGGAGTTGTTTCACCACTGACATGTGAAGGGTGTGTAAAAGAAAATAAAGAACAGAGGAGATGCAGAGGGGTTAATCAGCCAACCATCAGCCTTGGCCCATGCTCCTACTGGCAGAAGTAGTGTTAGGTTGGTGAAAAAAAAAGACTACTGAGCTAGCTGAGCATCAAGACTCTGCACAGGTCCAGCAAAGCAGACTGCAGACAGTTATTAATGGGACTGAAATTGGGGATTAATCACTACTGATATCCCATAGTAATTCCTACCAGCACTGAGAGCACCAGCAAATTCTCCATGCGGTTAATACGGTGAGCTTGCTGACTACAAATGTGTGTTGTGTATGTTGTCAGCATTTAAGGGTCCTTGTGCATGAGAGTTGCCTCACACAGTGGGGAGTGAAAGAAGAGTGTGTTGAGTGGACAACAGTACATGCTGGTTTGGCAGAGGATATAGGATGAATTCCTGGGTCAATAGTGATAGTGATCTGAGTGCCTTTCTGATGAAAAATTAAGTATGGGATAATCAAAATTTTCCTCTCAGTAGTGACATAATTTGGCATAGTGTGT
The DNA here is from genome assembly GCA_013397195.1 of Hylia prasina. NCBI lineage: Eukaryota > Metazoa > Chordata > Aves > Passeriformes > Sylviidae > Hylia > Hylia prasina. The sequence continues at coordinate 2,100,223 of VYXD01006830.1, forward strand.
GCCAATATTCAATGAGGAATACACATTTGGGATTGTCCAAGCTGGTTTTAGGCTCTTACAGCTGCTTTCAGAGCTTTGAAAGCTCTATTTTTGATGGTAAAAAACCAAAAACAACAACAAACCAACACCCAACACCCCCCCAACACCCCCCCATTTGAACATCACCTGGCAGGGGTCTTGGGGACAGCAGTCACAAGAAGAGGATCTGTCATAGATCAAAACCACAGAGTGACAAAACATGCTTGTCCCTGGATATCCTGGATCAGAGTATCTGCTCAACACCTTGCTTTCCTTTGATGACTAGTGCTGACACTGAGATGGTGTTGCTGTTTCAGTAACAAAACTCCAGTGGAACCACTGAGTCAGTATATATAGCATGCTGTGATTTTTTTCACCTATCTCCTTGCAGACAAACAAACATACAGTTTGTACAGAGAACAAGTCATTACAATATGCATTTCTAATGCTACAAGCAGGCCTGAATTAGAAATAAAAAAAGAAATCCAAGTTCTATGAAAACAAATAGCATCTTTCTTTAGTCCAAAGCCTCATACCTGCTGCTGTACAAAGCAGAATGACTAGGAAGTTTAAACTTGGTGTTTTGTTTCTTGTTATGAATCACTCATTAATTCCCTTGTTAATGTTTTCCATGCATTCAATTATTGCTGCACTGACTTTTCACCACTAAATTTGTAATTATTTCTGTGCATTGTGTGGCAGTTTTGTATTTTATATTTAGTGTGGAACTCCTTTCTGACAGTAGTAGTGCAAAATTATTTTGAGTGTTCGGAGGTGAAAGGACTGTACCACTCAGATGAAGTGAGGATTATTTCTTAAAGCATAACCTACACAGTTGTTGCTGTCTTAAATATGTCTTAGTGCTTTATTTGCTTTTATATTGAAAATTACAGTTTAGTGGTTAATGTTGGAAATTACTACAAGAAGAGAAAGGAGACTTTCAGCTTTTTTATATTGCATCTTGGCTGCAGTTGAAACAATGGGTCAGTGGCACAAAATATATAGTCTGGTAGTTTGCTCATTTTATTTTACCTTTCCTCCAGTGCATAGATAACAGTCAATTAATACTTTTACCTCTTTTATTTTTTTTAGTATTTAAAAAAAGGAAGAAAAAAAGCAGTGGGGAGGATTTTTTCTCATCATTGTCTCTGATTGCCAAGTTATTTGTATGTAGAGGGAAGATTCTTCTGGTATAATCAATCTGCTGCTACCCATTTTACTGCCAAGCATTCCTTCTCTATGGTAGCGTAATGTTACCTAGGGAACAGCTTAAAGCTGACACATACAGTGGTGCCACAAATTAATTTCACAGTTATCAGGATATAGGGTGATAACAACAACATGAGCTACTGTGAAATTACCATTGTTCCTATTGAGTTACAGTGTAATTATTACTTTTGTGGCAACTATGCAAATAACTCATGTCACCACTGTAGGATGGGATGTGCTTTCCTTTCTCTGATTCAGTACTTTGTGCTTCAGAGACATCTTTATGTGCTATAAACTAGAGTTCTGCTTTGAATTAAAAGCTAAATATGGTTATATCATCACAAAAAAAGAAAAGGTGGAAAAGAAAAGCAATACTTAAGAGACTAAAACCCCAAATCCATTGCAGTCTGTCCATTATCACCTGGAATCAGGTCTGCAAATATGTGATAATTTAGTAAAATAATAACCACACTGTTACTCCTTCGTTACTTCCAGAATCAAAGTCAGAACCTTCCTTCAAAAAAGGAGCTTTGAAATAGTTACTTCTGTTATGGGACATTTTCAGGTTTCTTTACTGCCATTTTGGTTTGGTAAAAGGGACAGGTGAAGAGATGTTTGGTTACATTTATTCTTATTGACAGGTAGGAAAAAAAATTATTGTGGAGCAAGGCTAAGATGCTGTTTCCAGTGTATAAGATGGAATGAATGTATCCTTGGCCCTGGACATTGGCCCCTGGTTAAAACAAAACAGCTGCTGAGGCTTAAGGATGGCAGAGGAGAGGTCAGATTGTGTGGTGAAGTTGGCACAGGTGCTCCTTGTAGTGCTTGCTTAGAATGAGGAAGAAGTGGGCATGCTTTGGGGACAGCAGGGCAGCTTACATGTTTTCAGTAAGGTAAGATCTGTGAGGTAGCTTTGGTTTTATTTTTCTACCCATAGGCTGAGATTTTCAAAAATTCCTACAGAGAGCTTGGATGTACAACTTGCAGTTATATATGGAGAGATCACCATAAGAACCTTTCAAAATTTTTATTCTAGATAAGTGGCTAATGACCAGATTTTCAAAATTGCTGAGAATTCAAGAGCTTTTAATGTTTAAATATTAAAGAAAGCATATTTTTGAGATATGCCATTTGGAAAAACATCACAGCTACTATTGCTTGAAAAGAATGAGCAAATGAAATTTAAGGAAGTCCATAACGGAGAGAAAATATGTGTAAGATAACTAACTATTATAAGAATTAAGAGTAAGATAAATTTCCCTGAAGGACAAAATTCTGAAAATGGGCAAGTTTTCTTTTTCAGAGTTTATTGAAACTTCATTGACAAATAATCCTGATAGAATGATACCCTTTGATTTTTTTCTCCAATTAAAATTCCTAGTTTATATTTTATAGTATATAAAAAATGAAATTGAAGAAAGCACATCCTCATTTTAGTTATGACTTTTCAGATATTCTTTTGCAAAAGATTTTTTTTAATTAATTTCAAAGTATTGTTTTAAATTGTAAGTAGCTTCCAAAAGGAATCTGTTTCCTCACTTCTTGTTTCACTGCATGAACAGAAATACAGAACAGCTTGATAAGCCTGTTTCTGTGAAGGAGTAAATATGAACAACATTCTGAAGGAGCTGTCTGTGTCCATGAGCATTTCTAAAATGTCTGTCTGTACTGTATCACCAAGATTTGAGCTGCACTAGTTGGGGTATTTTTTCAGTAGTTTGATAGTTGTTTTTCTGTAGAAAAGCAATGTTTTCTTTCATTCTTGTTCTGAATTTTTTTTCATTGGGTCAACACAATCTGCTCAGGCTTTGCCCTGATGGAATATAGCAGTACCATAAAACCTCTGCAACTGATAATCTAGGGGGAAGTAATCACAAGATAAATAAACCTTATGTTATGGCTCATTTATTATCCATGTGATGAATAATTGTGGAAAAGCGTGTGGTAATTAATGGACTGGCTTCATGGAAAGACTCCTGTTTATCATATGGTTGTTGCTCTTTTTAGTGGTTTGCTGACAAGTATAGTTATTGCAGTATGAGGAGGTCACTAATTAATATGGATATTAGTAAGGCTTTTTGAGAACACTCTGAAAAATCTGATTGTTTAAAAATTCTTCTCTCTGTCCCCCATTCAGTTTTTTCAGTTCTGTGCATTGGAAGAGCTAAGTCAGTATTTGATGCCACATTATTGCCCAGGTGCAGTAATCTTTAACCCATATACGTTACATGTGAAATAAACAGTTTGGGCTTAGCAAGAGTTTCTGGAAGATCTGGTGCAATCCTTGCATGCTTTGTTAGGAGTCAGCCTTGTGAAAGCAAGTCATAAAGGTTTAGAGCCACCCCAGGTGCTCACTGTCCCAGTTTTGGAAGGATTTGGGGGTCGGGGGGGCACTTGTGGTACTGTGGGGAACTTCTGCTGGAACCACTAGTGACCCAGAAGCAGAAATTCATCAGAAAAATCCAGTGTTGTGTTCTGTATACCTGATGACCTGTGACCCAGACATTGCTTAGGATAAGTGTTATCTCTTGACAGGATTTTTAATATAAGTAGATAAAATAAAGTTGTTGAGGTCTTTTGGGTATTTTTTTAAGAATGTAATTTTGAACTAAGTAGTTCTAAACTATATATTTGATGGACTCTTTTTTTAAATGTCACTATGACCTACCACAACTGCTTGCATAAAAATCTCCAGCAAACCATAGAGCAAAAATCAAGAATAATTTTCTTGCAAAATAGGCGTCAGTTATCTTATTGCTTTTGGTGTCATTTATTTATGATTTCTTAGCTTTACTAGACAAATAATGGTAATTCCGTGCTGCATGTTGAGATAGATGTTGTTTTAAAACAGCAAGGAAGTTTAGATCTCTCCCCATGTTTTCAAGTCAAGATCAAGAAGATGCTCTCAGCTGGTTATTTTGATGGATTTCTTCCCCCTCATCCATGATGACCAGTTTCAGATATCCTAATAGGGAGACAGGCTTTTTTTGGTGTTAGGCAGGTGATTTTGTCTCCTTTTGTTCCTTTTTTTAAATTCCTTTTTTCATCTCCAGGTTACTTTTTAGTAGTTCCCTATGTGTCCCACTAGTACTTCATTAGCAAAGAGAGATTGAGCCAAGTCCTATACTTTAGTCTTTCTTCCTTTGCTTATGGAATAGCTGTAGGAAAGGTGACAGCTTTCCAGACTGATCTTGTATTTTCTTCTTCAGTCTCTGTGTGATAGATGAGTGGTCAAAGTTCTCAGCAGAAGCAGCCTGAGAACTGAGGTCCAGCCCTGACTGCCAGGGAAGCAGATTAGGATGTGGTAGTTTACAAAGGGTCAAACCCTACGTAATGACTGAGTCACTCAGCTGAGTGAGCTGCTCAGAGCTGCTGCATGGCCAGTTTAAGCCTCTGAAGTGAGGTCTGTAAGCAGAGTCCTGGGAGGCTCCTTTGACAGGTTCCCGTGACCCTGTCACACACAGGCAGCCTGATCTGAACTGGAAATATAACCTGAGCTGTGCACTGTAAGTACAGAGAAGTGGATGTGGTGTTGGAATGGTGGTGTGTAAAGATGGGTAAAATCCTTTCTCAGGAGTGTCTCTGGAAAAGCCATCACAGGACAAGATACCTGTTGTTTTTATGTTCTCACAACTGACACCACTTTTTGCTTTATGCTGTGACTTTATCCTGGAGAAAAAGTGAACCATGTGAGAATGGGAGAAGTCCTTAGTTATGTTTCACTTGATGGAAGGTGAACTTTTAATGTGAAATTTGCATGCCCCTTCCTGGTTGTCATGGGTGCTGACATTGAGAGCATCTTGGCCATGTCCTTACTTGAAAAAGCTTTCCTTGGAAGTTCCACCTTCTGGAAAAGACTTAAAATGGCTCAACTGAAACTGTGGCTCTTTACCAGATTGAAAACTGTGGTCTTCTTGTTTCAAAATAATAAACCTATTATTTCTTTATGCAGGGCCACTGAAAATTAACAATTATCATCTGTGCTCTGAAGAATATAAATAGTTCCTCCAGGGAAAAATACATAAATCAGTGCCAAATCTCACTAAATTAAAAAAACAAATAACCTATTTCATTTTGGCAGGGTTGATAATGTTCTGATCCTTGGCTTCAGGGCCAACATATTTTTCTAGGTCTACACAGAAAGATGTTCATGTCATTTCTGCCTCTACAGTAAATAAAAAGTTGGATCAGCTCTCCTATGTTGTCTGTAATGAGTTCCAACTGGAGTACTATCCCTCCATCCTTGGCAGCTTAGGCAGCTTTTCAGTGGAGAATTTTCTGTTTTTCAGAAAGCAAGATTTTTAACCTCTTCCTTGCTCAGAAAGGTACATACATGGTAACATAAGAGATTGCCTTTAAAACTGCATCAAAGTTTTGAGATTTGTGGACATTAGTATATTTTGTATTTAGCCAGAAGAGTTCTTCACCTTCTGACACGTCTTATTTCTTGTTTGGAGAATTGACTTTCAGTTTTCTTCTTTGTTATAAGGTAGAGGTTCTGGCATCCTTTGCATCACATAAAGCCTGGCACTAAGAGCTGTCTCATACCAGCCACTTCTATATGATATAAATTTCTTTATCTCTTTCTCCCCCTGCCCTGTAATTACTTTACTCGGTAGTCTCTCAATGCTTTTTCTCATTGAAGTACCAAAGCCTGCAAGAAGTTAGTTCATGATGAAATGATTTGCCTGGTCAATTCGCCTCTGACCAAGGCAACAAGCTCAGCAGTAATGAAGTTTTAACTGAAGGAAATGTATGGCATTGTATATCAAACAATGCCAAATAGGTAAAACTGTATTAGAGCAAAAATGTGATCTGTACCAGCTTCCCTAGGAAATTACATGTGATTAAAGAATTCCTTGGGGAAGAATGAGCCCTTTTCATTGTCCTTTACTAAGATGTGTGACAGGCTTGCTTTATCTTTTTGTTTTGCCAATTTTCAGATTCTTGTGGTGGATAACTCAGACGTGGCACATCAGTGTGCTGCCTTACAGCTAGGAATTCCTTCCCTCAGCACACATGGAAGACTCAACAAAGTCCTGAGCACTTTGGCCAGCACTGAGAAAGCTCTTGGTCTTGCATTTAATTTTAAATGAAGCCAAATTTTTATGCTTAAACTTGAACATGAGCTTCAGTGTGTGCACAGGATAGAGCCACAGTGGATGCGTTGGTAAAGGTAATATCTGTACTCTATGTTGTATTTAAGTTGGCTCATGGAAACAGACTCAAGCCCTAGGAATTCAGCTCTTACTTCTTTTGAGATGATGCCCTGCCATGTGGCCAGTGACCTGCCCTGAAGCAGCTCATTTGCTGCAAGTTCTCAATGGATCAATCCCAAGTTTCATCCAGAGACTACCTACTAAGAACACTAATACTCCTGTAACACCATGGATAGTTCTGATCTTGTGTGAGTACATTTCTGTGAGGAGTAGGATTAATAATTAATGCATGTTCCCTCTGTGTAAAACAGGATAATCTCTGACAGATGGTGATTTTTAACAAGAACACTGCAGCAATTCAGATCAGGCTAAGCATGCTTTTTCTGTGCCTCAAAACTAAAAGATGCTTACGTCAAAGTATGTAAAACCTGCATGGCTTTCTTGTACTCTATTACTAGTTTTGGATCATGGATACACTGGATTTTTGAGAGGTTGTAATAATAGTGGTAGTAGTGCGATTTTGTCAAATTTCATGGCATTATAAAAATGTCTGAATGCTTCCTGTCAGTAGGTGAACAGCTAAAAGAAAAAAAAAATTGCTATCAATAGTAGAAATTTATTTAAAAAGTCCGTCAAAATACTTTTTTATCATTTTTACTATTATGGGTAATATAAACATACAAAAGGTGGGGATTTTATTCCTTAAATGCCTTCTATAGTGTTGTTGAGGAAACAAGATATTTAATCAGTGCTTAATCTTTTTTTTTTTTGCTGTGAAATGCTCCCCAGAGATTTAGAGGTCAAACTGGGCACCCATCAGTACAGTCAAGCTGTGCTGGTCTCCAAGGGAAGATCATCTGTCTCTTTCTGAAAGCTGCTGAGATACATATTAATGAGTGATGGAATGGTTGATGTGGTGTCAGGTGCTCGTCCAACATCAGCATCAGGCTGATGTACTAGAAAGACTGCCAGATGTGCTATAAACATGTTGTATATTTAGATTTTCTCATTGTATGTAAAGAACTGTTAGAAAAAAACATGCACCATTGCATACTTCAGATGGATGGGTGTCATTTAAATGAAGGCTTTGAATCACAAATGTATGTGCAAGTAGCTATTTTCTTCCATTTGTAAAATACTCAGCTAACTATTTCTCAGAATGAGTAATGTACCATATATAGCACCAAAATAGTGTCTGTCTATGATGCTTCATATCATTCTTAGCAGAAATAGATATGTTTATTGAATATAGCATCTAGTTTGCATCTTGGAAGTATCCATTTGGACCTTCTTTCTCTGGAAATGGGATTTTTGAAATGCTGCACATCTGTTCAACAGAATATATCTATTTTTCAAGTTTATTGAACAGTATATAGTATTTTTCAAAGAAATGGACTGATGATTTAATCAGTTTTTATATTGAGGAGGCTGAGAACATGTGAGAATATCTTTTAGATTACCAGGCCAGATAAAGTACCTGGTAGTTATGAGACAGTGGAGGGGAATTATTAAAGTCACTTAGGAGTTGCCACTTTACCTTCCTAAAGCCCAAGAGCACCTAAAGGCTGCCAGAGAACTTGGGCTGCACTTCCATGAAGGAGCTGCTCAACACTGAACTCTGCAGTAGGTTTTCAAATAGGCTCTTCCTGTCTCATGTTGATTCAGTCCCTTCAGGTTAACCAAGGCAGATGTACAGAGGGAGCTTAGAAACTCTCTGATACCAAAAGCTAATAGATTAGAGGTTTACCAAGTATTTCTCGTGCTAAATATGTGAGTTCAAATCTCTGCACTTCCTGATTTTTGAGTAAGTGCCTGAATTTAGAACTTTCACAGCTTAGGGCTTGAACATAGGTTGTCTGATAATGGTTGCCATGAAACTGTTTTGATTCTTTTTCTATTTTCAGATGGAAAAGCAGAGCTTAAATTTATTTCCTCATCAGCAAGTGCATAGTGGTAACCTTTGGTAAAGGAAAGGCATGGCTCGGGTTTGTCTCTGATCCTGTTAGATATTTAGCAACTGAAGTCTTAGCAGTTAGCATCTTGGCTGGTTTTTTGAGTATTTGTTACATATGCCCCTACCTATTCTGTCTATTCATTTAGTGTGTGTTAGGACCTTGAATATCCAAGTTGGGTTGAAGAAGTCAGGTTTAGTTAACTTCGAGTCTTCAAAGCCCAAGTCCTGCCTTTGAAGATGAAACAGGAGTCAAAAATACTGCTTCAATACTGGCATTTTGAATTCATGGAAAAGGAGTAGCATGTGCCTAAATGACACAAAAGATCAAGCAGTCAAAATAAAAGCCAATTCTCTGAATGAGAGGTTATACTGCTGAATGTAAGATTTAGAAGGTAAAATATTTTAAAATACCTCAAAAGTTTTGGAATGGTGAGAAGAGCCAATCTTACTTTCTGTATCTTCGAGCCTGATCCTGTAATTAAAATCACTTGGGTGATTTGAGGAAAGGTAATTCTGATTTGTGTGGCAATGTAAGTAGGTATATTGCAATTCTCAAGATAACTGTTACCATTCTAGTCCTGTTTGTGTTGAGGTGAATTAGAAACAGCTCAAGGGGATATCGTCTAGGATGGCTGGGTTCAGTTTAGAACTGGGTTCAGTTCAAAGCCCCTTAGATTGTATCCACAAGTATTTTTTATATACCTGTTCACATCTCCCTGTTTTGTATACCAAAGCCTCTGTTTTTCACAAGTGTAAGCAAAGAGGAAAGGATAACCACAGAGAGTTTAAGAGTTGTGTTAAAAATTACATATCCATCAGGAACCCCCAGGAATCTCCCTGCGTTGGGCATAATTGAGCTCTTACTTTCCTTGATTTAATAATCTGATTCAAAATCTTCAGGTGAGAGTGGATCAATAACTGGGTGTCATCTGCCTGGGTAACTGACTTTGTCTCCTTTGAAGTAAAATGAGATTTTGTTTTGTATTCTCTGAGTTTTGAATACACACATCTTCTAAGACCTTGTTTTATACCGTATTTTCAGTATTAGCATTAAGTCATCAGTATAATTCCTCTGGATGCACTACTTGGCTGTGGACCATGGGAGAGAGATTTTATGATAGGAGCCACCCCAATGTCATCTCTGTTTTAGACTGCTGTGGAGATTTGAAGCAGCGTAAGGAATGCCTGGGAGATGTGTATGCTGCCTTCCACTCTGGTATCACTAGCATGAGGCTCTGTAAGGCCTGATGATTGCTTTAGGTGTATGTGTCATCATTTATAGTATGTGTGGTGTGGTGTATGGATGTGTTTACTAAGTGATCATCTCACTGGTTCTACTGGACAGAGACTGGAATTTTCACCGAAGAGTGAGAATTGTAGCAAACAGATCCAGAAATTCTCTGCATTGCAGAGCCATGAGTGAGAGGGAAATAGTACAGTAAAGCAGTGTTCAAAAAGGGAGAGGTGTGTCTGTCCCCTCCATGTGAGCTGAGTATGATAATGTGGTACTGAACAAATAATGGTGATATCTACAAATTCGCTAATCTGCAAAATCTATTGTCTCTCTTTAGTTTTGCATTACCCCATTGAGATCAATGGGTGATTGACTATGATAGATTGACAATTGTCAGCTTTACCTACTATGTTTGCTGATTGAGATAAAGAAAAGAAGTTGATCTTCTCTGCAGAGTAAGTTTCATAAGTGTTTTACATCTGAAAGACTGCTCTTAACTTCTAGAAAATCTTTTAAAAATTGTAGTGTCTACAGATTTTTGTGGAACTGTAGTCTGAAATCTGGTTTCTTTTTCGTTAGAAGTAGAGTGACTTGTAAGAGTATCAAATATTTCAAGTTCCCAGTTATTTTAGTACATGGCATTAGTACTACACTTTTTAGTATTCAGTTTAGTTATTGTAGCACTGTGGAAATGCTCAGAGAGTATTTTCTGTAGAGTTAGGAAGAACCTAACTGCAGTTTATTGCAAGAACAAGGAAGATTGTTTTTGCTGCACTGATATGCAGCAAGATTATTAAATATTATGAGACATGCTAGGCTATTCTGTTATTGCAGTGGATCTGGGAAACACTGAAGTTACCAGCCTTGCACTCTGTTGTTATTTCATAGCACTCTGGTATTGTGAAGTTGAGGAAAACATAAGTTGTTCTTCACTTTTTGTTACTCCAGATATTCCTGGGCACGTTGTCAATGAAAATACCTCTCTTATGAAGTGTACTGGAGTGCTAGGGCTTTGGAAAGGATTTGAGTAAATAGCAAATGAAAACCTGGGAGTGATGATACTGCTTTGTGCCTTTTCTGCTGCGGCAGTGTAGTTTGTTGATATTAGTGTTTATTTCCATGCAGACAAATTGGATGGGAATTTAACCTGGAAAAGTGATCGTTATTATTAGTATACCATGTAAAAGAAATCCCAATGAATATATGGCCAATGTTTTAAGTTTTTGCATGTTATTTTTTGTGATCATGGTGTGGCATCGTGTGGCCTTCACATGGGAAGGGCTGCAGTTCTTTCTTTGTACTGATCCTGCTGTATTTACAGCTCCATAACTCACTTTGGGGAAGTTTGTGATGCTCATCTTGCAACTGGGATTGCTTTAAAACAGGAATAAACCATTGGTCCTTTGTTCCAAGATTGGACTGGTGAAGGGTGAACAGTTTTCTGTAGTGTCCAGTATATCTTTAGTGGGTTCTTGTGCTAATGTTTTTTCATTAGTGTCTACATTTTTGCTTACAGTTAGTAGACCCACTGAAAAGAGAAGCCATGAAAAAAAGTTCAAGAAATTAATATTTTTCAGCTTTTTGGCTGTGGTTTTAAACAACAGTCCTCTCAAAATTTATGTTTTTAAATCAAAGATATTGCACTGTTAGACAGAAGTTACAATGTCACCAGGAATGGTATGATTTTGTTAGTGGTATATCTGCCACATGAAACAATTGCCAAATCAAGGTTTATACCCATGTGACAAAATTAAAAGCTTTAAGTACATCTCACGAATGAATTCTGATATTTTTATCATATGGTAAGTCTGTTCTCAGTACAGATTTCCTAGTGTTGCTTATAGACTGTATTTAATAAGAGGGAGTGTGGGTTTGTACAATGCTGCTGTCTGGTGCAAGTCAGGATGTGCCTCCTCCTGAGCTGACAGCTGCTGCAGTAATGTCAAGAAGACTCCATGTTACCTTCCCTGTGGCTTCTCCAGGTGCTACAATGCCTGAAGGAGGTAGAACTTTTACAGATGTTAGCATCTGCAGCAGAGTAGGGCTCTGTTGATTAAAACTTGAATAGTCTAACCACCTTTGCAGTAATTAACCCTAAGTACTTGTGCACTCTGGAAATGACATTTCATGTTGCCAACAGCTTCCTTGTTCCTCCTCCTCCCTCTGTGTTTTAAAATAATCTGTTTCTTCTACTGATAGGAACTCTTGACTTGTTTTTTTTTTTATATATTTTCAAACTATTGAATGCAGTCATACTTTGAAAAATAAAAATACTAGGATTAAACTATTTTGCACTAGAATTAGATATACATTTGGGGACTACAGCATTCATACTTGGGACTGCAAGTTTAAAGCACTCCCTGTCACCTAGCTTGGCTGCCTGTAGGCTGGAAGTACTTTGGAAACTGTAGCACTAAAAGGCAAGTTTCACAAGGGACTGATGTTAGGGGCAGGAGGGCTTCTTCTCTGGAGTTTAGTTGCTTTTTGACAGTGTGGCTCTGTCAGGAATATTTGTTTAACATGCTGGCTAAAAATAGGGGAACTCTGAGGCTTATAACCCTGAGCCTCTCTTAATAGCACAGATGGTTTAATTTAGATTGCTAAAGTATTTTGAGGGGATTTAAATCTCATTAGGTGGAAGGGTCTCATTTCCTTCTAACAAACTCCCTTTTATTGAGTAACTTTGGAGTCATTCTATAGAACTATGAGGTACCATAGTCACACTTAGTTTCACTAAGTGTGCGTCAGACGGATGCTTTATATGATAGGTGAGTGGAGGTTTCCTTCAGAATAGTTTCTTTTCAAAGTTGTTTATTCACAGACTGCAGCCTCGGGACAGCACTAATGCTTTTGTTAGCTACTGATTTGTGCCAGCCCCAATCCAAATAAAACATTTGATTTGTGCATTCTATTTTAAACACATGTGTGCATGCTTGCTCCCTTCAGACATACTGTATTTTATCAACACGAGGGATCCTTATTTCTTTTATTATACTGTGTAGTGACTACCAAGAGACAACAGTGCAGCAAGAAAGATGCCTAATATTAAATTTAGACAAGAAGTGAGAGTCTACCATTCAGAATACGTCTTCAAAGTGCTTCATACTGCTGGAAAACATTTGTGTTACTCTCTGGGAAAAAAACGGTGAATATTGTTCGGATTCCTATTGAATGAAAAAGATGACGGCATAATTTTAATACTGTTTCTGATATGTTTGGTGACATACTTGAGCAGGTTAAATAATTTTATTCCATGGGATAATCACAGTGTACAGATCACTGTTTCACTCAGTGTATTTTGGATGTAGTCTTTTAACATGCATTAATCTTCAGGGTTTTTTTCCTTTAAAAACAATCCCAAAACACCAAGCCCCAGAACTTAAGATGTAAAATAAAATGATTATTTCATGTTATGCAGTTTCTACACATGGTAAATTACACCTTACTTTCTTCATGAAACTGATGCAGAACCTACTAGATACTCCCTGTATGATTGCTATTGCAAGTTGATCAGAGAACCATTAAAGGGAAGACATTTCAAAAAGTCTTCTGCAGGATTTTTCATTAGTGTGAGAGTATATTCTTTATGGCAGTAATTACTGCTGTTCTTAGATGTAGTGGAGGACAATGTAAAGTGAACTGAATATTGTGAATGTGTAACGATATCCAGCCTTTCCTGTTTACATTTGGCATATCTTAAAAAAATTTCATGGACATGTAACAGTGCTGGTTGTAAGACCTCTCTGAGCAGTAAAAAAAGCAAAATTTAGAGACTTGAAATGTCTCACAAGTTACACCTCTGTCACCCTAAATAGAAAAAATATTTTATTATATGGCATAATGCTGATCTTTACTGTTGAGACTTCATCTGTATCTAACAGAAGTTGAAAAAATATATATTCTATATAATGAGATTTTATACTAGCAAACAACTGTTTCTTTTGACATGCATAAATATAGGGGTTTTTAAATAACTGTATTTCAGTTCATTCTCATGCAAATGTTAAATACAATTACTTTGGTGCGCCAGTCAGTGTTCATTCACAAATGTATGATATAGAAAAAAAAAGGGATGTAACATGACATTATTTATTAAGACGTTTTCTTTGATCAAAGGAGATTTTAAAAATGTCATTAAGGAACTGAATCTCTGATTTCCAAATGTATTGGTTCTGTTTACAGGTTATTTTTCCTTAAAAATGTCTAATCAATAGGCCTCCAACTTCAACATAGGTCTAAAAATAAAACTTTTCTTTTTTACTGTCATATTAATGTCTGTGACAAGAAGTCTTCATCTGACACTCAGCAGTCTTGCTGATGTTCAGTGACAGGCTAAATTCCAGGTACCTCCTGAATTGCCTTCGCTCTTCAGAACAAATGTAAGTAAAAGTAGCAAAAATGTTGCTGTAACTTCACCTTGTGGTACTCTGAAGTTAAAGACAGACTTCTGGTTTACTTCCTGGGATCATGATTTTATTTGCTTGGAGCAACAGATTGGGAGTTATTCTCTTGATCACTGTAGCTTTTAAATAAAAATTTTCGGAAAGCTCCTGTTAACTTAAGAAAGACAATATCATCGAACTTGATGGTCCAGTGGAGCACCCAGGAATGAGGGATAACTTGGTGGTTCTGGAATTGCCTTGGAGGCTGGGGTGCAAGTGGTTTCTGTGCTGCAGGTTGCTGAAAACTGCCAAAGTATTCTGTACCTTAGTCATTTGTTGTCAAAACTGAAATAATATTTCATTGCCTTATATCTTGGATGGGGAGAGGAGTACAAAGCAAGAGTGAGAAGTGCTCAGGTGCTTTCTTGAGGGTGATTGCCTGGGTAAATGTGAGCAGATAAACACAATCTCTTGTACAGGAGTGAACTTGCCTTGTCTGAGTTCTGTGTTGATGGGGGCTAGCATAGCTCTGGGGACCCTGGGAGGGCAGGGAGGGATAAAGGACCTTCAAGCAGATGGTTTAGCTGTATCTTGTACTATCAGAGTCACTTACTGAGATTGGAAGGGACATAGGGAGATTGTCTATCCTCTTACTCAGAACAGTGTTGACTAGAGCAGATTGTACTGAGCTGTGTCCAGCCAGGTTTTGAATACCTCCAAGGATGGACACTTCACAGTCTCTGTGGGCAAACAGAAAATGTCTCAACATTACACTGTGCCTAAATTAACTGGCAGAATAAGGAATGGACAGAGCTAATTATTGTGGTTATGGGCAGTGACTTAGCTTTATTACTTCCAGATGCAAAGTGAAGGGTTATGCCTTTGCTTTCACCGGGTGCACTTCCCAAAGGATGGTAGATCTGAACAATGCTGAGGGTTGGACAACACACTGAGAGGCAGTTATATTCTTAGGGCTGGCTGCTGAGATGTCTCAAAACAAGTCAAAGATCCGTGTATTTTAAGGAACTAGATTTCTGCATTCAAAACTGTAACAGACCATTTTCAGGACGAACACTGATCACAGGAGTCACATTGCAGCTAAGTTTTATGTTAGCAGGAAGTAATAACATCCTTTGTGTTAGCAGGAAGTTATGGTTTACAAAATAGTATTTTTGAAAAGTGGCTTATTGATTCATGATACTTGGTTCAGGTATCTGCACTTTTGTCTCTTGGTTAGTGAGGCAAAAGTTGTCCCCTATTTTTAGGTTATAGTGTTAGGCTGGGTTCTGAGCCTACAAAAAAAAGTGCTGCTGATCTCAGTTACAGAAATAGCAGTTTGTAGATGGGCAGAAAAATGTAGACAACTTGTGTTGAAACAGTATTTAGAAGTAAGCTTGTCACATAACCCAAGATGTACCAATATAATGATTTAGTACAATACAGCATATGTGTTCATAAAACATGGTGAAAATTCAAACATTTGCAATTTGGAAAATTACTCAAATACCTGTTTTTGTTTAAAAGGAGAATGTGAAATTCTGAAAATCAGCAAATTTAATATTAGAGTGTTTGCAGCAGGACTGTAGGTTTCTCTGCTGTAAGTACTGGTCCCAGAATTGGCGCCTGAAACACTTGGCCACTTGGAATAGGTTTGGCATGAAAATCTGGGCCTAGCAAGGTATTTGTGTTTAGTTAATGCTTGCTCCTGTTGGGTTTTTGTTTTCTTTTTTTAATCGACATTTTTCCCACTTATATTTCCCCACCCCTGGATACAGTGTGTCAGTAATTGAATCTCTTATTTCTCCAAGCGTAAGGTAGTAATGTCATACTTTATATTCATGATAAATTCATAAAATATTTAATAGATACTAGCAAGAGCCATTATGAACTGGCTATGTAAAAAGATGGAATACTTGAGGGCATTTGTCACACATAATTCATGGCTGACGACTAAACTAATTTCAACTCTTCTGGCTGAGTTGGGTTGAGTCCCACACCTTACATTGCATATATTGTAAGAATATTGGAAATGCTGGGACTTGTTATTTTTTTTGTCTTAATAGAAAGGTAACACAAAATCACAACATCTGAAAATAAGTCTGGTTTGCTTATTCTTTTGGAACATAACACTTAGTTAAACACTCATAATATTATTTGTAGTGTGTGTATTGTGTAAATAGTGCACAGACCATAGTAATGAGGTAGCTGTATTAAGAAGAACCCTTCTTTCTCCAAAAGT
This sequence comes from Hylia prasina, assembly GCA_013397195.1. Lineage (NCBI taxonomy): Eukaryota > Metazoa > Chordata > Aves > Passeriformes > Sylviidae > Hylia > Hylia prasina. The sequence continues at coordinate 2,116,418 of VYXD01006830.1, forward strand.
GATGGTGCATGCAAAGCAATACTGTGAAGTATAGATTAATGATTTTTTTTTTTATGAATCTACAAGATGTGATGTTTAAATTTTTTAATGGAACCTGCATCTATTTGAGATTTATCTCTACACAGTAACTTAGGCTTATACTATGGGAAAAGTGTGTGTTAGAGAAGGATTAGGATAGGTATAATGTTACTGGTGTGGCAGTAATAGGATTCATCCAGTGAAGAAATTACTTCAGTTTTAAATATGTGAATAGTAGTGCGATCAGGAGCTATTCAGAAAAAATAGCTTTATATTTTCATGCTAAGCAGAAAAATGCTGGTGAGTGATATACTCCCACCAGGCTGATGTTGAGAAATATGTCAGGAGGTTGTGTAGAGCTATTTTCAGGCTCAAAATAATCACCCAGGAATTTCATTTGACCATGTAATATTTTTTCATCTTCTCAAAGGCAACAAATATGCAATGTATAGTATAAATTTGATGTGTACTTTTAACTGTGTGCAAGAAAATTACTAATTTGCACTAATGATAGGGAGATTCTTTTGTGAATTACTGAATCGTGCAAATTAGCAAGTGAACAAACACAATAAAGAAAGAATAATGTATCACATAATGTTCTTGGTCTGTTTTGACATTTGTGGTTCAGTGTTAACTGTTTTTGCTAGTACATCATCTTGCACAGTGCTAGTAAACATATTCAAGTATATTTTAGGAAAGATCATGCTGAGCTATCAGTTGAGCATTTTTCCAGAGCGGTGTCACTCCCTCCTCTTTGCTGGAAACTGGGAAGGTTATATTGCCATATGTAATAGATTGTGCATATTTCTATTGCTTTTGTTTTGAGTTGAGGACAGAGTTTTGCCTGGTCATGTTTTGTAAGCAAAGGAGTATAACTTAGGTTGCTGGATCTTAGCATGCGTAAAGCACCAAAATGGATTTGTATAGAGATCTTCCAAAATACTGCTGGGAAGTCTGCTCTTAATTACTCTGATTTGAATTGTTTTGTGCATTTTGGGAATGGATTATTTTTTTAGATTTTTTTTCTTTCTGTCAAACTCCTCTCTGAAAAGCTCCTGCTCTTTGAAGGGGCTAAAGAGGCTGGTCATAGATAAGGAAGTGAAGGGATAAGAAAAGGTAGAGCTTCTACTGTCCTTCACTCCTGTCTTCATTTCCAAAAAGGCAGACTTATGATTGGAAAAATATCCCATCTGGTTATGCAAAAAATTGCTTCAGTATAGGAAACAGTAAGTAGAGGCTATTTCCAAGAAATGGTTTCCATTCATACGGTGACTTGTAGCACATTTTGCATCCCTAGAGAAATGGGAAATTAAAGAGTGGATAATTCTATCTTTCTGCTATTCTAGGCTTGTGAAAGAAAAACAAATTGCTTTGACTAAATTAGAAGTGACTAAACACCCTTTGTTGTCCTCTGTTCCTTTGCTTCGTGTTATGTGCTCAAAAACATATTGACAGCACAACAAACACCCAAGAGTTGGTTTGAATTTATATTGATATTCTTTGTTGAACTGACTAACTTCAGTCAGAGGCTGGAGATGAAACCTAAGTAGTTCTAGTATCTTTGGGAGCCTTTCTTGAATGTTTAACACCATCCAGCCCATTTTAGAAAATACAGCCCCTGAATATACCTGAAATGGGATTAGAGTGGCATTTTAAAACAAAGTATCTTTCCTTCTCCTGCTTAAAATTTGGAAGCCAATATCAAGATACCTTCGTGAAAGTGAGCTAACTGCTTTTAAAATTGCTAACTGGGCAAGTCCTGACAGAAAGGAATCTGATAAAGCAGCAGCATCATTCACAATCAAAACTCTTACTGGTCTACAGTAACCCCAAATTGGAATATATTCTGCTGTCATCAGATCTTGGCCAAGAACAGGGGGAGCAATAGGTCGGCTTGCCTCCTGATGTCCTGGAGCCAGAGATGCAGGAATGGAGCAGACTGACAGTAGTAGCTGCAAGGGAGGTTTTCTTGTTGGCCTAATTTGTGGGCATGGGTACAGAACTTCAGGATTCTTACTGCTGAGAAATTTAGTAAGAGCTGTTTGAGACTTGGGCATTCACCTGGAGTAAAGAAAAGAATTGGCAAAACTATCTCACTGTTAAGGAAGAGAGACACTGGTAAGTAAGCTATACGTGTGATTGTGTTTTATCATGGGTTGCATCATAGGATCCTGTAAATCCTGAATTATGAAACTCTGGGAGTTATCAGATGCATTCATTAAACCCTAATGCTTCTGGGTTAGAAAGAGCAATGCTAAAATCAGAGCATGTAAGTGTCAGATGCAGGAACAGTTGGGGAGTTGGTAATGTGTACTCTGTGTGATTTTGTGTAGAGGAGGTACTAATGTAGGGTGGAAGAGAAGAAGCATTTTATACTGATTCCTAGGCTTTCTGAAATGTCTATGTGACTAGTCTGAGAAATGCAGATCTTTGTGGAGTGTTTTTTTATATATAAATTTTAATATTTTTCTGTAATTGTTTTCAAATAACTGCATAAAAAAGAATTGCCAAAAGGCAGACATCTGCTCATTTGTAGCAAGCAAAACTATCTACCAAAAGAGAATATTTAAATCCTTCCAGCAGGTTTTTGAAAATGCAGTGCCTTTGGGAAATGGGAAAAGTGTGCTTTTTCAGCCACACTACATTTACAGTCCTGGGATTGCTGTATTTGATGTAGGTCTAACAATTTGAGCATGTACAAAGAAGAAACAGTGCCACAAATTCAAGAACAAGTGATCTATCAAACTATTGTGAGCCAACAGATTAATGATTTTTTTTTAATGCATCCTAAAATTTCTTAAAACTGTGTTTCTCTGAAAAAAAAACCACATTTCTTTTAATATTTTTCCAGACAGCACTTAACTGCTGAGCCATCACAGAAAATGTATTCATTCTTATGCCATTAACTTCAGTATGGGAGGAAATGTGACAAATACTTTCTTTTATATAATCTTCTTAAAAAGATGTGAAAATTCTCCCTGCTTAGCTTGTAAAGGTGAAACCTAAAATGCAAGATTTTTCTGCTTTTTTATAGCAACAAATGTTTGTCCTATTTTTGCAAACACTGATTATTCTCTAGTTGCCCTCCCAAAGCCTTCTTGACAGTGAGAATCCAGAGTATTTTCTATGTTTAACTAGTAGATGCAGTTTTCTTTGCCAATATACATTGACCTAAAAGGCCATGCTGTAGTGCTCAGTAATCAAACTGTTTTTAAAAGATTTTCATGTGGTTATACTTGGAAAATCCTTGAATACATTTCATATCTTAGATCCTTTGGATACTGCTATTTTAACTAAAGTCCTTTTTATTTCTCCTAATTTTGGGGTGCCTGGTAAAGTGCTTAAAGTAAGGATTTAATTTATAAGGAAAATAAATACTTGTGTCACTCCTCTAGTCCTAAATAACTTGAGACAGACATGAACTCTTAAATTTTTAGCGTCTGCTTATCTCTGTGGGAAGCGTCAACTGTAGATAGATAAGCAGACATAAATTTGCCATTTTAAAAGGCCATTATTCAGCAGACTAGGAGAAATTGCAAAGATAGTGTAAACCTGTTGGGTCGTGTAGTCCAGGCTTCTGTCCATGTAGCCTGGTGAAACTGTAAAGCTTGAACAGCTCTCTGCTGTTAGTAGTTTGCACGGAGGAGATTTGCATGTAGGAGATTTCGATGCTGGAAGGATGAAACTGGGGAAAGGTACAAGTTTACAGTGTGGTGCTTCTGAGGCAGCCTTGCTACCAGGGGGGTCAGGTGTTAAATTTATTTGGTTATCTACAGAAAGGCTCTGTCCATTTATTTTTTTGGTTTGTTTTGTTCTGTTTCGTTTGTTTGGTGGGTTTCTTTAATTGCGATGTTTTAGTTTTGGTTTGTTTTTAATGTTGTTTATTTAAATGATATATTGGTTTCACATAATGTGAAGTCTGTATAGTGACAGCTGTCATTTATTCATATTATCATACTGTGAATGCATGAATGTTACAAAATTTTTCCCAGTGAAGGTGGTTATAGTAAAATCTGGATATAGTACATACAAGACCAATCATTTAGTCTTAATGAGTTAGTGTATTTCCCTCTTGTAAACAATTAAGACTGAATTTTCAACTATCTACTATTAAAATGTTACTTATACCTTTAAACTCAAGATATAAAGAATGCAGCATTGATTCTTAGTGTAACTTGTTCAGGGTTTGTCTTTACTCTGTGCTCACCTCTCTAGTTTCCCTCTGTGATTTCTGTAATTGTGTCATAAAGCTCTTTTCATTTGCTGAGGAGATGGTGGTTTTGAATCTTTACTTTTTGAGTAAATTTAAGGTAGAAAAGCAAAGCCAAATAATTATCTTACAAATCAAAGCATGCAAGAAAATGCCACCTTTTAAAAAAGATGCTTATATATTACAAACAGGGTAACATTATTTTCTTATGACTAAAAATGCATCAATTGTTTGCAACATAGAAAATCAGAACAGAAATAGCAGGCAGATTTCCTTTTTTCTGGATCTTGATAATTGAGCATATTAACAGATTAAAGTATCACTTAAAGTATTGCTTATTAAGGTATCTTAGACAAACCTCTTAATTTGAAAAAGAGGATGAAAGAGAGTGTTTGTACAAGTGCAATTTCTAGACAAAATATTAAATCTTAAAATCCTCTGCTGAGTTCTCACAGTTTCCAAAAGAGGTAAAAGACAGGAGTAGTGGCACATGGTTCTCAAATCTGCAGCTGCAGCAATTTTAAGGTGAGGAAGAGTGAGGACACTGGAGTGCAGGGAACTCACTTCTGGAAGATTTACATGAGGCTGGCTTAAGAAATTGCTTAAGCGTTTTCATTATAAGCAATTGAGTGATCTGACTGGGTCCCACTGGGGACTACATATATTAAAATAGAGCACAGTTAAGCAGTCTGATAATGAACTGGAGTGTTCATTGTCTGGAAGGACTGAGCTTTATTTACTAAGGAAACTTTGTCTTTCTTTCCAAGTTCTAAAACTTGGAAAAAGATGATCAGCTGGGCTCAATGAATTACCTCTTCCATTGGAAGAAGCATCTTTATCGGGTTCGCAGTGGAAAGGTGACTGACCTCTCAGTTTTCTCTGGAGTTCTAAACTGTAGTAGCAGCCAAAACTGATAATTCTTTTTTGTTTCTGCAAATCTGAAAACAAGAGCAATTGGAACCTGTGAAGGTTTTATTTTTAATCTGAAATTCAATTATTTAATTTGTGCTTTTGCCTGCTTCCAGATTATGCCCAGTGTAGGGTCAAATGTTCAAGTGACACCAACAGCAAAGCTAAAACCCTTCTGGTCTTATTTTCTCCCTTTCTTCCACATTCCTACCCCTTGCTAACATTGGCATAATGAGTTGGGAAGTGGTGGGATTGCATTGTGTGCAGAGAGCAGTGTAGCCTGACTTGTGAGAGGCAGGGTTCTAGATCAGCATTCAGTCAGATCTGTGGATAATTGCAGGGTGATGGAAAAGGGAGAGCTGGGGAATTCCTTGGTGCTCAGATCCTAACAAGGGAAGCTTTAGCTTATTATGCTGTTACTGCCTTTACCAAGACTAGTTCTCCACAAAAGTTCGTTGTTTAAATTGCTTTTCCACTAATTGTAGTAGAATTGCTGGCATGCCTAAATTGCAAAACAGATTGTGGTGCTGTAGTGAGGAAATCCATTTCTTCTGGGTTTGTAGTTTTTATTTGAGAACATTTTCTTAAATTTTCAATTAATGCATTTTAATTAGGTTATATTGTATCATAGATTGTTTATATATGTTATTCTTAAATTTAACCAATGTTTTCAGTGCACATAAATGGTAGATTTGTGCTCCTGATATTAATGATACAGTGAGCAGAGTGGCATTTGTAAGATATGCATAGATGAAGGCATTTTGGGAGAAAAAACATCTTTGACTAAACTTGTAAAGTGTATCATTCCCGAAATGAACCCAGAGGAGTTTTGTTGACATTAAGATAAAGAGACAACAGGTGTTTCATATTTTGGAAAGGTAATTTACACAGGCCAAGAATCATGCCACATCTCCTAAAAAGCCTAGAAAGGGTATTTGATATAAGTCAAAATATCTGTAACACTTCTGGGAGAATAGTCCAGGCGAAAGAAGATTATTGTGTACAGGACAAGCCATAATAAAAACTGTCAGTTTTGTCAACCTTTCTGTCTACGGTCTATAGAGGATTAAAAGGATATTGAACATCGTGTAACAGCTGTCTCTTATGTGAAAGGGATCACTGTTGTGGTGAACATAAATGTACCCGTTTAAAAAGCTCCAGAAGGCGAGGTGTGGCTGGGCCACAAGTGGCTGGTTTGGCAGGGAAAGGGCTGCTTTCAAGGACTTGAAGAGTAGGTACTGTCAGTGTTTTATCAACAAGTGGGTTTCTTGTGAATCTTTTGCACTACTGGAACAGTATGGGTGCTATCAAGTTTATTACCATAAGCAGGAAGCTATATTGTGTTCCTATGATGTTGAGAAACTACTAATTAATATGTAGTGTGAAATTTAATCAGTGTTAACAGAGAAGTTGCAGATTGACTTTTAAGTGTTTGTAACTAAAAACTTTAAGATTTAAATAAAAATATTTTGTTGGCAACAGTTAAACCTTTAGCTAGACATAGTTTTTCTGGGACAATTGAATGTCTTTTGAATGTTGATTAATCCTATTGGAAACACAGCAATTTCGTAATGCTTACTATGAGACAAGAAAAAGGGGACTATACTTAGAATTAACATTGCTGTAATGGAAGATTGAAATTATTTTCACCATCAATATAAAAAAGAATTGATTTCTAATATGTCAAAAGGATGATACAGTTCTGATTTGGCATCAGCTGATATACATGCTTTGTGCTACAGTATGCTGGAAGCAGAACTGTGTTTTCTATTTTTAATCCCTCTAATTTATATAACAGCTTTATTCAGCAACGTTATAAATTAGAGAAATATGATTAAAGTAATGATATACAAGTTATATAAATGAAGTGGGTGAAAGGCAGCAATCTTTTCGGTTATATTGCAAAATGATTGGTGAAAACTTCTGTGTCCCAGTAAAATGACAGAAGGAATTTAAGGAGAATATTACTTCCCATGAACCGACTTGGAGCAGGCTGCTCTCCACAGTGCAGTGAGGACAGAGCCAAGCTGTGTTCCCAGTGCTCAGCAAGGGGTTAAGAGGAAATCCCACCAACCTACTTTTCCTCTGCTAGGCTCCATTTGTGTGTCTGATCACAGACCAAGATAGCACTGTCCACAGTATGCAGAAGACATGGCATTAGGCAATGACAGGTTTAGTGCAGAAATGGAGGTTTCTGATGGGCTAGATAGTAGTTGACAACTCAGAAGATGGACTGTGAAGTGACTGGTGCACACTTTCCTGCACCACTGTCATAGATACCTGGTGGCAGACAGTGGCTCCTTTTTTTATGTTATCAACACTGTCCATTAAAATGAAGTTATGATGAAAGATGATAAGTTACAGGACAGAGATGTGGAAAAGTTTCAGATGAATGGGGAAGAAAGACTACAGGAAGACAGCCAAGCAGAAGTAAAGAGGAGAGTTCCTGCACTCAAAGGGGATTCAGAAGTAGATGAGAAAAGAATTATGGCTGTGTGGAGAGCCAAAGAAGAAAAGAGAAAGATGAGGCATTGATGAATAGAATGATTTGGAGCCTATGTCCATATGATTCACCACCTCTTAAGTGTCCAAAAATAACCTTGTCTGTAAGTGCCATTATTCTGCACTAGGGTAGGAGGTTTTTGTGTCTGAAGACTTACTTTCAACTCTGATCATTTCTTCTTTTCGTTAAAAAGCACCTCCCTTATGTGTCCTGTAACTGCCAGCAGCAATGCTATGTCTGTCTCTAATCCTGTTGAGTGCCTCTATTTAAAATTTACTTCCTCTGGTCATGTGAACTTACTGACAGAGAAGTAGTGCCATTTTTTTATGGATCTGTAGAAGGGTGACAGGATTGGAGGTGACTAAAGAGGCAAAAGCAACAGTGTGGGAGTCTTTCCTTCTTTCTTCAGATATGAACTAGTATTGCCAATTTACATGACACTGAATGTTTCGTTTCTTATGGCTCCTGTGCATTGCTAACAGGCCGGGAATTTCTCACAAATAGAATTTTCACATGTCATTTTGCAAAATAACCTAAAAGACTGCTGCCTTTCACCCAGTATTACATATCCAGAACCAGGATATCTACTTGTCTCTATTGCTGTGTTTTGTACAGTTTCTGGTGCCCTCTGTGTTCAGAGGTGTTTCTTGGCAATTAGATCTGTTTTTTCTGTAGTCCAAAATTGTTTTCATAGTTGATCCTTATTTAAGATTCTGTTGTCTTTGCCACATTATACTTACACAGTAAAGTTCTTGGCCTTGCATGTGAGAATTCCTTTTTCTGTTTCTTGATTTTGAATATTCCTGTAAGTATCCTTTGTCTTTGGTACTCATCATACCCATGCATCAAATGTTACGGTGTTTTGGTATTTCAACCTGGCAAAACATCTCCCAGTTACTTTATAATCCTTTTCTCTTCTATCCATTGTGAAATACAATGAGCACAAAAACAAAAGGATGTGGGATTTTTATCTATGAATGTTAGTTTTGTGTGGTTGTTTTTGTTTGTTTTTAATTAGTAAAATTACAGCAGCTTTTTTCCCCCAGCTGCCAACAGTAGATTTTTACCAATGGCTTACCATTTAAGACAGGCATCCCTTACCGTTTTCAAATGAGTCTATATATGTCTAAATCTCTATTTAGGTTTGTCCTTGACCCTATTTCAGTACAGCAAGAAGCAGGACCAAATGGGGAGAAGAAAGCCGAAACTCTACAGGATTTGCTTTAAATAATTAAAAGATTGATCCTCAAGAGGAGAATCTATGTAATGCTCTTCACTTCTGTCATCAAAGGCAAGGGGCATTCAATTTGGGATTTAGATTTATTTGGAAATAATAGATTAATTTCTTCTTGACATGCAGCTTTCTTATTTCAGTGCTTACTGTCCCCAGCTCAGTGTTTAGAGTGGTGCAAGAGACTCGGAACTAAGAGCCTTGGTTTGGTCAAATTTGGGTCTCCTGTTCAAACCAACCTCTTATTTACTGGGTGCAATTAGATCTACCATTCTCATAAAGTTAATTGACCAAAGCCTCAGGACGTACATACAGAACTTCATCTGGGCTATTTCTCTGAGCTGTGGATAAACTTTTACAAATTTCTACAAGTAGTAGAGCTGGAAGCCTTTTTTCAAAATGACTGTTTATGTCCTGCAGAAACATCCATAAATGAATTAGGATTCAATTTGCTTCTAAACCTCTGCCAACAGTAACCATAATAAAGATTATTTGGTCTGTTTTGTGATACGTGAAGATTTGATGGGTTATCAGCTACAATTTCTGGAGGAATATTACTCCAGATTATCTGTTTTATCCCCAGCCTTTCAGCATGCATGTGATTGCACTTCAAGTGAGATTATTGCCACTTATATAGACAATCGTTGGCTGCATTTTTAGGTAACAATACAAGTAAATTGCCCTTCTTTGTTTAGAAGCAAAAGTGTGTTAAGGGCTGGCCTATACCTTGAAATGGGACTGTTGGTCAGATATTTTAACTTTAAAATAAAATATTGGGCGATATTTCAACAATCGTACAACAAAAGCTATTACCTGAAAATTAGTCTTGGCTACGGCTTCCTTTTATTTTCTGCAGTGCAAAGACTGTGGTGTTGCCTTTTATATGGAGATTAATATGCATGTGAAGTGAATGTGGTATCTTTTAAGATTCAAAACAACCCATATGTTTCTAAAGGAGATGCTGTTCCATGAACAACGGGAGAAAAATTCATCTTGTGGGGTGTTTTCTGAGAGCTGGTAGGATTTTTCCTATATTTTTACTAAGAAATGCTGCAGTATATATTTTCAGATTAACACAGGTCTGCATGTAGTCCAGAATGTTGTTTGTTTGGGTTTATTTTAGTAGTGAGCAAGCACCTCTTAATTTAATTTGCTGGGAGCTGAGCTAACAGGTGAATTAGAAACAGTTAATCTAAATTTCTAATTTGTTTACAATATTTTGAATCAAAATCATGGTAATAAAAATAACCTTGTAAAATGAAGGGTGGGATTTCTCAGGGTGGGAGGACAGTTGAAGAAAAAGAAAGGAAGTGTAATACTTAATGTATCTTCATTGGGGTATATGCACGTGGAACTGAAGCTCATGGTAATTGTTGGTGTATTCCCTTAAGCAGGGTTTTTTGCTGTGATTTTTGAAAGAGTCTATCATTTACAGCAATTTATGTAATAACTTTCTGGTGTGTAACTCCACTATTTTGTTTATTCCTTTTGCCTGATTTGAATGCACTACCTTTGCTCCTTTGTACAGTAAATGCACTCTGTAATATCTGTGATGGTATGGTCAAATGATAATTTATTATCAGATAGAAAAATAGGTCAACACTAATGTCACTTGGTGATCAACCCCCCAAGTTTAATAAAACACCTCACCAGCATGCATTCAGCACAGTGCTTGATGTTTTATTAGGACTACAGTACCTTACAGTACCTAGCTATAGCAGGAGTGTAATTACTGAGCTGTCATGGTGATAAGTGGGATTAATGGCAGCCTGGTGCACTTTAGTCTGCCGAGTGCCTGGAAGATGGTATTATTATAAGAGAAAGTCTGGACTGGCATATTCATGGCACCCCTCCCCTTCTCCCCAAAGCTCACATTCAAGTTTGTATTACCTGCCCCTCCCAGTAGCTGACATTTTCAACAGCTGTTATTTGTGAAGCAGCTCAAAAATCAAAAGAGAATTTGGTAAAGATGCTTGCTAGTCTGAATGAGTAATCTGTACACAGCTTATCCTGCCAGGTGCCATGCAGTTATGACATGAGATTGTTCTATATATAGTCCACAGAATGTATTTTACGTTCAGTGTGCTTCCTCTGATTTTGAATACAGGACTGTTGTATTTTAAAGAAAACTACGCTGAGGAAAGTGAAGAGTAAAACGTCGTAATGGAATCGATGTCTTTTTTAATTGCATGATTTTTGAGTTCTGTTATTTCCTTACTGCCTACACAGGCAAACTGCTCTGAGCCCTCATACTGGTGTTATTTTGTCTAGCACATCTCCTTTTTTGCCTGCTTCTAGTACTAGAACTTTGCTTTCTTTCAAAGAAGTGAAATTCTTGTCTGCTTAGATTGCGAAAAGCCACAAACTTTTGAGGTCCCCCTGTCCCACCTTTCCTTGTTAAGGCCTCTATAACATGTACCTGTCGCAGGCAATGCTGGGCAGTGTTATGTTCAGCTGCTACAGCTAAACCTGCTGATGCTTTTTTTCCCCACCTAGCTGAACTAGTAACCCAGTGTGGTGTTGAACCCAGGTTTGGCTTCTGCAGGTTTCCCATCTTTTGCAGCCTGTGAGACCTGTTTACTTTAAGTATATCCTCTGGGGCCTTTTTTCCATGGCTAGTCGTGTGAGAACATCCAAACAGCCACTACCACGTGTGCCTTCAAGTTTTGCTGGTTCCATATTGTCTGTAATACCCAGCTAGATGATAATGAATAATAAGATGAAAGGCTAATTTATCTTTTACTTAACTAGCTTTCCCTTCTCTCGTATTCCGCCCTTAACTGAAAAAACAACAACAAAAAAAACCTGATTTGTGTGATTGGCAAAGTCAGAACAGTGTTTTGCTGCAGGGTATTCCAGTCATTTATTTCCTTTTAAAATGCTCTTCATTTCTTTGTATATAGTCCACTAGCCTCTTGCAGCTTTTCTGTGTTTTAAAATACTCTGTCCCAGCCAGTTCCACAATGTTGTTATCTAGCACTGAATAACAATAATAAAGGTAGACTTGTGTAATTTATGTAAGTATCTGGGCTCAAATAATATATAAAAAACAAATTTTATTTCCTTTTCCATAGATTGTTAAACTCACAATTTGCATTAATTCTGAATGTTAATAAAGCAGTGTCAAAAGAACATCTAGAATAACCTAACTAATTCTGAGACAAGTAGTGAGGCATTTGACCTATGATAATCATTGATCTACAAAACCAAGGCTGTGTTCTAATACTTTTGTGCCTAATAGAGAAGCATTTTACTCCTTCAGCTGACTTCTATGTTTTTTTTAGGTTTGCTTAATGCAAGTTGTGTAGACTGTCCTGAGGACTTAATCCTTAGATGGGACTGCTGCAAGCAATCAGATCATTACACCTCCATGTATGACTATGCAGAAACAGAAGATCAATCTTTATTACTTAGGACGTTTTGTCAACTTATTGCTTAGTTAGATTTTGTCATTAGAAATGACAGGAAGAAGGTCTTAGGGATTTTGGTTGGGAGTATGTGTAAGGCTAGTGAATTGTTTTCAGAAGTCAGAGACTTATCACAGGAAATTCATAAAGTGACTTGAAAATTCATTAGCTGTTCTTATTCTTTGGACATACAGTAAAAAGTAGTTCCTTCCTTTGTGGAAATGCTGTTGCATTTGTATGTCTGATTGTCCAACATTCAGCATTTAATCCATAATGAGACTTCCAGAACTTAGATAATAAATTTAGGTTCACAGAACATATTTTTACACACAAAGAGAAAATTTCTACACACAAATAGAAAAATGAACTGGTCAGAAGTTTAACAATCATGGATTCCAGGAAAAAAATTACCTCTATGTAATTTGAGGTTTCCCTAACACTTCAGCAGGTTTCTGTGTGCTTGTAAATGATTCCCTCTGCCTTCCCACGTAAAGTGCAGTCAACAAAACATAACTAATCTGTGTTGATGATAGTCAATAATGATCATGGCGTGCTTTAAGGTTTTAAATAGAAATTGAATGAAAGTGTGGTGCGTAATTGCTTTGCAACTTATCTTTTAACACACTAACTTGAAAACCTTATGCTATTGGCAGCACTTGTATTCTGTCTCCTTGACACGTTTTCTTTTCTTCCCCTAGATGCTTAAAGTGTGCAGATGCCCCCTGTCAGAAGAGTTGCCCAACTAATCTGGACATCAAGTCATTCATCACAAGCATTGCAAACAAGGTAAAGTCGGGCTTGCAGTTGTACATGGCAGGAGATAACAGTAGTTACTTGCAATTTTGTGGGTGAGATTGCATTTCAAGGCTTATCTTTGCAAAGTCTTCAAAATAAAGTGTTTAGAACAGACATTTTGAAGTCTGAGTCAGCTAATTTTGGTTATTTTTACTTCTTTTCTGTGCCAGTACAGATAATGTAGAGTGCAGATCTATTTCTTCATGTCACTTTTTCTATAAAGTTTTTGGTTTGATGGTTTTCAAATACAATGGTATTCCAAAACCTGAGCATTATAATGTCATTATTTAACCTGCTACCTGAGGTATTACAGTTGCAAACCTCTCCTTTCATTAAAGGTGGGGGGGTGGGGTCAGTGGTTTTCTACTTTTTTTTGAAGTGATTATAATTTAAAGTTCCTATGGGCAGAAATTTGGTATAAAGATGATAATCTTAAGGAATAGTTTCTTGTCCTTTGTAGTAAGAGGCTCTGTTTAATGCAAGTGTAGTCACTCACTGGGAATGTTAATAACATACTACAGAAATAAATGGTTCCTCCTCTTTGGAGGTACTGTACTTTTTCTTAATGGGCTACTATACGTTGATGATAATGAAATCTTGAAAACATTATTTTGGATTGTGGTTTACAAATTACTTTTAATGGTCATAAATAAAAATAAATAAAGGTTACTGCAAAGTTGATGTGACAAGAATTATTAGGCCACCTGGGATAGCCTGGAGGTGACTGAATATTGGTTGCCCCAATTCCTCTTCAAGCTTACTTCCCATTTGTGGAAGGATCAGCTGCCATGTGACTTACATCAGTATGAGTCCAACTAGACTCCTAATCTACTGAGGGTGCTATAAAGATTATCTGTCTGATTTTTACACTCTAGCATCTCTCACTATTACATGCAGTTTAAAGGGCCAACACAGGTAATGCTGAGTGAAGTGGGTGAGCAACATCAGCACTTCCATGTGCAAGTGAACAGCCAAATTGCTTTTACTAAACTGTGTGGTATGGAGAAGACACCAGTAAATTCTGTACCTTAACAAAAAATATTAGGTTAAGAGGAGATATTAAAATGTGTGCACCAATTATCATGTAACTACATGTAACTGTGGTTTGCAGTAATTGGCATTATGCCCAGTATATGCATATAGACTGTTTTCATATATAATCTGTATCCTGTCACTGCTGCATTTATTTTCATGAATGTAGGCATCTGTTTGCAGCCACAGTATAGTTTGTGGCATATTGCTGCTTATTACCTCTTCAGGCATCGTGAAGCAGACAAACCGAGCAGAGAAGGTACAAGGCTGGAATGAAACTGCTACTCTCTGTCTCAGGACACCATTCCTGTCTCTGCTTGTATCAGGAATGGTGTCCAGCAGGAGCAGGGAGGTCATTCTTCCCCTGTACTGGGCACTGATGAGGCCACACCTGGAGTGCTGTGCCCAGTTCTGGCCCCTCAGTTTGGGAAGGACATTGAGATGCTCGAGCGCGTCCAGAGGAGGCAACGAGGCTGGAGAGGGGCTCGGAGCACAAACCCTGTGAGGAATGGCTGTGGGATTTGGGGGTGTTCAGCCTGGAGAAAAGGGGACTCAGAGGTGACCTTATCACCCTCTACAACTCCCTGAAAGGGTGGCTGTGGTCAGGTGGGGTTGGTCTCTTTCTCCAGGCAGCAACTGACAGAACAAGAGGACACAGTCTCAAGCTGTGCCAAGGGAAGTATAGGTTGAATATTAACAAAATATTTTTTACAGACAGAGTGATAAGGTACTGGAATTTTCTGCCTGGGGAGGTGATGGAGTCATCATCCCTGGATGTGTTTAAAAAAAGACTGGATGTGTCACTTGGTGCCATGGTTTAGTTGAAGTGTTAGGGCTGGGTTGGACTTGATGGTCTTGGACATCTCTTCCAACTTAGAGATTCTGTGATCATTGTGCTGTAGTTTGTTTAGGAAACCTAAAGCAAATTTTATGGAAGTATTTTACCAGAATGATCTTTTCTTATGGAGGATTCATTATGCTACTGCTTTGGATAGGATAGGGTGATATGTTGCTAAGGAAAGAAAATGGGCCTAGTTATCAAAACATAAAGCTGGTAGAATAAGCAACCAAGAAGATGGATTGAAGCCTGCAATAGAGGATGTCGGAAAAAGAACTAACACCAGCAGCATCCTGGTACAATAAATTTGGTGGGTCTCTGAGACTCTGACAGCCTCCAAAATATGATGCTCCTTTGTAACTTGATGGAAAGGATAAGTTATTTTAAAGGCAGATTCATTTTGAATTCTATGTTTCTGTTATAGAGCAGAGACAATAAAGGTGGGATGACAGCAGAGCTTTGAGAATTGTGTTTTGGCAATATTGGAATAATATTAGTAAACGGCCTTGAAGGTTTGAAGTATTTGCTCTGCTGAAGCCAATGAATACATGCTCACTGATTCTAATAGGGCCAGATTTAACCTCTCAGATGGTCAGTGAGGTGGATCAACCCTATAGAATTTGGGTTGTTTGATAATGACTTGCATCCTCCTGGAAGCTGCAGATGTGTGGTCAGACACTGGCTTTGCCCTAAGCAGATGACCTGATCACTCAGTGTTTTATCAGAAAATCCTGCTATAGAAAAGAATTGCAGCCTACTACTATTCTCTCAGTAGATATAACTCTTGTGGAGAACCCAAAGTATCTTAGATTACTGAAATGTAATCATAAAGTGTTGTTTTGGACACCTATGATACCTATCAGTATCTTCTGTATCCCCTCTGAAACTTATGATTAAAGGTACAACACGGCTTTGGTAACTGCTTTTACCTCATGTTTATGTCTGGTTGTTGTGCAGGCAGCAGGAAACATTCACACACAGGAAGTTTTGAAAAGTTGGATATTTGGTCTATGCTGTTCAAGGTGTTAGGATGGAAAATTGCATGCCTAAATCAGCACTGCTGTTAATTCAAATTTCATGTGTGAGTTTGCATGCAGTCTTATGCTCTTCTTTCTCTTCTTACCCTATAAGAAGAAATCTTACACAGTATGATTGTGGAACAATTCTCTGCAACAGCTGTAATGCTGACTTTAAAACTAAACAGCCAAAATACCCAATCAAAGGAACAAACCTCCCAAAATCAGAAGTTAGTAAAATCCCCAGGGTGATATGCTTAGCAAGTAGCTGAATTCATGGGCTGAGAAACTAGGCTAGAGAGTCCTGTATGCCCATGGCAGGGGGTTTGGAACTAGATGATCTTCAAGGTCTCCTTCCAACCCAAACCATTCTATAATTCTGTATTTTTAGCCTCCATGTCTATGCCTCTTGTAATCCATGTCCCAAGCAACTTAAGGAAGCTAATAGTGCACAGAGGGAACCCAGCCTTGACTTGGTGGCTGCTGTCTGCTGGGTTGAGTTTTCCTTTTGATGTATTAGTTTCTGATGCTTTTGCTCTAAAATACCTCTTATAACAAATTCTGTTATAAAATAACAGGAAATTCTTCTGGTTTACTTTATTAATAGAATCTTTTTGTAGTTGTAGGTATGTACTGCTGTTTTTACAGTACTGCATTTTGAAACTCCTTGCTTTTCTGTCAAAGGTATAAGGTGGAAGTTAAGAGGGGAGTACCAAAAGTTGAAATGATTCACCTGAAGTCATGACCTGTCAGAATCTGTGTGAGGGCCCACTACCATGGCTGCTCCTGTGGTGTCCTCTGCTGTCTTTCATTCTGCTGCTGTGGTGGTACCTGCACCATACACTTTTAGAGCAAATATAAGACAAGAATGGTGTGCTTTTGAACACTAATATAATTTATAATTTTCATAGTTTTTAATGGAACCAGTAAGTAATTTTTCACTTTGTTATGCATTTTGCTAAACTTCTATTGAAACAAGTCAGATATAATTATTCAGCAGTCTGAATATTCAGCTTGATGAAAATTTCTGTATTATTGTCACTGAGGTTCTTGCTTAAGATGATCATGAACTCCATGTCCTGCTTCTGAATCTGTCATCACCCACTTGAGAAACTCGCTTCAGCTGGTTACCCTTCTACTTGTTTAGAGAAGATTGTGTTCAATCAATTCCCTGTCCTTATCCTTGTGTAAGCAGTATTGCATGCAGGTATTTATTTAAACATGATTCATTATTAATATAGACTATTTAGACAGCAGTAAACTGAAAATGAATTACTTTGTCAGGTATTAAAAAGCTCTATTGTATGAGGTTTGTTTTGTTGGGAAATGGCTATAGCAATCATAAAGGGTCAGGGATTTCTGTTCTCTTAAGCCTGAGGCTTTTTAGATATTTACAGGCCATGTACAATGTAGCTGTTCTGGCTATTCTGCCATTAGACCTGAGCTCTGGAGTAGAAGAGGGACAAGGGAGGAGGGTTGTTCTTGGGTTCAGAGGGTAATTGAATTGCCAGACTCAATGAGCCTTGAGCCTCTTTGAGAGAAAGGATGTCACTTATGCTGTATTGTGTTAGCTGCTGTGACTCAGTAGAGTTTAGGCCACAACTTCCATTCTCTTTTTCCATACAAACTGGATTACAACTCCACTTTATAAAGGTACAATCTATTCTATTGTGTCTTCCCAGTTTGTGTTTCTCAGTTCATAAAGACCGCTTGCAACTGTGACTCTCAGAGATCAGACATCAAATTCACCAGGCACACGTTGCTATTTTTGTTTCTAAACATAAGAAGATGGCAAACAAGTATTCTGACTTCCAGCTGTCTTCTTTAAATACCACCACATTGCAAAACCTGTATTCCTTTATAATGAACAAGTGCTTTCTTAGCTGTTTATTTCTTTAAAAAGAAAAAAAAAATACAATAAAAAAAAGTCCAAACATGTTCAGCTGCTGCAGGAGAAGCTTTGCCCCTCAGCACTGAAGTCGTACCAGGAATGATTTTTAGGATTGCATGTCTTCCTTTCCCTGTGTTGATATGTCAGAGCAAGAAGGAATTTGTAAAATGGAGCTTTAGCATTTTTCCTTTAGGACTGGCACAAGCAAATGTTTTAGTGCAGCAGAAAATCCTACAATTTCCCAGAAGCATCTCTCAGCCTGAACACTTGTAGGGTGTGCAGCTTTTCTCCTGTTCAGCAAAACTGCCAGAGAAGCTGCCCTTTAGAAAGCAACAGCTCCTCACATGCTTTACCTTTGAACTGTTCAGTGAGAGAGTCTTGGAGCTTTTTATTATCAGATACCTTTATGGTTTGAGTAGTAGCATTGCAAAACAACTGTTGGTGCACACAGGGATATCAACTTTTGTACACAGCACAGGCATAAGGAGTGAGTGACTCAGCCTTTATAGTCTCAGTCTGTAATGAAGAACTGAGGGTACAGAAGTATCTTTTGTGTTATCTGTACTCGTAGAATTCACTTTGTTGCTGTAGCCCTCTGTGACTAGCTATCATGTTTTTATTTCAAGCCATGCATTACTACAGTGATTCCTGACATTGACTCTACAGTCTTTTCTGTGTTCAGAAAGATCATCTTCTCCCATATCCTTTAATAATAAAGATAAGCTGGTTTGCACTGACACATCAACACTTTTTAACAGGCTATATGGAGGTCAACATTAAAAAAAGAACAACAACAAAAAAGAGCCCAGTGTCCCCCCCCAGAATCCTCAAACCAAATAAAACCCCCGCATTGGAAGACAAACTCTAAAACAACCCAATCCTCAAAATCAGCAAAGCCATGCTGTCCTCTGGGTAAAAAGTTGTCCCTGGGTTGTGCAGAACACTGTGAGGGAAATGGAGGGTTAATGTCAGGAACAGCACAGAGAAACTTGTAGGACACGGAGGTAAGTTTTAGGATTTCAGAGGAATCTTTAGGTTTGAATGAAACCAAAGAAAATTCATGTGGGATTTTCAAGAGTGAAATCCTGTTCTTTTTCAAAGGAGAAATCAGAGAAGGACAAACTGGAAGACAGAGATGGGTACAAAGGGATAAGTGTGAATCCGAAGTTTGGGAGATTGAGAGAGTAAAGGAAAACGTGTTTGTGGTAATACACTAGAAATAAGAAAAATGAAAAGTGTGTAGAGAGAGGAAAACAAGATACAAAAAGTTGTGGAATTGCTAAGAGAAAATAAATGAAGAGAAGATTGCCATAGAGAAAGGGAGTTGAGAGACATAGGATTATGACAGGTGAGAAAAACAGAATGATAGGGTTTTTTTTCTGTGCCAGAGGAACTCTGACTAAATTAACAAAAGACATCTATATGCCATTGCAAAGACTGTTGAAAACGAGGAGTCACAGTTCATATGTAAAATACTGTAGATGGGGTACTGCTAATACAATGAAGGATTGTGGAAGTTAGAAAGCTGCTAGGTGACTGGTAATAATTAGATACAGATATTCATCACAATTAATCTTTAAGTACTACTTTGAGACCCCGGGTTTTTCAACAGTGCTGTTTTATTCAGCTTTTTCTGTTAACTGTAGTATATTTCAGGGTCACTAAATAAAATAGTAGGGAAAAGAAAGGCATTTAAAAGAAAAATTAGGAATAATGTTAAATTGATGCACATGAAGCAGTGACTTTTCTTGAGATGTCTGTTTGTACTTAGTGTAATGGAATGGCTGACAGCTGGTTTCAGTTGCCGTAGTGTAATTATGTAGAATAGACTTTTGCGATGACACTATGTCAATTAAGGAATCTCTCACATTCTAGACTACAAAGGACAAAATGACAGTACAAGATATTTCTTCCGTTCTTTTTCATAAAAAGATAGTGACACTGTGTGAAATTACAGTCCTGTTATGATGACACAAGTCAAATGATGTGAAAGATTTCTGGATTGATTAAAAATCATCAGCATTATAATATAGAATATGTATGATTTGATAAGTTGCTGTTATGTTTTGTTCATTCTTCTTTGGAAGATATTTGGGGGGGCTGACAGACCGAGGGCGTTTCTTGTTATATTTGAACTGGTGTGTGTCAGTGTGAAAAATGCTCCTTATATAACAACGTACTTTAAATAGTGACTCTTCAGTCTGTGGAAATATTTTAATCCAATACATCTTGAGTAAATTTTAAAGCCATTGCAGAACATGAACTAGAATAGGAGGTGGTGATATTTTTCCATGTATTTTGCTATGTCTCCCTTTTTAAACTTAAAGCCAGATGAAAAAGAAATTATGAGTTTTTTCTTCTTTGCTTTTAAAGTATTCGTGCTGTCTCCAAATTCTGATAAAGTCAGCATATTAATTTTTATTACATAAAGCACAATAATGCATATTGTTTTTGAGAAAACTGCAATATCAAAACACCCTGATGCATAATGAATTTATTTAAAAAGCTCTTGAATTGAATTGAAAGAAAGGAGGCTATAAGCATTTCCTGATAGCAAATGCAATTTCTTCTGGTCTCTCAGTATTGATCCTATGTGTTTTAATACTTTTTTTCAAGTAAAAAACAGTCTAATTTGCATGCAAATTATATAATGCTTCCAAGTGATACATGTGGAGATCCTCCTCTGCCTGTTTTCCTCTGATTATTGATATCTGTTTAAAGCTTGTTTTTGTTCCCTGTGTTAGCAATGTAGTATTTATTGACATTTTGATGTAGGAAACCACAAAACATCTTATCCAGTTAGATTAATTTATTTCTATGGAAGTGCAGAGGAAAAAAGATTCTATGAACAAAGACAGGAGCAGACATTTATCTCATTAAAAAATTCAGAAACATTCTAGTTTTAGACTTGCTTCCTCTGTGACGTCCATAAGAAACTGGCCAACTGAGTCATCTTATTATTTAAACATCTAGAAAAATTACTCCAAACTGTTAAGGTAGCTTGCATTATTCCATGCACTGAAGTGACTGTGTCATTTTAATGAAGCCAGCCTTCCTTTAATTATGATCCTTTCTCATGTACAACATATGTGTAGTTACCAGCCTGCCAGGTCTGCATCTCTGCATGTCTGTTTTATATGCAGCCTACTACACACTAGTTTTGTGAAAAGATCAATATTTTTTTTAGACATGAATATTCTATGATTATTCTACTTTTAATGTCACTGATGGATATAGTGATCATTAATACATGTTTTCAGCTTAAAAATCATAAAATCTGCAGAAACACAATGTGTTCGGGTAACTAAACATTTAAGATTCTGTACATATACTACAAGCTCTCATTTATTGCTGTACTACAATGCTTTGTAGTTTTGTAACACAGTTTGTATCATACCACTCAGTGTAACTTATGAGACTTACTGAATTTTTCTGCCAGCTTTTGTCAAGTATTGTAAAACGTTTTTCTGATTGTTTGGTATGTTAGATATTTGCACAGTAAAGGTAGGATAAACGATGAAGTAGAATAGAAGGACAAAGAGATGAAGCAGCTCAGTTAGGCACATGGAGTCCTGCCCAGAGCCCAGCCTCCAGGCTGCACTGTGCCCTGGCAGGTAGGAGGTTTGCAGGTGGACTTGCTCTCGAGCCACTGTGAAGTTGTGGTAGCAGCACATGGCAATATCCTGTCACTGGTAGTGAGCAGGAACGGTGGCAATGGGAACAGGGAAGGTAGAAGAGGAGAATATGGGAACTGCAGCTCTTCTGAGAGAATGTTGTAAGTTTACCTATGGTAAAATTAGCACACAGTAATTATTTTTTGGCAGACCAGGAAACCAAGTCCACTCCGAACCTGTGCTTCCATTTCATCTCTAGAGGTGCCCAGGTTAGCACAGTTGGAACATTCTAGTGAAGCAGGGCAGAAGCCTTGCCCTTCTTTCTCAAATGTGACTGTCTTTTAATTTATCATTAAAATTATTTTAGGTGCTGAGACTAGAATACATATATACCAGTTGATACCATTTATTTAAGGTCTTAATATTTTGCATGGCAACTTTTGTCAGGTGCTATCACTAGTAGTGGCAGCTGCAGGAACTCCTGATCATGACAGCAGTATCTCAAAACTTCCCAAATCAGGTCTCTGCTTTCATATACTCCATCACATTTCTCCCAAAGTAAGAGTTTAGCAGCAGCTGGCCTTAGCCCCATTGACTCTTCAGTCTTCAATTCCAGCTTCCTTCTTACCAAACTCTGGTATGGTGTTGTGAGGCAGATTTCCTTAGATATCCCCTTAACATACTGTGATCTTGGTCCTATACCTGTACTGACCCTGGGCCTTTCTCTCTGAAGTCTCTTGTGCTTTAACATACCCTGTCTTTCTGTAGCATAGCTGTGCTCAAAGTTTGGTTTGAGTTTGCAAGATGTGCCAGCTGTGTTGATGTTGCTTGTATTGGCACAGCTCAAGTGTGAGAATGTATATATGAAAGAAAATTAATTTTAAAAAAGGAATATTTTGCAGCTTTGCTTTCTAGGCATAATAACTAGGTCTGTATTTAGATTTTAATTACAAAGCTGAAAAATGTAGAAAATCCTTAATGAAGCTGCTTAAATAGAGATGCACTTTGTTTCCATTGAACCAGAGTTGAAGATAATAAATGTAATGATCCTGGACAACACAGGAAGGAGAACTATAAGTCTAATATGTGTGAAACATAAAAGAGAACAAAAGTTCATTGAAAACCATTTTGTCTTTGAGTTAGTGAGAAAAATCACCTGTGCTAATTTTTAATTATTCCTTTAGAGTAGAAGAAAGGAATGGCTAGATGTAATTGCCTGAGGAATAGGCATCTACTGCCACTTAAGGTGCTGCAGGGTGTTTAGGCTGGTCTCATTGCTGCTTCAGAAAGATGTGGGTCTCCTGCATTGACTGTCACCTCTGCTGTCTGCAAATTTGTGTCAGTGACATCTCCAATATAGCTGGACTTCCGTAATTTGCTGCCAAATTGAACTTGCAGTGTCTTTACATGTTTTTTTAAGCATCCCTAATAATCTCTGATAACAAAACAGTACAATTAATCTGGAAAAGCAAAACTGTTTGCTAGTATGTACAATTCCAGTTTAACTAATACTTCTTTAAATTGGAATAAATGACAATTGGTAATAATAAAATGTCTTACTAGTCACCACAAGGGAAATGGCTGAAGGTTCTGCAGGACAGTTGTATAAAGGGGTTGTTCAGCCAGGATTAGAATTGCAGTGGAATATTAATATTGTCTGAGGAAATCCCATGAAAGTGCACCTAGGCTTTTGTGTTTCCAGGTGATGGACAGAGGCTTGTGGTGTGCAGTAGACCAGAAACTGTAAGCAAGGAGTCCAGTTACATTTGCAATTATGTTTCTTGAGTGTTGGCATTTTCTTGGTAATCTCTGTATGTGTTAAATGATCTGGTTTAACTTTAGAGAATTGCATGCTCAGTCTAATAATATGCCTGTAGTGAATTTGAATCTCCCAAACCAAATTCTTGTTACCCATTTTTGGTTAAATTTTCAGATCTTGACACTGCTCTTTTTATTCCTAAGTGGATTCTTACTCTGTATGGCAAAGTACTTGCTTTGAATAAGTGCTTCTGTGTGCATTAACCTACTTGACAGAAAACCCCAGGCATTGCATGGGGTCTGCTATGACCAAGTACTTCACACTGCTTGAATATCTCTCAGTTCTGGGTCAGCTGTCCTGGGACAGGACAGGGCAGGTGAAGGTACTTGTTATAAAAAACAGTTTCTTACTGGTGATGGTTGTTGAAGACTGGAATATGGAATAGGAAGGAGTCATACTGGTTTTCAGCCTCTCAGTTACTTCTAGTGTGGAGAAAGCTGAAATGCAATCCCAGCATTAGTTTCTCATTAAAGAAACTTCTGTGGAGCCTCAGCCATGTGCTGGTTCTAAGGCATTCTGTATTGTCTTCTGGTCTTAAAAGGTAACTCTAAATTCAACCCATCTTCATGGACTTCCCTTGGTGGGACTTTTAGAGGGGGTGGTAAAAGTGGTTAAATGAAGGAAGAACTATACTGACAGTACATAATAAAATACAGAACGTAAAAAGTTTCTTTTAATTACAGTATGATACCATTAACGTAGGTGCAGAACTGCTGTCAGTAGTTCTCTCCCTTTAAATGACGCTTCCGGTCACTCCTGGCATTTCCTCTGATTCTTCCTCTGAAGACAATTATCCAGCTGAAAACACCACCAGAGGTTGTTTTCTCACTGCCTCAGACACTGGGGAACTTGCTCAAGTCCATTCCTTGGAATTTTATTATGGAAAGAATTTTCGCTAGTTCTCATATATCTGGTGACTATTCCTTTTCTGAAGAAGTCCAATGAATATTGAGAATCTTTGAAGTTGTGAACTGTAGATAACATCTTTAATCAGTTCCCTGGTTTATGATTTAAGGAAACAGGAGAATAAGTGTTTGCCCTGATCAGTATGTGTTGAGAAAAAAGAATTCAGTAGTGCAATATCTGCTGGTGGCTACATGGAAAGTCTTCTAATCATGTGTCTGGGAAAATTGGCACTACAGCTCTGGTGTGAGGGACAGGAATAGCCACAGAGATTGTGTGCACAGATGTATAAAATAAGCTTTTCATTCCTGTGTTGTAAAGAACTGGTAATGTAAGTGGCACTTTCTGGTCATACCTGTAACAAGGGTTGCAACTCAACAACTACCCAATTGACCTAGAAATGGTGAGAATATTTTCAAGTACAAAATGCAGCAATTGTAGTTTTTGAAGGTAGATTTGTTAAGGTACTAAAAATCCTACAACCACTTCAGACTGAACATGCTTTTAACCATTTTGCAAGCTAAAAAGCAGAAGTTTACCTTTGAATAATCCACAGTTTTTGCTGACTTTCTTCTCAATGTCTTTGATGGAATTTTGCATAACATGTTAGTATATTTAAGTACTGCCAGTGTTATTTAACACATACTTATATATTATTCTACTACAAAATTCTCTCTTGAAGGTTTATATTTTTGCTTCGTTGGTATTTGACTGTCGTTTTTATTTCTTCTTCCTTTCTCTTTTTCCCTCAGAATTACTATGGAGCTGCCAAAATGATTCTTTCTGACAATCCACTTGGCCTGACATGTGGAATGGTGTGTCCAACATCAGATCTCTGTGTTGGTGGCTGCAATTTGTATGGCACTGAGGAAGGACCAATTAATATTGGTGGATTGCAGCAGTTTGCTACTGAGGTAGGTAGGACTTGAAAATGTCTTCAGTTCTTTGTATGTACTATTGTGTATTGCCTGTGGTTGCCTTTGTTAATGAATTTTTTTAAAAAAAATTAATACTAATAAAATAAAGGCATAGAAAGCTAGGATAATTATCCTTTTTCTTATAGCACACTCAAATGCTTAGAAATGCTTTCATAATGCAGTAAATTACAGGAACATAAGGAACGTTATTTGTGAACAAGATGATTCTTTAGACATACTGGTAGTTGAGACAATTTGTTTTATAATGACAGACTTACCTCAGGTGAAACTGTGGATATTACTCAAGTAGGCTGCATAGGGGAAAAGATCAAGTGCAGATGTATCTGCAAGTGCATCTTAAGGAGATGTAGAACTGTTCTGGACATAGGGTAGATTCCATAGCAGAATTAATGTGTGTTTATACTGAATTTGAGGCAAAGGATAAGCTTCAGATGATTTTTTTCTTTTTATTGTCCTGTTTTTCCAAACCTAAGTAAATACATAGTTTAAGGTTGACCTAAAATATATGTCCATGTGTATCTATTTATACAGGTACAGATTCACAGTGTATATATCTAAATTTACTAGTTCATAAGGTAGGTGCATGTTTTGGCTACTGAAGCAAAGGTTGTTACTTGCTGTTTCATGTTAGAAATTCTTTGCATGGGTTTTTGTTGAGCTTCTTGTGCCTTGTGATTATGTAGTTTCAATGCTCCAATTTCCATCTGAAGAAAGACAGAGGCAACTACTCCTTTGTTCCCTTCGTTTGAGGGCATGGAGTAATTTTACCTAGCTCAAGGTCTCAGATGGTACCTCATCTGATCTATCTGAAGTAACATTGGGTAAAAATTATTATTTTGACCTCTGTAAAAGTGAGGGAGTTATGGCTGTATTAAAACCAGCATACTCGTGTTAAGATTGCACATTTCTATACGGTCCTTAACTAATGTGCATGTTCCTGTTTTGTATCATGAGCCATTTGACTGATCTTATTTACAAACATACAATGAAGTTCCAGTCAACTTTGCAAAACCTGGGGAAAAAAACACTTTGTACAACAGACCAAAATAGAAATGCCAATCTGGAGGTAACAGAAGATGTCCAAAAGACCAGTATTTTCCTCAGGTGTCATGCTTCACACCCTCTTCTCAATGGCTGTAGGTCATGATTTGATAGGCAAATATTGCTACCTGCTGCTGCTGTTCTCCTTTTATCTATATGTATCCCTCCTTTCTTCTCTCCAGGAGACTTGTAAATCTTCTGGAGCACTTGATAAACTTTTATACTAGCTGTTGCTGGATCATCTCTCCTCTCTGTTATTTAAGTAGTTATCCACTTCATTTTTCTTGAGATTTGAACACACAGGAGTAAGAATCCAAAGTTCTCCTTCACAGGATGACACTAGAGACACTGAACTGTTTTAGTTCTATGTGTATGTTGAATACTTGGGCCTTATCAGACAAGAAACACTTCCAGTAGCTTTTCTTCTAATGGCTTTTGTTCTGTGTATATAAAAAGCTAGTATTTGTTGCAAAGCAGAAGACTTTTTTTTCTTAAACCCCCCACAAAACCAAAGATAAAAACCCCAAACCAACTGACCAAACAAAAAAGATTAAACAGTTGTCAAGTAGATCATAAATACAATGGTGAAATATTGCTTTTTAGGAACCAAATGCAAGTAATATCTGTTATAATTTGATTTGTGTCTTCTTTTAGCCCTTATTCTATGATTAATAGAGAGGAATTATGCTTGATAGATAATGCTAAATATCTGCCATTTTTCTTCAAAAATCTTTAGAAATCTATTAAAAAGAGCTCAGTGCTAGCATAATGATTGATATGAAAACTGCAGAGGATGAATAGTTTTCAATGACTCAAGTTTGTTTAAAATTATGTTAGTTTCAGGAGCTCTAACAGAATAAAAAAATTATATAGTTCTGCATGGTACTCCAACAAAAAGAACATTTCAAAAGCATTATTACCTTTAGTATTTTTGTAGTATCTGTATTTCTATACATCTAGTGTATAAAAAATGTAAAAGGTTGTAAAAAAATTGTTAATAACCTGTAGGTTAACTGCTGTTTAACATAGAATTTGTATGTATGATATCACTCTTAATTAGTAATAATAGGCAGTCACTTTTGCAATTAGTACTTTTTTACTTTTCAGTTAAATTTTACTGCGAAAGTAGGTGTAGTTAAAAAAATATAATGGTATGAGTGCTTCCAAGTAACAATCATTATAAAAATATAGATTGTAATATTGAGGTAAATTGTAAGGTACTACTGTTCATACAAGAATTGGCCCAGAAAGTGTGTTCACAGCTCTACCTGTACAAGTAACTTAGCAAATTATGTAATTTAGGCATGCAACATGTGTTAGTCCTAATGAGAGCTGCATGGTGATTCTCACGCATGGTGTAATATTTGTCCCACAGGGGCTTATTTACTGAAAATGCATTGTGCATGAAGCCAGTTTTAGGCTTTTTTTTTTCCCTTGAAATTAGTCTGAGGATCATACACTTGATGCATTACTAGAGTGAGCAGTAATAAAAGGGCACAACTGCTAGCTGAGATAATAGATAAAATTGCAGTAAAGCAGGAATGTGGATTTTAAATGGAAAATATATGGGTATGACGTGTGCCCGTTTGTACTTCTGAACAATGACTGATCATCTGTTCATACTGCAGATAAAGCTCCCTAATTGTAAAATATTTGTCTTGCATACGGTAGAACAGTAAAAAAAAAGATGGCACCTTATGCCGCCTGCATTTTCCTTCTGCCCTTTCATATAGGTTTGTAACTGTTTGGCTCATTCTCAAAGTGAATTGTAATCCAGCCTGAAAAATGTGAATTTTGACAATTAAATGTTTAAGTAGAAAAAGGGAAATGTCCGTTTGTATTTGTGATGTAGAATGTGTATACTGGGTTGCAGTTACCATGGTAACTGTTGCATCTAGAGAGTAACATGGAGTAAATCTCACTATTATAAATGACAAGTGTCAAGCTCAGGTTACACCTGCTACTGCACAGGTCGAAATTATATTAATGTCTTTATCTGTCTCCTTTGCCCAAGTACTTCAGCATCAGGAAACATCCATTTTTTGAACACAAGTTCAGTGAAAATATACTGAGATTGCAGTGCCAATACATCTAAGCATGAGGTATATGGCTGTCAGTCCCAAAATGAACTAAAATCACTGGTTACTCAAGTACAAGTTTGCAAGCTTGTAGTGAAAAGGAAGCGAGATCTATTACCTTATCTTCCATAGTACTAGTAAGAAGCCCTCAAATTATTACATTTTGGGTAGACTTTATTGAATCTAAAGGTTCTTTTCTGTTTAATCATTCTGAATGATGCAGCACAAGCTAAATAGAAAATGTATTTTAATCTCTGCAAACTAGAAATAAACACTAGATCATTTAGTACTGTGGCTCTTGTGCCAGCTACAGTTCTGGTGATTTTTTCCTCTTTGCAGATACATTCTGACTTTGCATGAATATTGCTGAGTCCATTTAGTGGTGGGATTCATGAAATGCTGCAATTTGGACTCTGCAATGTCCTAGATCCATGGGATATTTTAGGATTAGAATAATGGAGGTTTAAAAAGTCTTTAATAAGATGTTTTAGGCCCTAGTTTTGTAGGCAGTCACCTACTTCCATAAAACTGTGAAGTATTGCAACTTGAGCTTTTAAATTGTGAAGGGAAGATCAAGGTTTCATAACTAGCGCATGTCTGTGGAAAAAACACTTCATGTAACATGCTATGCTATCCTCTGCAATTAAATGGAATTAATTAGGTGATCATGTAATTTGACAACTTCAAGAAGATTACTGTGCATGCAATTATCTTTATTTTGCAATAAAATATGTGCAGGACATGATTTTCTTCTTTAAGTATTCAACTACCCCATATTAGTGTAAACCAGCCTACGGATAAATATCCATGGAAACCAGTGGGAAAGTGTGAAACTAATAAAACAAGTTCCTAAATGTTCCTGATTTCATTGCCTGTATTTTACTGTCTGTGCACTAGTAAAATATGATAGCAATTCAGTGTATGCTGATATGTTTCACATTAAAATTAATCCGAGCTAGATTCTAATGTCTATGTCAGTAGCTGTTTGGTATCTCATTGCCTTCTGAAGGATGTTTAACTGTAAACCTTAGTGATAAACTTATTTCTAGAGCCTTTTAAGCACGGAACCAAGCATATATGAGGAACACAAAAGATTTAGTTATCAAGTCAAAACTTATATTACTAAAGGTTTAAATTGTCATTCTGTTTGTCCTTCTGAAATGTGTCCTTCTGTGTATATCTTGGATATACAAAGAATGTTTTGATGGTCTCGGTTTGTAGGATAAGACTAAGTTTTTTTACATTTTTGCACTGAGACTAAGCTTTCAATCGATATACTGTTTTATTTAATATACTGTCATAGTCCAAAAATAATTTTAAGCAATCATGGAATAAAAGAATGGCTTGTGTTGGAAGGGAGCTTAAAGACCATCTAGTTCCAACTCCCCTCCCATGGGCAAGGACATCTTCCACCAGACCAGGTTGCTCAAAGCCATCCAACCTGGCCTTGAACACTGCCAGGGATCATGGAAGCATTAAGATTGGAAGAAAGCTCCAAGATCATCAAGTCCAACCTTTGACCAAACAACACCTTGTCAACTAAACCATAACTCTAAGTGCTACATTGATTGAAATCAGTTATTTTATTTTAAATTATATAAAAATTGAGGTAAAAATTCTGAATATCAATTCTAGCCTGTTTTAATGGTTTAAAATGTTTTAGACTCAATTAAGTCATACTTACTATGCCATAAAATTATTTTCATCTGATTAGCAGAATGCATTTCTCTGAGTCACCTGCTCCTCTGCCGAATGTCACGTCTTTTCATCAAAACATGCTAACACAAGAGTGGTGCAGCAAAGAAAAGAACCAGAATTTATTACATGAGACTAACAATATGCTTTTCCCCATCTGCATGCTGAAAAGCAGCTAAAATGAGTTGGCTAAAACTTTCCAGGAAATTTAAGCTGAAATCAGTTGCTCAGCAATTGAAAACATTGTAGTTTGCTCAAGTGGGACATGTTGTGGAACCTGAGTACAAACTCATGTTATGTGTTATTCTTATATGTTTTGGAATTACGCTCTTTGTTAAATGTTTTGGAACTTTAACCACCCTCTTTGTAGTGAAAGGGTGCTTTATTTACAACAGAGAATACAACAAACTGTTAGATTTCATACTATAGAGAACCATGCTGTAGAGAGCATTGAACAAGTGCACTCACACCTTACGCAATGAAGTGATGTGAATAGGAGAACTATAATATGTTACAAATGTATGAATCAAGAGAGAATTTTTTCAATTGTTGGAAATTAGAAAAATATAGATTGGCTATTTTGGTTTGGTCGAATTGGATCTCACTTGTTGACTAAGTCTCCATGTTTTATAAGCTGGGTTATCCTGTTGGAGAACTCTAGTGGACATGAGGCATGAGAAGTGGACAGAATCAATGTGGGTTTAATTTGAATAGGCCCTAGACAGTGAAGTAGTGAAAATTGTGTCTTATTTGATAAAACGTTGAAGAATAAATGCCTAATGTTATTAATGTCCATTATTAATCTATCTAATATCTTCTGACTGTGTGAGAGAGCCAGAAGGAAAGGCAGACATGCGGATGATGACTGAGGCTTTTTACTGAGAGACTCTGCTTTAAATTCATCATTCATCCTCATTTTCCTGAATGGGTCTTGGTTAAAAAGCCCTGCAAAACAAAGTAAAAACTCCAGCCAAACACTAAACAAGAAAGAAATCATGTTTTTGAAGGAGAAGCAGGAAGAATTTTACCTGCAACCTGAACATAGTCTGAAGAGATTAGAAGCAGAAAGGACAATTGAATGTAATGTGCCACTGAACACTTGCTTGCCAGTTCTCATCTCTGGCCACCAAAGGATTTATACATAGGAATTCAGTGATATTTAATTATGTGACTTACAGAATAGGGAAACTTCACCATGAGGTGAGTAAAAATCCTTTGAAATGCATTAAAGCAGTTTGCTATTTTCACACAGTTACCCTGCCAGCCTTAATATGCAAAACTGCCACTGAATTCCAGATGGCAAGATACTGCCACACAAGCTGGCTGTGCTGCATAAAGACAGTTTTACCCTGTTTGCAAATAGGCAGAATTAAAGTTGACCATTCAGCCTGAACTCCTAGGATTTTCTGCATGAATGCTTGGTTTCTGAAGCTTAACACTGCACTACAGTAGTGTGGAACTTCAGTGTAACATTTATTTGATGGGTATGACTGTTCAATAATACATATGAAATAGTTATGTTAACAATAAAGTAAATTTAGTAGTAAATTTATTAAGCATATGCATATTCAGAGTGTTCAATATAGACATTAAATATGCAAGTTATATAATTTTTGTTCCTGAATAGCCTTCTTGAAACTACATGAGACTAATGAAAATATGGTATAATTCAAGCACTTTCTTGTGAATATAACAAAGCAGACATTTTAAAAATATCATTGCATTTTGGTTATAGTCTAGTTTCATAGTACAATATGAGCTTTTCAGTCTGTGAAATCCATTAATAACCACATTAAACTTTCCCATATTGTATGAATTGTCAGGTTTAAATGACTCTTTCTTTAAAACAATTATCTGTCTCTTGCTTCATGCAGTTTGTTAAACTGCTGTGTCAATTTACAAAGACTGGGGGAGTTTGACACAGAAATTTTAGAGAGGGAAGGAACTAATCATTGGTTTACCTAGCATGAGTGCTCAAGTGCACATGAAGAAAATGAACATTGATTCGAAATATAAATGAAAAATTCTAATCATAAATGGAATTGCCAAAGTTTCTTGAATACCCTTTGCTTCTTGAGTTCCAAGGAAAGTAAAATCTGTAGATAAGCTTCTAAATAGTTTAAATGTGATATTTATTAAGACAAATGACAGTGTATGTATTTTAGAGGTCTAGTTAGTACTTAGGGAATAGTGTAGTCTCCTGATAGTTTTTGAGGTGCTGCATTGATGGTGTTTGTGATATGGCTGAGAATCCCCATGAAATGCACTCTTGAATTCTTTTGTCCACTACAATTATATACTGCTTGGGTTAAACATTTTTTCCCCCTAATGTCTAAAGTAAAAAGAAGATGTACCTGTGCTCTTCCATGCTTCTAATGTTTAGTAGCTCCTAAGGCTGTAAGGCTATTCTTTTTCCTTTTGTAGTTCATACAAAAGAGAGACTCAATTCCTTTCCCTACAATATATGTGAGTGCAGAGGAGAGTGAAGTCTAGCTTGGGGAATGCAGAATATTTCTTCCTGTATATAAGTAAAAAACTGATTCAATGCAAATCTGAAAAATTGTATGACATTACAACCAGGTTAGCAGCCCATTGTGTCGGGTTCTGTAGAAATGCACAACAGTGGGCAGAGGTTTTTCCAAAGTGTTTTTAATAGTCATGACGGATTGGAGCAGATCATCACCATTATGCAGGTAAATGAATAATTGGGACATAGGGAGAACAGTCTAACTTTCAAGTATGTCTACAGTTTTTGGAAACCCAATTAAAAAAGAGGACAACAAATTAAATAAGATAGATAAGAAATTGAAATAAAGTCCTATTATAATTATCTAAGAGGAGGCATCTAAAGCATGGGTCACCAATGGAAATGTAGCACTGAAGACTTAGCATGGTTCCTAAAAAACATTTCAAACCCATCTAAAGTTTGTCACCTACCACCTCTAAAATTCAAGCTGTACGTGATTTTTCCAGGATCATGCAGGTTGTCTCTTGAAGGAGCAAAGCCCCTTTACTGGCACTATAATCCTTTGCATTGCTTGCAGAGGTATTTTTCTACTAGTAAGAATAATTTGTTTGCAGCGAAATTTTTTGGCATTGCAGAGATTCTGTGCCATCTGGCTGACTTTGCATTCCTATTCTGTTACTGGTAGTCTGGCTCTGTCTTCTCTGTAAAATTTACGGTAGTGAAAAATCTGACCAGAGATTTTTATGACAAAAAGACCCATACAAGAATCAAACCCTGCAAATACAACATCCCTCACAAATGCACGGATCATGTCATTTGGAAACCTCTATAATGTTGTGAATTTGCTGTAATATATCTGTGTGACAGATATGTCACTGTGACAATACTATGTGTAGTAGTACTACTACTACTACAGTAGGTATAGTACTAGCTATGTACTACACGGCTAGTGACAGTACCAGCAGAAACTTCCATCATGTCACTCATGATAAAATTTAAGGAAGGTATGTAAAGTATTTAACCTGTTGATTATGTCGCTTTTCAGGTTTTCAAAGCCATGAATATTCCTCAGATCAGGAACCCTTCCTTACCTCCTCTGGAAGATATGCCTGAAGCATATCAGGTGAAGATAGCTCTTCTTGGTGCAGGACCTGCAAGTTTAAGTTGTGCTTCCTTTTTGGCTCGACTGGGCTACTCAAACATCACCATATTTGAAAAGCAGGAGTACCTTGGGGGCTTGAGGTAATAAAACAATGACAACAAGGCACTGTTTCCAATTATTGTAGAAAGCATAGCAAAAACTGTTGTACATACATACGTTGTATGTGATCCCTTGACTTTTAGCAAAGGAAGAGAAGATTTCAGATCTGTAAAACTTTTTATTTAAATAATTCATCATTCATGTTAAAAGAGGTACAGTTACAGGTAAACTTTAACTGAAAATCTGGTGACTGTCTCCTATATTCTCTTCATATGACCTGTTAAATTCCAGGGTGCAATTGTTATTATCAAATTAACATATTAGAAAATTGTGTCAGGAACCATTTTTCCTTACTCAAAACTCCTAAAACAAGATGAAGTACCTATAGCCCTAGTGAAAGAATGTTTAAAATGCTTTAGACAGATATTAATTTCATGGAAAATTTTAGGTTTAGAATGCTTTCCTGGACTACCTTGTGGAAATAAAGGTGACAGTGGCAATCATGGATGCAGCTTTAGCAGATCATACCATATGGGTGAAATAAACTCCCTGCAATTCTCAACTCTAAAAAATTACAACTACATAAAGGAAGGTTTGTTTGCAGTTTTCCTGTATGGTAAACCCTTGGCTAATATTTACATGTTGTCAGTCCTCTATACTAGAAAATTAATTTTGCCATTGCAGTAATCAAAATTGATCTGTGATCAAATCTAGTAGGTTTGTTGTAATCTCTGTGTATAAGATAATTCACACACTGACTAGTGGATACCAAGCCAGTCAAAATCAAATTCTACAGTGTACGATGTGCAAGAGTACAAAATGCATTCACACGATGTGTTTAAAAAGTAAAAAATGTAATGAAACAGAGGAAGAAGGGTGATGCCCTTACATTTCTTAATGCAGCATCACTGAGATCAATGGAGTTGACATGGT
Source organism: Hylia prasina (assembly GCA_013397195.1). NCBI lineage: Eukaryota > Metazoa > Chordata > Aves > Passeriformes > Sylviidae > Hylia > Hylia prasina. The sequence continues at coordinate 2,150,957 of VYXD01006830.1, forward strand.
TAATTAATTTGATCCATAATGTCATAATGTCAAATACTCAGTGCTCTGCAAGAACGAGAATCAGTTCTTGGAGAAGCTGAACTGATTACTTGCATTTTTCCCAGTGAGGTTCAGAATTATTCTACCTAATTACCAAGGTGTTAATCCATAGGCATTTAACTGTGAAGCTGTTTTACTTGAACTAGTTACCATAGAGGATTGCAAATTTAGTATGTGAAATACCTATTTACCTCTTTAGTAGCACATGTTACCATAAATACCTGATTAAAATCAGGTTTTTTTGCTGTAAAGTAGTCAGAACTAATAGAAGGGTTTTTTAACATAAAGGCTCTTTTTGGTAACAGATTGGACTTGGCAATTCAATGCAGGACTTCCTGCAGCTGCTTCAGTGCTGTAGTACAGTGCTACAGTTGCTTAGTATGTGCTTGTGTATTTGAAGCAGTGTGACCTTAAGTTCTTCATGGTTTAACTTGAATTTAAAATAATGTTTTGCCTGTTTTTTCTCCTAATGCAAAAAGCCTTACAAAGAGTTTTGCCTGTTTTGTTAGCATCCTTAATGGTCAAGGAGTGTATTTTAAAATGTATTTCTTTGAGTTTTAACATGTATCAATCAAGGTCAAATTTTTCTTCCATTCACTGTAGAAATGCTCATGTGTGGTTTAAGGGCATCAATTCCTTTTGTCTTTATTTTAATCTTGAAACAGAAGCGGGGCCGGACTGTGGCAGAGGTCATCCATTATTGCATTTCTAAGTCTTTGCAGCACATCTTTTAACAAATTTCAGTTATTGATGGGTGTGTTTTCAAGGCTTCATAAACTATTGCAGATTACTAAGAAGACCAAATCAATTTTGTACTTGGAATCAGTTGTTTATAATGGCAGTGTTTGTGCCTCCTTGAAGTTTTTTCCAATTGTTTTTAATTAGGATGTGTCTTGCATCATAGCTAATTTTCATAATATTGTGACACTAGAAGGGTATCTAGTGATTGCAGTTCCTATGGTGGGATATTTGAATATAACATAAATCTGTGCCTCTCTGAACATGTCTGAATTTTTCATATTTATGGGCAGGTTTTCCTGCCTTTCACCGTTGTGTAAAATTTATGCTTTATAGTAGAATAGGCATGAGCACACCATGCTCTTGCTTAGAGACCACGAACAAGCTTTACTACTTTTTTTTCTATCTGTGCCACTGCTTTACAATGTACAAAAATACTTCTCTCACTAGGCCAAAGAGTTGTTCCTTGAGCAACAGTAATTCGATGTCGCTGAGAAACACCAAACACCTGTCCAAGCAACTCTGACTTGGGTCAGATTTGAGGTTGATGTGAATTTGTGGGACAGTTTGCATCCTATACATCCCTCCTCCATCTCTGCCCCATTTTATTTTCCCCCCTGTGTCTCTCCATTGCAGAGTCAGAGACCATCTGCTGCTGCTAAAAGAAACTGCATCAGAATTATTGATGTATACTTGACTTTCATAGAAAGCCTCTTTTCATAGTTCATGTGCATGCATGTGGGTATGCCTCACAGCATAAAACTAAGTGTTTAATAAGAGAAAAAAGAAGTGTTTAGAAATTCTGACAGTGATGTAACATATCCAGTGCTGTTCTGGGAGCATGTTGTGGAAATGACAGGCCTCCAACAAATACATAGGTGGCCTAGTGAACAGAGCTTTCTTTTTTTTGATTAGATTTCTTTATTGAATGTCTGTTGCAAAATCATATTGATACATTGGTTTCTGCCTCAGACACCTTTATTTAGCATGACTTATGAAAGTTGTATTGACACATTCATTATATCTGATATTTACAACACTTCTCATTGCACACTGGTCAAGAAAGGTGTAAAAAGGGCAATATTAGAAATAAGGAAGAGCACCAGTTTCTTATCAATATTAATAAAGTTGATCCAGCTTATAATAAATAAAACTCTTCTGACCTGTCAAAGTTAGATGTTAAAAATGGTGTGGTCAATATCAATATGTAAAATAATCTGCAGTGAATCTCCTGTGCCTGTGCTTTATTATGGATATTACAGATTCATTAATTTGAAAACAGATTAGACTGTTTGAAGCTTAGAAGTATCTGGGGACAAGCCTTTAATTTTGTGCATATTTATGTTTTTATCTTCACTGAACAAAAGTATCTAAAATACAACTTCACTGTGTTTATCTGCAACATATTTTGTAGGAATTTTGAACTGGCATATATAGATGTCATTTCACTGGAGATAAATATATATGTATTCGATCTGTATCAGTAGATATGAAATTCTGTGCTGGCACTACAGTTTTCCCCTTCTGTGATTCTGGGAACTTGAAGATGTCATTCCTAGTCTTCCCCAGGAGGAAAGAATGCCAGTTAATAAACATTAAGTCAAAAACCAGACACGAAATCAACAGCTGACAAGTGTTTGTCCATCCTGAAAAATCATTACAAATTTATGAAGTAGAAATGGAGGTACAGTTTTAAATACCATAGCTCAAAATAGCATATGTAACACTTCAAAAAAATTGTATGGGAAATTTGATACTCTCTTATTGGATAGCTTAAGATAAGATTGCTATGTCACATTGCTTTCAGTAGCCATGAGGTCTTTTTTTAAATGGGTATCTTAAATTTTGTGTTACGTATTCTGGTGAACAAAAGGAATGGAGCTGAAGTCCTTTAGAACTCAAATATAACATATTTTAAATAGTCACTTACAAGAGTGGGCAGTGCTGACCTCAGGGTACTGCCTTCCTGGCCTATATTTTTAGCATTGGATGAATAATGCTTTTCTTTCACTCTAACAAAACTCAGGAGTCACATTTCAGCACATTTCCATTCACATGTCAAAATTAACTCAGGTATTAGCATTTTAGCTAATAATAATAATAATAATAATTTTTAAAACCCTCTTTTCCTAATACAAGCATTTTTATTTATTTTAGTACATCTGAAATCCCCCAGTTCCGTTTGCCATATGATGTAGTGAATTTTGAAGCCAAGCTGATGAAGGATCTTGGAGTGAAGGTAATGAAAAATATATCCTGCCTATGTATAGCTCAAAGAAAAAAAAAAAAAGAACAAGAACTCTGCCAAAGATTAACAGCAAAATGTCATGCACATTAGTAAAGAACGATTAAAAGCTATGCTAGACAGAGGCAGGAAGATGCTTCCTCTTGCTCAGGGCATTTGTCTGTCTCCTGTCTGAATGCCACTAGTTTGGAAAAGGGCAATCAATAGTTCTCATCTGGCATGTCTGCATGTGATTAATTGTCTGTAAGAAACAAATTCCTAAATTGCTTTAGGGGTTCAATGTAGCTATTGGAATGATTTGATTTTTTTTAATCAAGTTTTTTTCATGCAAGTTTGGCACTACTTAAACCATTCATATTTGGTACTTCTTTTGTTCCTTCTCCCTGAGTTTTTTTTTCTTAATGGTTTACCATACAGTCTTGCATCCAAGTTAATTTTATAATAAAATGCATCAAATTAAAGTGTTAACATGATCATCTGTTATAAACAATAACAGTCTATTCAACTTCTTGGAAAGCAATAGTTAAGCATTATTCTGTTAAATAAATGTGTGTTGTTTATAGATAATGGGAACAGTGATTTATTTTAATTTAGGACTTGAGCTGAACATTTAGATGGTATTTACAATTGCTGCACATTTTAATAGAAGTTAGGAACTTAGAATGTATCTCTGGATCAAATTTTTGAGTACCAGGAGGAATACTTTATTTTAACATGGTGCTAAAGCCTTCAGTTAAGCAAGAAATTCTTCTTGGAACCTTTCATGTTGATTCTTTTTTGTAGAAGTAGTAGACTGTTGTCACAAAACCTCAGTGAGAACATTATCCTGCCCAGGTTTTACAAAAATGCTGGTAAGATGCAAGGTAATATTTGAAGTGCTACAGGTCTTTTTTTCTACTTTAAAGTTCCCTTTGCAAGCCTTAAAAAGATCGACAGAATGGAGGTTTAGTTAGGGATGATGTTTAACAGAGCACTGAGACACCTTTAGACAAAATTGCTGGGCACAGATTCCTGGGAATCCTCTGCCAGCTTCAGTCCCAAGGCTCTGTTATGACAAGGTCTCCAGAATGGAGCCACTGTGTCATCTTGACCTGCAAATCCTCTGCAGTTCTGGAGTGCAGCAAAGAATCTCAAGGTAAATTTGCTTCAAAGCTCTGCCATTGGTTTGCAATTGACCCTTTGGCAAGCTGGTTAAATAAGTACCTTAGCTTTATACCTCTGTAAGCTGGAAATATTTTCTGGTGTTTACTTAAAGCATTTCAAATCTGTGGTGGAAGGTGCTGTGTTGTGTAAATGCTCAGTAGTGCTGTTTATTCAAGTAATTCCACTGAAATTAGTAAGAATTAGTCAGCTGAATAAGGATTACAGAACTAGGCCCTAGAAGTATTATGAATCCTCACATAAAATAGTATTCCTATTTAAATTCCTTCATTAGGCTTTCATAACGTATGTTCACAACAGGATAAAAAAATATAATGACAATTTATGGAACATCTTTAGTTGCAAGTGAGGATGGAGTCTGTATTGTTTTAAAGACTGCAGTAGTACATATCTTTTTCACCTCTGATAAAATTTATACTAAATCTCCAAAGACAAAGAAAGTCAGTGTTTTAAATAGTGTCAATTGTATTTTACCTCTGCCTTTTTTTCCCAATCTGAAAAGTATTTTTAATGAAATATAAGCAGATTGAATAACAAACAAGATACACAGTGACTTGAAGGCTAAACTGTTAAGATCACGAAGTAGAGAGCTTACACAACAGCACTGCATTTTGTAAAGTAAAATCACATGTGATATAAAAAACCTGGGGGAAAGCATTCAAGTTCAGAGAGTCTAAGATGTGGAGATAAAAACACACATACCTATGTCAAGAAGTACGAAATATCAGAAGAGGAATCACACAGACTTTTTGTGTTCAAAGGCCTTGGGGTTAGGAGTGATGAACAAAAGGTGTGTGTATCTCCAGTTGCATGACCTCTGCACAGGGACTGCCATCGTTGGTTGCCTGAACATGCAGAGAGCACCATTCCCTGTCTCTTACACTCTTACAACTCCTCTAGGTGCTCAGCCTGTGCAGTGGCTGCTCAGAGCAGGATTGGTGGTGGAGAGTGGCTCTGGAAAAAAAAAAATCAGCTTTTGCTTCTGGAAGCAAAAAGTAATTGATCAGAAACAAGTATAGATTATAGATGTGTTTTGATTGCTGAGTTATTTCTTTCAATAAATGAACACCAATTACTGCACTGTGGACACTTTCTTATCTAAATTAGATTTAACAGTTTCAAGTCTAAATCAAAACTTATGTCATTCATAATTTTGAAAACCTTTGTTCGTTTACCATGCAGAACATACTGCTTCATTACAATTACAGTTTTTACCAAGCGATTTTTAATTCTTTCAGATAATATTTAGGAAAGGCCTTGCAGTGGATGGAATGACACTCAGTACCCTGAAAGAAGATGGCTATAAAGCAGTCTTTATTGGAATAGGTAAGAAGAGCTCACGGTCCCATGTTTTGTCATGCTGAAATTGAAGGACTGCCTAGGAATAAACTGGAACTTGTATCTTTGTTAATAGCATAATGGGAGAAAACTTTAGTTTGATGGATTGTGGAAGTATGGACTAGAAGAAAAAATTTAAATCAGGAAACTAAAACTAGTGGCCTTAAGACAGTTATTAAAATTTTCAGATTTATATTACAGATCTTTAAGTAAGATGTGAAGGTAGCTGAATTGGTTGATTTATTGTTTGTTTAGATAGTTAAAAATGGATGAACTAAAAATTTGCTTGTAATTAATTGCCATATTGGCCTGGAGCAATACACAAGTTTAGTTTTCAATTTTTGCGAACAGCTTACTACACCCACACAATTACTGAGTCTATATGTAAGCCAGTGATATCATGCTTGGTTGCTTTTTTGCTTTCATCCATATAAAACGTGTAACATCCTTCAGATAGGCTGTAGTGAAATGTACTTAGAGAGTGGGTTAACAAAATAAGCTGATTTTAACTTACTCTAAAACTGGCATCATAGGTCTATCTTCCCTCATGTACTAGAGAAGTCCTGCACCTCTCTGCTGTTTGAATCCCTGCTTCTTTTTAATGTTAGATTAGAATTATTATCCATTTACAATTATTTTGAAGTACAGCTGGACCCATTGCTGCCATATGATAAGCATGTTGGGCAGGCATTGTCTACAGTTGGTATGAGGCTTAATGCTCTTTATTGATCTAGACGTTGCCTAAGTGAACATAATAGGAAACAAGTTGTCCAACTGTTCCTCCTTCCTATTATTGATTACAGAGATGTAATTCTTAGTACAACGACAACTGTTGTTTACCATCTGGTTATGCAGTATAATAAGCTTTGCAGGTCTATTCTGTTGTGTAATGATAGCACAGAGTGTTGTGATTTATGTAATCCTAAATCCTCGCATTGTTAGGGAACTTCCATGTATAGGAATTCTGATGTATCATATTTTGATGTAATTGTATACAAAGCAAATGGTGAGACTTATATTTTTTATTGTTTTCATCTGTGTCTTTCAAACCACACTACGAAATCTCACAAATGAAGAATTATTCATAAGCATTTGTGTTCTGTGAGTCTAGCACTTAGGAAAAAAATCTCAGTCTTTTTTTTTTTTTTTTTTTTTAACATCAGCATTGTTCCTCTGCATTTCTAACTCAGAAGCTTAGAATTATGGTTCAGTTTAGTGTCAGTAAAAATGACCACTGAGCACGTAATATAAAATTGGAGTGTTTAGTTTATGTATCTGGGTTTATTTTCTGACCTTAATAAAGATATTCTAATATGAAATATTTTTGATTAGAAATATATTTTTATATATATCTACAGACAACATTTTGCTGTACAGATGCTAGGTAAAGGGACCCAGCCAGAATTTTAATAAACAAGAGAAGGTATCTGAAGCATAATTCTCCTGTAAAGCATGTGTTCATTGATTGTACTAGGAAACAGAGGGTATAAATGCTAATGAAGGATTATGTGTACCTACAAAGTTTTGTTATTGGAAGCTACCTTGCATTTATGATGCCCTTTCTGTACCCCCTTCTCTGTCTGTCATCTCACTTCTGCAGTACTCTGTAAGCCACTGAACACTGATGTGGCTTTGCATACTGCTAGTGAGAGGGGGAGGACAAGGGGTTGCATATTTGTGGAGTTAACCATATTAATGCAATAGAGCATTTCTAAGCTCTCAGCAACAGCTGCTTTTCCATAATGAGTCTGAACTGCATTTCTTTTTGTGTTCTTTGCCTACTGAACAAACATATTCAATGAAATACCACATTTGAACATTACTCTGAATCATAAGAGTAAAATAATTATGGAGCTACTTATATAAAACAGAAGATTTATTTTTGTTGTAATTTGCTTCTGAATGAATCTGTACCTTGATGGAAAAGAAGTGTGGTAGTTTCCAATTTTCCCTGTTAGTGGAAAAAAGTAATAAATGAGTGTGTAAAAGAAAATTAAATCCCTGATGGGGCAAGAGTACAACTGTGAGAGGACTTTTTCACAGCAGTGTGATTTTTGAAGAGCACACTTTTGAAGTCTTGCAAATAAGATGAAATTCAAGGTTTTATCAGTTGGGATTGTACAAAAGTCCATGTGTGAGTCATGAAACAGAAGAGCTCGTGTATATAAGCAGCTACCTGACGGCAGGTGGAGTTAGAAAGAGAACTTTGAAAACTATTTTTCACCCAGTTATGCATCAGGGAAACACTGTTGCCTATGGGAGTACTGTGTGTGGTAGGGAAAATGCCCTCCACTGCAGGTCTGTCGATGGTAACACATAGATGACAGGGTTTTGAGCATTCCAGCGAGTGACCATATTGAAGAAAAATGAATAACGAAGGCTTTTTGTGAGAGCTGTTTGGGCAGGTGTTAAAAGTGTGCTCTAATCAGCTATTTGCTGTGTTTCTGACATGAAAGGTAAAGAATTCCTAAGTTCACTAAAGGATACAGGTTAACAGACTTATTTGAAATGAGTAATAATAAAAAAGGGTGCTTTGCTTCAATTCTTTGCTTACCGAGGCATTGAGGCTATGATGGCTTATCTTAAGAGGAAAGATGCTCTCCAGCCAGCAGGTCTGGTACATTTAGTCACTGGTTCAAAGTTGAGAAAATACCTTATTCTAAACTTGAAAACAAGCAGGTGGCCAGTATGTGTCGCCAACCTTTGACAACCTCAGGAGTCTCAGTGTGAGTCACACCTTACCTCCATCTTACCTTTCCCAATTAGGCTGTGAAGGCTGATGTGGAATTTGAGGTTATGAAGGTTTATCATAGTTAGCTGGATAAGCAGTAAGGATCCAGCTGGACAATGGCAGTGTAAGAGATACACCATGTTTCTGGTTTTCTCCAGCAGTCACAATTTCAGATTACAGCTAATGCAAGTATTAGGGGGTAGTTCATGAATCTCAGTTTCTTACATCAAAAGTAATAATAGACAATGGCATGCATGATAATTTTTATAGGACCAAAAGGTAGCATCTAAACAATGGGAGGAACAATATTCTTGGAGTCTCTAATGTATTTTTTTTAGTTCCTTTTTGCATTGTCATTTAAGTAGCTGCAATTTTTAAACTTAGTCTTATTTCATTGGGCAATTAAAAATGCTAATTAAGAATTAGAGATGAAGAGTTAATCCTTAAAATTTTAATCTTAGAATTCTAATTCTCTTCCCATTACAAAACTTTTGGATTTATTTTGTTACTCACAAATATTAATTAATAGACATTAAATCTCCCAATTAAACTTCCAAAATTTTAAAACCTCTAAAAGGAAGCATGGAAAAAAATCCCATTGTGTCCTGATTTGAAACTACTCATTGTACTCCACCTTGAATCAGCTCTGCTTTTTGATAAGGGGAGTTTGTGAAGAATTTGTGACTGAACTGACAAATCAGTTTGAAAATTTTGCTTTTTAAAAAAAAAGGTCTTGCATCAGTTGCTGCCTTCTGTAAACACTGTAGAGACTCAGGGCAACAGAGAATAAGCATGCTGAGAGCACAAGGGGAAATCAATGAAGGGGTGAGGGGCTAGAGGAGAGAGCACACGCTCCTCAGAGACAGCAGAGGAAGGCAGCCAGGGGTATCCTACGGGGAACAGAGTTGTCTGAACGCTTTGTGTTACTGTGTCTCTTCATGGATTTTCAGATTTTCAGAGTGCAATATGATTTTTACCAGTAAAAAAAAAAAAAAAAAGCCATGTGGGTATGTCTCTCATGGCTATCAGAGCAAATGCAGAAATACCAGGCTTTTATTACTCATCCTTCTAGAAGTTCAGCTGCATGCTTTGGAAAACGGGATTCATTATTCTGTCTTTTAAGAGTCCACAAAGCATTTCATATCCTTTTGAAAGAGAAAATACAAAACAGTTTCTTTTTAGAACTCCTACATTGAATAAAAATGAATAAACTAAGTATTTAAAGTATTTAAGGATATCTTTAATGTGACATTCAAACAACTACATAGAAAAGCTGTCACCATAAACATATTTCCTGCAGACTTTTACACAAACCTCTATCCTTATTCTATAATAGCTTATAATAATGTAGGTGTTTTATATAACATTTACATTATTCTTAGGTGAACATCAGATAAAAATATATCCTCAAATATTGTTTTATTTGGTAAACTATTAAAAAAATCTAAAGCTCTCATTCCCAGAAATTGCTTAAACACTTCAGTGTTTGTAGATTTAAACTTGCAGTATTAACTTTCTACTTAACTTCTCATTGGGTAATGAAGTTTGCTTGTTCCTCCATCTTCTGCTGCTGAATTGCTGTGAAGTTAGTTTGGTTTTACTGTATATGGGTATTCAGAGGTCTGTTAAATTCTGTGAAATGGTAGGTTAGGTGAGTGTACCAAGTAAATCTAAGCAAATTGTTTGAATGTATTCTGAATAATATATCCTGCTTGCAGGGGTTAAAACTGTACATTAAAAAAAAAGAAAATAATTGAAATTCCTTGTGGAAAGAACCTTTGTCATAATTGCAGTCATTCATAGTTAATTAACATAACATTCAAACAATGATATAATCAGATCGTGTCATTGATTGGAGTGAAATTACACACCAAAAAAAAAAAATTAAAAGTGCAAGCATTAATGTACCTTGTTTAAAAAAAAAACCTCTCTGAGATTGATTTACTCTCTCTTCCCCAAAAAGTAAGTAATCTCCTCATGCCTGTTATTATCTTCTGATTAACTATGCAGTGCCACCTGGTGTGCAGATGGGAGGACTATTACACATCAAGAGCTCTGTTCACACCCACCCACACAGATATAAACCTACATGGCAAAAAGTGAACAGATGTTCATTTTGCTTGTGCTATAGGAAAAAATTGTGCATCGTACTCCTGATTCATAAACTAAATTTGGAGGACATGAAATCTGCATATGGGGCCCATAGGCCCATGGCCAGCACAGACATTTATGGAGGAAATATGTCATGTTCAAAATAGTTCTCATTTCAGGTTGTGAACAGACTTTTATTTGCTTGCTTCTCTGGTTTTGGTTTACCTTGTATTTCTGAGTTTTCTTTTTCTTTTCACTTATAATTTCATTTACCTCCTCCAAAGGAGGAGTTTAGAGGCAGAGTTACTTGAAAACATATCCAGGATTTATCTGTTAGTTGGTTGCTTTTTAGAACTGATTTGTGTTTATTGGTGCTCGTGATGTTCCCAAATGTTGTGGGAGGCTGTTAAGACCCTTAGTGAAGAGCTGTTTGTTTCAGTGGTAATGTAGCAAGTCATGGAAATGGCAGTGCACCTTGGTGAAAGAGGTTTAGGACAGACATTGTGTAGCCTTAGGCTCTTAGGATCACCAGCTCTGTTGTTGGAGGTTTGTTGGTATTTTTTTGTATTGTTTATAATTTCATAAATATTTTGGCACTTTATCGTTGTATAGGTTCTGCTTCAAGGAAGCCAAAGCCTAAAGACAGGCAGATAAAAGACAACAAATAAGGGACAAAAGTAATACCTTGGAAAGTAGTGCAGGAAAGAATGATGTTGGAAACATGATCAGCTAGATACTCAAAATAAATACGTGCCTGGCTTAGTTTCTGGGTTTATTTCATTGCCCCTTGTAGACAAGGGTGATGACTGTTTCAGAATCTTGCAAACAAAGGATTTTAAATGGTGACAACAATGGCCTTTTAAGCATTGGTATTCATATACAAAGACCTTAAAGGATACAGAATGAGGGAAAACTCTTGAAATGATGTTTTATTGTTGCAAACCAACATATTCAAATTCATGTATCTACGAATCTGTATCTGAGCCTTTGGTATTAGAAATAATGAGAATGAAATAATTGAGATGAGTCATGAAGTCAGAGTACTTTGACGAGTTTGAAGAACACCAGTGGTGAAAAGCAGTTGCAAGATCTGGGCAAAGTTAATTCAAAATATTTCATAATTGCCTTACAGTGCCTTGACTAATATTAAAATTAAATTTTAAAACTGTTTTTAAATAAAGATTCCATGAGAAGGCCAGTGATAGATATGTTTGCACTTTGTACAAAACAGGATCTAAACTTCACATTGTACTGCAACTCCCTGAAGTAAAGTCCCAAGGAAGAAGTTCTGCACAAGTCTGTGCAGTCAAGTAAAGGAGTTCTTTATAATCTGCCTCCTGGAGAGCCTTAGCTCATGGCTCACAGCTTGGAGAATAAATGCCTCCTTCTTTAACACTACATTTCTTGTTTCATGTCCCATGTGAATGATATTTATTCTAAATGAATTATACAATCAGTTGGTTCTAATAAAAAACTTGTCTTATCTTCTGCTACTCTTCAATCGAAAAAGCATTGTTATGAAAAACCAAATACTTATATTAATAAAGGAACTCTGTGAAAGAACCTGTTCTTACATGCTATAGCAGGAATTTGAACTTGCTATTATTTCCGATGCACCAACTTTCCTGGAGACCAACCATGTACATCAATCCAAGAATTTTTATGCTTGAGGCATTTTTTTCTACTATTGACATTTGTAGTAAGCTGTTATTTCAGCTCTTTAGTCCTCGGTACTGCACTGGATGTTGGTGGAATATTCCTATATATACATTGAAAGCACTAGGCAGCTGAAAGCTTTTAGGGCTAAGATTCACAAAACAGCTTATTTATTATTAATAGTCTTAGGACACTTTCAAAAAATACTAATAATCTGCCCTTGGGCATCCTTATGATACTCACTTGTAAATTACACAGATTTTTGTGCTCTTACTTACTTGTCTTTCCTACCAAAACACTACTTAGCATAACAATCTCTCTTGCATATGTTTTACAAAACTCTCTCCTGTCTTTTCCATGATACTGGTAAGTCTGCATGAAGAACTGCTAATCTAAATATAATGACAAAATTGATTTGATTCTTATTGTTTTAAGAGTAGTTTTTTCATATTTTAGTGGATTATGTAATTTAACATTATTTAGCACCCTTTTTATTCAAGCATATATTTTTTAAGCAATTTTTATGTTTGAGGTATATTAAAAAATATTTTCTTGCTTGCTCCAAGAGTTCACTCCATGACTAAGTTTAGCTTTTAGATGTACAAATATTAATTATGCTGCCATCTTTTTACTTCCACATTAATATTCAGACACAGATTGAACAACCTTCCAAAGTGCAGTCTGTGAGTTGATCCATATCATTTACTTTAGCTGAGATCTCTTTTTTGTAAGAAAAGTGTATGTGGTCCCATATGTGTTTAATGCAATCAGACACTTTTTGAAACATTTTTCTATGTAGTAATAAAGGAGGACTGCCATAATACAAGTAAGAGGTTTAGAAATTCCTTACTTTTCTTCATCTTGTTTGCAAAAGATAAAGCACTGGTTAAAAACCCAGGCTTTTTGAATTTAATTATTTTGTTTTTAAAGATTATACACAAATAGAGTATCACAGTCTCACTTACTTAGTGCCAATTATTAGTGAGAAGATGACAAGCAATTTTTTGTGTTAATGAATAAAGTTTTAAGCAGTCTTCCTGTCATATTTATGCCTCATAAATATAATGTTCCTGAATTCATATTCCTTTCACTGCCCACTCGACAAGGGGTGTATCTCCTTGTTGAATTGAATTGACAAAACTGGATAATTGCTATGGATTTGTAGCATGTGTTGAAAGAATTTTAGACGTTGCTTTAGATCTTCTTGCTCTGCCGCTTCTTTGGTTCATGAGGGTGAAGGAAGGCCTTGGAAGGCCCTGCTGGGCATGGACAGGGCTCAGGGCTTCCATCTGACCCAGTGGTTGTCTTGTGCTTCCCTTTTCATCATGGCTCAGTACTCAGGCTTGGCTGGTTTAGGAGCAGTTTGATACAGTGAAAGGCTGTTACTACATTTTGGGGGGAAACCCTGGCGGTGCTTGAGGCCAGTTTTGGTTCTTCCTTTAACTTGCAGCACACTCACTAGTGATTCTGTTTCTGCATGGGATTCACAGTCTGTGGGCTTTCTGAGTCCTGTACTGGCCTGCAGTGTGTGCCCAAGGGGATCCCTCACTCCTCCCTTCAAGCTCAACACCTGAATTGAAAAGCTTTCCTCTTCCAGAAGCATTTGTAAGCTTCTTGTCCAATACAGTAGCCTTCATCGTCATGGGAAGGCACATCCTCTGCCTTTCTTTAGTTTTAATGCCACGGACATTTTTAAAGGGAACAAATACCTGAGAAAAAATTGGACATGTGCACTATAATACGTAATGTTTAACTAAGCTCTGTAAATGTTTGTGCTGCTGTGTCTCTGCTTTTGCATATATGCAGGTTGTCCAGACTTTTGAACCACTTGCTAGGGTCATGATACTTGAAAGTTGTTTTTTTTAGTATTCTAATCTATACTTTTCAGGTAGGCCACTTATATGGTTATTTTAGTATGAAATGTAAAATAAAATAACTATTCAAATGCATGTATTTATGAATACAAAATGAAAGGCTAAGAGGCATACAAATATTTCTCTGAGTTCATGTAATATGTTGGTGTGTTCTATAGATTTGAGATCAACTTTGTCATTCTTTGTGCTTAACGTCACATAGTCTTCTGTGTGCATTTTATGGTATCAAACCATATCCAAAATTTGACACTTGGTGATGGTACAAGGTGTGGGGTACATATGGTAATTAAAATTGTCTGCTTGTACTGTTAGAGTTTTCAGTGTGTTAATGCTAAATTTACTGTAAATTGATTTATAAAAATTGTTTATAAGGCTAAAACACAGAAATAAAAAAAAATCTTTTGTAGGTGAAAAATGATGGCCAAATTTTTATCTGTGAGAAGCTGACGATCCTGGCATTAGCTTGGTTGGAGCATGGTGGTAATTACACCAAGTTTGTGGGTTCAAGCCCTTTATGGGTTATTCACTTAAGAGTTGGACCTTGTGGGTCCCTTCAACCTCAGCGTATTCTATGATCTGGAAATACTTATGTTTTGTTAAGCTTCACCACATTAGATAAATTTGTCTCTTCAAAACAAAACAAAAGAAATGTTCTCAAAAAGACTTTACATACTTGGGCGACCAAATAGCTGCTATTTACATTTTTTATTGCTTGTCTCCTTGCACTCAAAGTTTGAGTTCTTGACTGAATGAAGTCTCTTGCAGAAAGAAATTTGCAGTTAGAAGAGATAGAGTGACCATTCTGTACATGAAGCATAAGGTACTTGGTGGGGGTGGTCTTTGTACTAATCACTGGGGTAAAGTTCCTGCCCATTTTCTTTCTGTAGTAGCTGTTTCATAAAAAGCTTGGTGTTAATTTGCATAAAAAAAATTGCTTCCCACAGTAGATAGAATCTGAAGAAATCACCCCTAATTGTTACAATCTGTGCCTTCTTTGTGTACAGTTTTTTCTGGAAATCCCAACAAAACTAAGTAATGAAAGTTCTGAAATCTTAGCACTTTTTAAATTAAAGGGATGTAAGAGTCTTAATACAACCCTACACTGACAAGTTTGTTTCTTATTTTTCAGATGCAAATATGGGCCTTTGTAGGTGCTGAATGTGCCCTTTATTGTATTGAGGCATAGAAAATACACATCGTGGCTCAGTCACTTCTGTAGACCTGCCAAGAATGGAATATGTTTAATCAGCCTTGGAGGGTGAATAGTTCTAGATCCTAGAGAGAAGTGTGGCATTCAATGTTCATTTAGAAAGATGTAGAATATGCAAACAAAATGTTTAGTTAAAGGAGAGTTGGGTGAGTTGCTGCTGTGGCAGGTGATGGTAGTAGTTTTTTACCTGAAGCATGCTCATTCCTTTAATTTTTCCTTTGGTTAATAACAAAAATATGAATCATGCACAGCACAATAGATTACTGGAAGGAAGCAGTGTAGTGTGATGGTCTGCTGAGGGTGAGACTTTTGGGCTCTGGCTATCGGCGCCCTGACTGAGTTCATTCTTCTCTTAAATCATTTTGGAAGATTGAAATGTAGCACTAAAAGGACTGTGAAAGTGCTCAGTACTGTAAAATGCTGTGGGGAAGCCATACTGTGTTCTTGCTGGCAAATGTTCAGGCTGTTTCTTGAAGCTACAGAAGTCTTCATTCCTAAGCACTTGCAGTTGTGTGGCTTACCCAATTTATCTCTATTCCAGCATTTGAAAAAGATGTGTAACAACCAAGAGAGCCGATGAAACAATGGAGATTCTATTTGGCATTATTGGCATGACTCCAGCTATACATCAATGATCACAAGTTGCAATTTTTTATCAGATAACTTCTTAGTCACATTGAAACATTTTCTTTAGATTTTCCCCTGCAGGATTATGCTGGTAAGGATGTATTGTATCCTACATACTGTTTTCTGAGATGAAATTTTAATAATTTATCAGAAATGAAATGTATCTTGCATAGTGCCTAAAATATATTTATTTCAACCTTTCAGATATGAAACGATCTGGACCAGAAATAGTTTGCTTACATGGTTATATTTTACTTAGATGTTGGAAAAGAGCTTTGAAGACAATTTGATTGCATTTGTGTTGCCCATTTGAAAAGCAGCCTTTGTTTTCTTTGGTTCTTAAAGAAAAAATGCTTCTGCTCGTATAACACCCCTTATAAAACTCCATGCATGTAGTAGGATCTGCCATGCAGTAGCTGTTTCTAATATACATGCAGTAGTAGAAAGGTCAGGGACTAACCAGTGAATAAAAGTCAAAACTCAAAATGAGGTGCCTTTCCTGTTTAGCACTGGGCAGTGATAGATACTGATAATGTTTGATTAATGAGCAGCAGACTTGCACTGGGTGAAAACATCTGTAAGAAATGATTTATTATTTCAAAGGTATTGGGAGCTTACTGTATCTTGTAGATTCAACTTTGTGTGCCTGAATAAAATAAATGAGATGCAACATGTGAAAAATGAAAACACATTACTTGTAAAGGATATGTCACAAGCAGGGTATTTTTGTTCGAGTACACTTTGTCACTTTGGGGATTTTTAATGTTGGTCTGAATACAAATCATTTAACTGCCTCATAAAATCAACATAGTTGGAATTCTTGCATCTATCATTGAGACAGAAATGAGGGTTAAACTTAATATGCTGGAACATCCCTTAAATTTTTGCATTTGGCATCATACACAGCTGTTCCAACTGTACATGTGAACAGAAAGAACTCTCCAAGCAATATAATAGGAGTAAAAAAATATATTGATGCAATTTTAACATTGAAATTAGGAAAATTAATTCATTTATGGCGTCATTAAAAGGCAGTGTCATTAAAGTTGGTTAAATTTCCTGTAAATATGTCTATGAACCAATGTCTTATTCTTTTCTCCCTACTCAACCTGTGTTTGAAACTGAACAATGACTTGAGGGATTTTACTTTTGTGTACTTGAAATTTTGTCTTGTAGTTTCTGGGTAGTCTTTTAGCCTGCCTTTGGTTTATAAAGTGACTTTATCCTGTGCTATGTGTCCGTGGCTGTCGATCTGGTGTCAGGTCCCTGGGTTCTATTCAGAGCTGCCATGGATCTGGGAGCACGGAGAGCTAATGATGCTGCAGACTCACCTCCATCAAACTGCACTGTCTGTTCAGACAAGCTGAAGTGCCCTGACTCCAGGATTAGAGAAAACTGCCTTTTCTCTAGTTTTGGAAATAGGAAAGGTGGGACAGTGGAGATGTAGTCTGCTGTCCAATTTTCTCCTCTTATGCTGGGTCACTAACTGTGGAACACTTCTCTGTAGTGGGTAATGTTGGAAATTCTGATATATGCTGTTCCGTAAATGTACACCTATTATGTGCATACACCTTATCCACTTTCTTACTTTTCTGTTCTAATTCAGTGGACAGCTAAAATATTTTTCTTCTTGGGATTCATCACTGAGTTTTTATATGTGTATAAATGCCAGTCACAAAAATACATGTTTTTATGTTGTGCAAGAAAAGTATAACATGATAAAGGTCTTAATTAAAGGTGTGCCAATTTATCATAAAATTGGATGATACACTGCAATGTCCCTTGAACCTAAATTCATGGTGATTTGTGTGTGTAATTTAGTACTGAATGGCAAAAACATATCTAGTTACTTAGGATTAAAATTGTGTATCAGAAGTTTTTTAAGATCTTTTTTAGTAGATTTTATTCATAGCATTTGATCTGTTCTTCATCTTGTTTTGATCTTACAGGATCCGATACAGTGGGAGTTAAAGAGTAGAAAAAAGCATCTTTAACTTCAGTGCTTTTTCATATTGTATCTGAAATGGAAAGAAAAGGAAATTAATCTTCTCCTCGGACTGTGCCTCCAGCCAGTTCTTTTGAGTCCTTAAGTAATGTTATAGCTTTGAGTTAGAAGGTTCTCTTGTTCATGGAGAGGTTGGCTCATCCTCTCATCAGGCCCTAGGAGTTACTTTTCTAAGATGTAGTAGACAGTTAAAGCTATTACGAAAGTGGAGGGCATCAGGTTTTACTGTCACTGGATTTCATAAAACAGAACTCCAGCAGTGACAGCTCCCTCTCTTTAATGCGGAAGCCACAAATTGACTACATTAAAGGGGTGACCTTTCAACCTACAAACTGACTGGAGTTAGAGCAGCTTGCCAACTATCAGGTCTTGGTAGTACCTCTGCAGCAGGTGTTGGCCTAGAGAACATATGGATCAACAGCTGGATACCAAGTCCTCTGAGCACTCTCAGGATCCTGACCCATTTGTATTTACAGAGGGATTGGGGGAAAAAAACCCCAAAATCCAAACCAATCAAACCTAAAGAAGTGGATAACTAGAACTTATAGTGATGCTACGTGGACGTTGCCTTAATTTTGTCCAGCAGCCAAATTGAAACTTCAGAATTAAAAGCTGTCAAAAGCATTGTTAATGTGATAATTTCTGCGCTGAAGAATCTGGATCCAGATTCTTTGGTCAAGCAGCTAACTAGAAGCAGTGAAGCATGGAAGAGGTCAGATCTGCTGCAAGCCTGTTTGCAGGTTTCTTTTGTAAAAAGTATGCAGGAAGCCAAGCATATTTTCCCCATCCCTTGTTGTCCACCAATTTCACAAGAAAATCATAATACAACTATAGTTAATACATCTTTTAATGTCTTTTTTTGCTGTTCTGTTTAGTGATTACTTGCAGCTTCTGAATTAAACTGGCTTGCTGTGTTGCAGATGACCTCTAAAATGCCACTGAATTAAGGTTATGGTTAAGGATGGAACTGTCTAATGCATTCGAACTTTTGCATGCATGGTGTTTTATTTTTTTATCCTTTTTTAAAATATCTTTGTAAAAAAATGTACAGTGAAATCTGTGCAAGCTTTTGATCTGTATTATTACACAATATTTACAGCAAGTTTAACGCCTGGCCGTTTGTATGTATGTAGAAATAGAAAATGGAAAAGGAAAATCTTATCATGGCTTTTCATTGCAGCTCTGAGCAGGAATCACACAAAATACACTATCACTGCTCTCAGGAGTGCCAGAACTGTGTTACTACTACTTCTTGGCATATCACCTTTTCTAAGCACTAAATACAACTATTTGATCATCCCCATTTTGTGGCAGAGACCTTTTCTTAAAGGCACAAGATAACTTTAATGGTTGTGGAACAGGCAAGCAAAAAGCAAGTTGTTTCAGAGTTGAAAAAAAAAAAAAAGACAAGCTCATTCTCCAGTTGTAAGTCTGGAAATTCAGTCTTTATTGCTAAGATTCTGCAGACAACAAAATTTATCCCAAGGTGACTTCTGGTTAGGAGGCTTAGAGGATGAAACAGGAGAACAGGAAAAGAAAAGCCTGGTTTAAGCAAATTATGCTTGCTTGATATAACTGGCAGACCAAAGAATCATTTAACATCCTCTCTCTCCAGTTTGTCAGAATTCAATTTTAAAAAATGGATTACCTTCCCTCATGTATGTGTGCACCTATGAACATGGAAAAGGACTCTGTCAAGGGTTGGTCCAGCTGCTGTTTCAATTACATCAGTGCACAAGGGGAAGGAACAGTGTCACATGTAGGTAAGGGTTTGAATCCATGATTAAGTTCCATGTGTTTTGCATAGAACAAGCCCAGCTCACTAGTCAAGGCAGGTTTCCTGGGACATACTTAAAATAATTTGGAAAAATCTGTGGTTGAACATATTGGAGCTATTTCTCATATTATAGTTAAAGAGTAGTAGGGCTTCACTGCATAACAAATGCAGTGTCTACAAAGGAAAAATTTTACACAAGGGCAAAAAATATTCTTAAATTGTGAGATGATTTTTCACTTTTAAAAAAAAGTTCATAAACTGATTCCTGTATCTAAAAATGTGTTATTAGGATTTGTTTTATGGTGCCTCTTGAAGCTTCTGCCACTCTAGGATCTATATATTTTATTGGCATTTTTGAATTTTAAAACAGATTCAGGACTTAGTGCTTCAAATGTTCATGGAAATGAATGACTAAATGTAAGGATCCCTCCTTAAGTCAGGACTTATTCAAAAGCAAGTAGTATTCACAGATGTTGAATTACATTTTGCAGACATCTTAATGGCTGTATTACATCCCAGGGGTATGCAAAAGTCCTGTACTCAAGCCACTGTTATTTTGAAAAGACATTGATTTGGGGTCCTTCAGCTGTCATTGTTTCTATTGCAGTGAAACCTTGATAAAAAACTACCATGTGCAAGAATTATGAACTAATGCTGCAAGATAAAGTTCATTATGCCATTGTGTGCTTTTAAAATCCTGTGCTATTTTTGCTCATGTTCTTCAGCTGGGATGGAAGTGTATCTATAACAGTATGACTAATTATCTTTACATGCATTTATCACTAAATAAACTTCACACAAGACAGTAAGATTGTTTACTTAAGCAGTATAATGCTGGGAATGGAAGATAGCTCTAGAACATAGGATTACGTTGCCAGAATGGCACTATTTATTAAGCTATGATAACGCTAATGTTCTTTTTTGATGTATAGCATGTGTGACTTCAGCTGAACTTGTAGAGAGCCTTAAGGATGTTTCATTGAACATTTAGTATGGCAGCAAGCCAGAATACATTTAGCCTAAACCCAGATGACAGGTTGGTAATGAGGTAGTGATTGATGACCACTGCTTCCATATGAAAACCTGCTTGATATGCTGGGGGGGAAATGCATTGCTAGCTCTTTTTATTTCATTCCCTCTGTATTAGTTATTCTTAGTATAGAGGAGTAGCATTGGCTGATGGTTATTCAATCCTGGTTTCACCTTTGGATGAGAATTGAGTACTCAGCTGAGATTGCAGAAGCGCAGCCCGATGACCACATTTATATGTATTTCAAATCCTAATTTCAATAGATTTTTATTGTCAAAAATAACTGCAATTATATCCCTTGTGAAGCAGCCTATAATATTATTACCTGCCTCTGTAATTTTACAAGTCTTTATGATTCACTTTCTGTGCCATCTTAATGGCATTGCTTTCCCTTCTGATATAAAAGGAGAAACTTGGCCCAAAGGTTGTAACACATGGGTCAGGCAAACAAGCCTGAACAAGACTGCTGATTATTTTGCCTAGTCCTTGCTGTTGGATGCTTCCATGTAAAGATACTGCTTATTCAGATCAGGGGCAAACTGTGGTTCTGTGCACTAAGAAGGGTATTTAAGTCAGGTCCTTCAGCCAGATTCCTTCCTGATGTTTGGATTAGCAGTAAGAGTTTGGAGTAAGCAGCAGAGGCCTGTAGGGGTTATATCCATAGCTGTACCCAGTCAGACAGAGTGGATATTAGATGTCCCCAAAGCTAGAGGATAACTAATGGGATCACATTAAGGCCTGGTTAGAAATCACCCAGGGATGCAGCAAAGGGCACTAGGGCAGCATAAATATCTAATGTCAAAAGAGACTCATTATTAGCGTTTTCCCAGGCAGAAGTGACTTTTGGTCAGGAAGGGGCGAGGAAGCTTGTCACCCTAACCAGAGTGACATTGCACTTCCTCAGAGCAAAAATACGAGCAACAAAAATTTGGATCAGCGGTAGAATCAAAAGCCAGAATAAGGAGGTCATGAAGCAGTGCTGGGGCAGTTTCCATTCTTCTCCTGCTGTTTCCAGATATGTAAGGGAAGTTTTCGTTCCCTCTGGGGATGAAGTGACTGATGTTTCAATAAGGAATGAATGCAATATTGGAATGGCAGATTTGTGGGGTGAACATGCTTTGGACCCAAATGAGGGAGTGGGTCCAGGAGCGTACAAAGAGCTAAAGTAATCAGGAATGCCTCTTGGTGAAAGAGAGGGTTCTTGTGGAATTGCAGTAGTCTACAGACACAAAGGAAAGGGATAGTCAGTCCTGTTGTCAGGTGCCGGGAGAAAGGACGGCCACAGCACAGGCCTGGATTCAGATATGCAGAGCAGAATTTCATCTCTGTATGCACAAATGGAAGATGATTATGACAGAAGTTATCATCTGGTCTATCTAGGTCCTTTAATTTCCACAAAGTTAACATTGTTTTTCTTACTAAGCCATACCCCTCTGATGTTTTCATTCTTCTTGTGGCTTTTGCTTTTACACCTACTTGCAATCTTTTTTTGCAAACCTCTGTTTATTGCGTAGTAAGCTCTTTGAAGAACACTGGTCTTCTTTTTCTGTTTGGAAGGTACCCACATCCCACGTGTTCAGTACCAGAAATTAATACCTTTTAACTTAGTTATGTCATTCATTTGAACTTTCCATTCATTTGGCACTTCCATTCCATAAATTCCTGTGTGTAGCTGTAGCATCCCCAGGCAGGCATCCTGTGAGCTGCAGAATTTGTCAATTCAAGTTTGAGTTAAAAAACTGCTTTCTTTTGAATGTTTTGAGTGAGTTTGTCAAATGTTCACACTATAAACTGTCCCTAATTGAGACAACCACATTTTGTTGTTCACTGACCAGTGACAAGATGGAGCAGGTCCATTGATTTTTACCCTCTTCCTCGAAAGACCTTAGTTTTAACAAGTAGTGGCAAGCGAGGACATAGTCTTTTGGTGGAGATTAATGGCCATATGGTGTTGTTGCTTATACACTGGAAAGCTTAGTTATTTACTGTAAAATCTGACTCAAAATTCTATACGCAAATCAGAAACTCCTACTTGGTTTGTTTCCATAACAACACGCAAAACAACATCAATCACTTATAGTAGAGCTCCACACTCCATAATTAGGGATGCAGTTTTAAGAAGTGTGGGAGGAGTTCTGTAAAGTGTTTTTATGTTAAAAACAACATTAAGCCTTGTTCTCACAAAAGCTTGTGCACAAACTTCACTTAACAGAATGTAATTAATTCCACTGGCATTTATGGCTGTGTCTCCACAGCTCTGATGCAGTGTCTGGAGTGACTACGCACGCCCTGCTCTGTCATGTCTCAATGACTGAAGTATGAGCAAGGTTTCCTTGAAAGCAAACTTGCCTTCTGTTTGGGGAGCAAATGTGGGGTTTGCTCCAGCAGGCACTGTCAGCTGACCACTTTACCCTCCCAGGCATGGATTTCAGTATAAGAGTAAGTGCTTGCAGTATGGCAACCTGTAATATTGGAGATAAATAATATCAAGAAAAAACTGCTTAAAGCACTATATGTAGAAAAAAAAATTGTAAAATTTCCTGTGTATCTTTTTAATATAGAATTTAAGCCAATGGGACATCTACCGTGTATGGTATTTTTCACTAGTATCTGGAGCATTCATACCTGATGTGGTGGAGAACACTCCGTGCTGTCTCCACTATTGCAGTCAAGGACAGATACTGCCATGTGAAGCTGTTACAGCATCATAACACCTTCAGCGAGGCAGTCCCAGAGCCCCACTGATGTAGATTACTGCAGTAATCTACAGATTGGAACGGTTTGAAACAATCAAATGCAAAGTATCACTTCTCCACTCTACTTTCTACTTGGCTAGAAAATGGGGAAGGTTGTGTGTATTTGGATTTTTTTGTGTTGTTTATTAGCGTTTGGGGGCTTTTTTTTTTTTTTTTAAGTGTATATTATCGGTATTTTAAAGAACTAACAAAACATGCTTTAAATTCTCCTGGCATTTTTTAAGGCAATAACTAAGTTGTAAGAAAACATTTTCTCTAAAGCATCTTGTAGCTGACAAATCCCTGGGCCCTTAGGCAAGCTGTGTTTGAGTCTTGTTGCTTTCAGCTGCTCCAGAGACAACATGTGGTGTGTGCCTGGGAAGGAAAGGCTGAAGGGGAAAACCCTGAACAAAATGAGGGACAGTTAAAAAAAAAAAATAGTAGATAAATGGGAGACAAGAATTTCTGTAGTGAAATGGAACTGAAAAAAAAAAAGGAAATAAAAAGGAAGAAGTAGATAGAATGTATAAACTGGGGAAAAAAGAAAAATTGGGGAAATAAAAGTGAAAAGACATGAGATTATTCATAAAGATTATAAAAATGGGAAGGATTAAAATAAAACAGAAGCTCATATAGTTGTTCTGGCCACATTTTCAATAGTTTTCTCCCTTTGATAACCTAGATGTCAGCTTTCTCTTTAAAGAAAAAGAACAGCTGAATGGAATACATGTTTTACTGAGTTTTGATCCTTTCTGTCTTTCCTAAAATATTAGTTGTCGCGTATACCAAATAAGTAAGATCTAAAAGTTAAAAAAAAAAAAAAATTACATGAAAACCTCTCCTGCTTAGTTGGCTGTAGTAAGCTAAAATATGGGGAAATGTGTATATTCTGAGAATTTTTACAGCAGTTTTTATTATGTTTCTTATTCATCTCAAAGAATAAGCATATTGTTATGTCAGTGAATATATTATGGGATTTTAAAAAAACATAATTAAATCTAGCTAAGGTTGCTAGGTGACAGGTAAGAGAAGCTATGTAATTAGACATGTCCAAAAAAGTCAAATAGTGGAGAGTAGTAATCCTGAAGGAAGGTTGCCATTGTCTGTGCTGACACCAAATGACCATCTCATTCAAATGTGCACTTCATTAAAGAGTCACCTCCCGCTTGGCTTCTGCAGCTGAGCTCTTATGACTCTGTGTGGAGTCGCTGGAAACAGGGAGACTTTTAATTAAGTGTGAATTTTGATTTGCTCTCTGAATATCCCTTTGACAGCATATTATTCCTTGTTTTTTTTTATTATTAGCAATCACATGTTTTTCCCAAAGACAAAGGTAGTAGCTGTCCACTGATATGTGGGAGTCTTTCTACCTGTGTCAAGCCAGTACAGCTGCTGGCAAAATAGCTCTGGTGTGACACAGTCTGTAGATGTAATCCATCTCCTTAAAGCAAGGAAGGGAAAATAGTTGCAAAAATAAGCATTTTACAATAGATGTTGGCGGCTCGATTCCTGTCTCTAGCAATTGGGGAGCTCTCCCAGTCCACAAGGCCTTTCTAAGACCGTAGACAGTGGCCTTTCAAGGACTTTGCTCCCTTCTCTCAGCACCTTGGATGATTCCTGTGTGGGGTGGTCTGGGTTCCTCCAGCGCTCCAGTTGCAAGCAGGGTAAGTGTTCAGACAGTGCTTGCACTGGCATGGTTGGAGGCAGGAAGTAGTCTGCTTGCTTCCCACACCATAAAAGTTCTAGCTTGAAGATCTACTCTTCAAGCCTTTTAAAATCCTGTGCTGTGAATTGCCCAAGAACCATTACAACCTTGCTTCTATTGCACGGTCCTCAGCAAATCACTTAAGTTTCTTTGCACATCTGTAAAATGCAGGATAAATGTTGATCTCTTATCTGGGTCCTGGATATTTTGAGGATTGACTGTTTGTGTAGCACCTTGCAAATAGAAAGTGCTACAAACAGTAAGTGCTATTTGTTACTCTTGGTATCAAAATAATTCATGCAGCCAAGCGTAGAGTATGGCTTGCTGTCTGGCTACCTGATTTGCATTTTTACATGCAGTGAAAATAGGAAGGTGTTGTTATAATATCAATACCTACATTTTGTAAATTTTATGGCTCTGCTGTATGGTCAGAAATTCAGCATCACATCTGCTATATGTTTAATTACAAGTCTTCATAAATTTTAAATATTATGTTTTCTTCATTTTTTCTTCAATATCACAACAGCATTCCATTTATGGCATCTTTCTCATGGCTTAATTTGCTGAATGTGTAGTTCTGTTAATTTCTTCCCAGATGTTTAGTTGGATGTATGATTTACCCTTTATTAATAAATATGCCCATTCTGTAAAATTTATGCAATTAGGAATTTTGGTTTCAGCCCAGTGTTCTAAACTATCTGTAAATGATTGAATGAATAAATAAGTAAATAGTGCAGTGTCCTCCCCTATGGTTCCTCAATAATAATATCTTTAATAATATCTTTTTATCTGGCAAAGACTGCATTTAGAAACTGTTTCACTTCTTGCCCCTTCAACAGTTTTTTATTCACATATTCTGAAATGTAGCTTAATTAATTTTTTTTTTTTTCCTGAGCTACCAGTCTCCGAAAATGACATTTTTCTTTTAAGTTCGTGATAGGGATGAGCATGGCAACAAAAAAAAAAAAAAAAAAAAAAAAAAAAAAAAAAAAAAAAAAAAAAAAGTGTATCTGCTCAGCATTTGGTTTCAGGCTCAAGAGTTCCTACAATTGTAATCTCTCCTTCCAAAAATTGGGAGAGCATGAGGTTTTGGAAAGATGTGTACTTAAAGGTATGGAGCTGTATCTGTGCATATGCTTGGTGACATGATTGTCAGTGCAGGGTTAATGAACTTTCATCCCACGTGCCATACCTTCAACATGCAGATTTGATTTTGCATTTGAATGCATAAATGAATACTTGTTTTCTATTTATATGTATGCTATAATCAGAAATAAAGAATGCAGAATCAGAGGTAGACTTTGTTTTTGCAGATGATTCTGTTTATCTAAGTCCCTGTCTTCTCACACAACTGTTGTTGTTGCTAAGTTTAATTAAAGTCATTCTATGTCTAATTTTATATGTAAAGCAGAACTAATTCATAATTTAAAATACTTGTGTAAAAGGCTTGGTTCCATATGATTGATTTTTTATGCTGTATTTCTGAAAGGTAATTTTATCAATAGGGCAGTGGATGTACAAATCAAGTTTTTCCAGCTATGTGGTGGAATTTTTGCGTGGACTTTAAGGAAGCTTCAGCATTGATCAGTATCAGTTTGTAACCTGTTACAAAATGACATGAGAGATAGAATTGCTGCTGTTACATGTTGCAAACATCCACAACTGTAGATAGTGATTTTTGAAGAGTTGTTCTTGAATGCTAACAACTGGAATAATCTGAGTGGAGGAAAATTGTATTTAGTATTTGATTTAAAGTTGTTGACTTTATCGTACACTCTGATTTTACAAGATTATCGAGTAATTTTGTTGAATAAGGCAAGCCCAATTCCATCATTTACTCAGAAAGGGACTGTGAGTAACAAGATGTGCTTTCCGCAAAAAAGTATGCGTGGGACTAATTAGAAGGATGGAAGGTGGCTTTGGAGAGAAGACATTTCAGAAATTAGCTCTTGACCCTTGGGTGAGTTCTGTGTTTTCTAGTTTTCCATGTCTGAGCTTTGTTTCTTTGTAGCGTGGGTGGAGGAAGGAGTCTGATTCCTGGCACACTGCCACTGGCTCGGAGAGCTCTGTAACTGATGGAAATGCACAAACTGTTGTATTTCTCTGTTCTATGAGTGTCTGGTACCTGTGCCCTAATAGGGAATACTTTTCTTTTACCTAACTGTAGTAGTAGATTTTTTAAATCCCAGATGAAGACCTCAGAAACATTTTCATGGCTTAGGACCTCAACCAGGGCATATTTCATAGAATCATAAAATAATTGGAAGGGACCTTTGGCGATCGTCTAGTAGCCCCCTAGCTCAGAGCAGGGTCAGCTGGAGCAGGTTGCCTAGGACCATATCCAGTTTTGAACATCTCTGAATACATAAGAATGCTTGCTCTGAGAGTCTCCTGGCACTCCTGAGGTTCTTTTCCTCCACATCAGTAATGTACAGACATACAGATCTTTTGGCAGACAAGGGATGGGTCCCGAAGGTGCTTAGGCCCAAATCAATCAGAGTATTTAGGTGCACACCTAGGAAGGGGTTTGTTTGAAGTTTGGTCTGTATCTCCTGTAACTGTGTTACAGTTAATGTCATATTTCTGCAGGGAAACATTTTTCAGATCTTGATTTTATTGTGAGTGCTTTCACAAAAGTATCTGACTTTCACCCAGCTTGCTTACAAATCCTTGCTAGGATTTTCTTCTGGCACTTGGGTAGTCACAGAAGACTTCCAATTATGTTTCTAGATGGGTTTCTGTGTTCAAAATTTTTTGCACTAATGTGAAAGTAAGCAGGTTTATTATCTTTTGATCTTCTGCATGTTTTCATTTCAGCTCTAAACAACATGTTATCTCTGGTTGTATTTTATAATTGCATATAATTATGTAATTATATAATTTTTTTTATTACTGCCAGAAGCTTTTAAAAAAAGTTTGGTGCTTTTTAAAATTTCAGTTTTACTATTAAAATATTACACTGATGAGTTTCTCCTTTGTGTTTGCATGGAAAATATTTCTGGTAAGGCAGATGTAGGTAGAATGTAGCAATTTTTTAGCATAAAATAATTGGATATAATATCTGCTTTCCCTATTTATTGATTAGCCCAGGAAAGTTCGATAGCTAATTGAGGGCTTCCAAACTGTCAGAATATTCAGTGACAAGTTGATGTTGACATAACTGAAGTTGAATGTATTAATTTTTTCTTAGTGATCTAGAAATCAATGTGTTTTAATACTGATGTTGTTCTGGGCTGGATCCAAAGCACAGTGAAGGGCCTAATGCTGTGAACAACTAAACTTTTTTCTTTACTTGTTCATCTCTCAGCTATTTCAGATAGTGGTGAGCATATCAAGTAGGTAAATCTAATTATGGACAGAGAGCAAAAGGTTTCTTGATAGTGTGCAGAGATAAATTTGTGTAAAAAAAATGAAATATTTAAAATTAGCTTAGTCTGTGTTTATATGTTGGAATTATAGCATATTCTCAAAGCCTGTGACAGCTTTGAATAAAAGTTACCTTTTAGTTCAAAACACAGCAACAAATCCATATAATTCCATAGATCCCCAAATAGTCTTTGTTTTAATAAGCCTGGTTTTGTGACTATCACAGAAATCTATTTTCAGTTTTCTTCTGAGGGATTAATAGAAAAGCTGCATTTACTAGAACTGCCAAATTCTACATTTCACAAGAAATTAAATCTGTCTTAAAAAGAAAGAATAGCAGAAGCTGCATCTTAGGTTTATACTAGTGCCATTGGCTTTAGGCACTTGAAACAATTTCAAGAGTAGATTTTACATACAAGAGAAACCTGTGAGCAAATTCAAAGTGCTGTTTAGGATTCATAGAGGAACAAAATGCCTCCTCCATCTCTGACATAATTTGTCTTGAGGTTTATGAAATATTTTTTCATGGGATTATAATATTTAAAGTAATTAAAGATGCAATTTGCTATTTAATAAACAATGTGTTTTGTAACTTCATTAAAGATGCTGCCTTTCTTAATTGTAATGGTCCAAAAGGTTGTCAGTGAACTGTACATTAACTGCAGAGATAATAATGATTTTATATGCTAATAATTTTTAAATTAATAACTGATAGATTTTCAGCCACACGGGGAAAATAATTTACATTCCTAAGGCTTACTTTGATATTAAGCACTTTACTTGGGGAGAGTGGATATCCTTGTATAAAATGTTCATTTGTTTTACATTAGCACTAATGCAAGCATGTAGGACCCACTGGTGTGAAAGGATTAAAAGCAGCAGCATTAGACAGGCATGAACATTTCAGAGATAAATCCTTGTTAGAGGGACCTATTGGGACTGTGTAACTTGATTTTCTATTTATTGATCTTGTTTTTGTTACCATTTGAAACTGTTCAGAGAGGATCTTCCTATTGTAGTACTGGAAATAGAAAAAGGTGCACCAAGCAGACATTAGGGATTATGCTCACTCCCAGGTAGATTTGTGTGCCTTGGTTGACTTCAGCATGTGTTGGATGCCTTTTCAGAGGAAACATATGCTGCTTTGGCAGTATTTGCACCATCACTTCAGGCAATTTGAGAAGTCTCATTTTAACTTTCTGACATCTCTTTGTCATGGACATTTCTTCTTGGACTGAAAAGGTCCTGCCTCATCGACGCTTTATCACAAAAAACTTTTGCTTAAAATAAATATAAATTTCCTATTTTGAATGTTTTACTTCCCCACCAAGAGAAAAAAATGTAAGAGGAGGACAAAGCTTCTGTGCATGCCTGTGCAGCTATCTGCACCTACAAGCCAAGTACCTGACCCACGATCTTCAGTGACCATGTTTCACTTGATATTCCTGACTGCTGCTCATCGAGGAGGCATTTGGAGATGTGCACCACCATTTCTCTGTCTGTTTTCTAGATAGTGGCCTTACAGCATCTGAGGTCCAACGCCACTGTGTTTTTGAACCAAAGTCTCAGATTTAGTGCTCTGTCATCAGTATGGGAAATGTCCAAGGAAAGCACAGGGACTTGATGAAAATGGTATAATTAATTAATATCGACACTGTGTCTTCAATTAAAAGTTTTATATGAAATGCTGTTCTTAAGAAAGGAACTCAGATTTAGCTGATTTATTAAAAAAACTTTAGACAATTCATGAGTTCTTTCTGTCATTTACCCATTTACTCAGAACAGGATTTGGTCAAAGCCTGAACTTGCTTAGTTATTTCCAGTATGGAAAAGTATGAAGGGGTAGCAGTAGCTGTAGCAGTAGCTGTATATCATAGGAGCTGATCTACCTGTGTAGGAGAATATCAGTTTTACAGGATATTTACATGAAACTCCTAGCTACAGCTGCTTTTAAAAGGAAAGGCAGATAAATATGTGCTTAATGATAAGGACATTTATGTGTAGGGGGTAAATGACCTGAGTGAGAATGCTTATTGACCCTCCAGCTTGTTACAAGAATGTCATATTTGTTGCAGGGTATTCTGTACCTGACAGTGTGTGACAATCTGAGAAGGTAAAGCCTCTGATGACACATACTTATTATTCACCTGCAATTATAAAACTCTGTGGGCTTTTTTTCATAACTCATAGTGAACACTGGAGCATAATCATGTTGAAAGTGTCTCTTCAGTATGTTGCTTTAAAGAAATGAGTAAGAAAATCTTCTCAGATGTTGTGATAGATGATTCATGGCACTGGAGCTGCTGATGAGGAGCCAATATAGCCAACTCTATAAATATGCATTTACGAGAACTCTGGAAACATGAATTCTGGTAGTGTGACAGATTCAAAAAGCACTTTTTCTACTGGAGTAGATGTCTAAAGTTGCTCTCTTCCTGTTCTACATTCAGATGCCGTTGTCTAATTAGGCTAATTGGCTGGCAAATTTGCCAGCTTTTAAATAAAATTAGTTTGGAGGTGAGAGAACAAATACCATCAGAAACGTGATTTATTCTTTCTTTTCATAATGGTTGTTTCTTTTTAACTGAGCAGAGCTAGGCTTTATTATTTCTAGGGAATTTCTTTTTAATTTACTGTATATGACAATTTCCAGAAGAAATGAGTATTGGCAGCCTATTACTAAACCTTTAAGCAAAGTAATCCTAATGGAGAGACTGACCTCCACCTTACCTGGCAGTAATGGATAATGCTCTAGCAAATAACAGTTACCTGATGTTATTTTAACAAATTCAGCTTGCCTTAAATCAGTACATGTGCATTTTCCTGTGTTTCTCATTGCTTCTGAAGATCCAGAATACACTGAGGGTAATGAGAATGAATGACAGCTTAGATGTGTTCTTTCCTTGAACTGCTGGTTGTATTAAATCCACAGCTCCTGTGCAGACCTACAAATCTATAACATCCGTTTCAGATGAATTTGGAAACAAGGGGCTGCGTTCTTTTATTTTTGGTGCAGAGATTAGAATTGATCACAGCAGACACAAGGGAGCAGATTTGAGTATCACAGCTCAATGTGGTTAACTGGGATAGTGCACAGCTCCTGTACTCCTTAACTGTGCACATACAGGTTATGAATATTATTGATTGCAAGGGTCAGGGGAGGCTGCAGGGAGGTTATGTTGCATGATGCTATTTGGTAATTTTTAAGGGACAAGAGCTATGAACTCTCATAGCATCTGGGACAGGTACCGTTTAAACCTGACAAATGGAGATTTATGTTTGTGTGAGCTGGCAAAGCCCTTCAGGTAGAAATAATAAATGGAAATTTGATAGGATGGCTTTTTTTTATCATAGGTCAAATATTGTGCTGTAGAAAAAGGGAAAAAAGAGATTTAATAATTACCTTTTCATCAGAGTGTACTGATGATAGGTTTTCAGTTGTAGATCTGTGCTGCAGGATAATGAATAATGTTTAGAATTCTTTTCTGGAGGCATCATTTTAAAATATATGTAGAGATGGTTTACCTGAAGTGATTAAAAAATGCAGTGTAGGTGAATGACACAGTAATAATTACTGAATATGTTTTATAGTATCTTTTTGTTCTTTCATGTGGACAAAACTAGTATATAAATATGCTAAAATTTAAGATGAGACAAAATAATGCGTTACCAAAGAACTTGGAAAAAATATTTGTTTCCTATATTGAAATTTCTCAGAGTGCTAATTGCTCATTAGCCTTTGGAAGACCTTGCTGAATTACATTGATGACTTCTACATATGAAAATAAAAGAGATGAATCCTGGTAATGTTTTAGAAATAGGAATGACCAGAAAGTCCTGTATTTTGCAAATACTTCTTAGCATGTGGGATTTTCTTCCTGAAGGTGTAAATTTTTGCAAATATTTCATATAGATCCAGCTATACAGGGTGCAAAGCCATGACTGGCTCAGCCTATTGTTTCATAGTCACTATATTGAAACAGAATGGGAGCTATGGAAGTAGTGTGCAGCAGAGGGTAGCTGTGGGTTTAAGACAACTGGCTGTACTTAGATATTTCTATGATTGTTTACTGCTCTCTTCCATAAAATTTAGGAAACAAAATTATAAAAATCAGTGTTTAGAATTACAACACAGATACCAGGTATTGGCTATTACATTCTTAATATATCAAAACCGCAGGGTGATTTTAGGTAGTATAAGTTGATGTTGTCTCAATATACCTCATTGCACCTTCCCTGCTGTACAGTGCCTGAGGTCTGACAAAGGTGTCACTGTAGAATATTAATGACTTAATTACTCCTCATATATTTCTACAGGATGAATTTGCTGCCTTTGATGGTTTTTTTCAGCTGTTGCTTTGCGACAGTGTAGAGGCTTAGCATTTATTTTTCTTCATGATGCCAACTTTGTGGTTTTTTCTTTGTGAATGTTTATCATCAGTTTTGCTTTCATTTTATCCATTCCCTGTATATTTATTGTAAGTAGCCTCTATTGATCCAGCGTTTCAAGATTTTTTTCCTGTGTTTTAAAATAAAAAATTAAATGAAGAGATCTTTTCTATGCTAACATTTGATTTTCCCTTTATATATTTTCATTTGCTTAGATTATTTCAATATACCAGCATGGCAGCTTATAAACAGGGCATATTAGACAGTTAAATTATAATGAATCTGCTTGGGGAAGGATGTGGAAAGTTTCCATTGCCAACAGGTATGGTAGTATTTCCTGCTTTCCTTTCAGGAGTCTGTTACTCCCAGTCTCACAGTCCAATTTATTTTGCATTCACTTCCACAAATTTGGGTTTTCTGTACTGGATAAAAATCACTTTACTGTGACATATGGTTTCTGAGATGATAGATTTTTTGTGTCCTTCAAGTTACTGATAGGGAGTCCCTGAGGAGGAGGTCTTGCTTTGGGGCCGCTCAGCACTGTTTACTGATCACAAGTAAGCACTAGGACCAGTTTCTGCTCCTCTACAGTGGTGCAGAGTGTCACACTGGCAAATGTTGCCTGGTGTCTGGAGGAAACACAGACTCCCGTCTTTCCTTTGGCAGGTCACTGCTAGGAACAAACTTGTAGAAGGAAGAGGGAGAGGAATTGACAACATTACCATGTCAGATCTGGAACTTCAGCCTTCCTGGTTCAAGAATGCTCCTGAAAAATGACAGTTCAAGTCTGGGGTGGGAAGTGAACAAATTCCAGTCACGACTAAAATCCAGTTTAGCTCTATTGTAAGCAGACTGGAGCAAGCTCTGCTCCTGGGTGGAATGATACATTCTTATGGTAGAGATGGATTGAACTCAGACTGCTAAATGCATTTTCGCTAGTGACCTTTTCAAATTTGTCGCCAGTATAATAAATGTTGCCAAGATGACTTAGGAAAGGTTTGCAGCAATATTCCACTTTATTTTTTACAGCAGATGTTTCTTCGGTTACTCTGTATTACAATTTACAGAACTCTTATGTTCTACAAATCAAGATTCATAGCAAACTGTTTCAGTGCTTTAAGTCCTGCAATAAACAACACCAGGCAGAACAGAACCAGAGGGAAGGTAAGCAGACATCTGCATTCATCCTTCTCTGTGATAAGGTTTGCTTCATAGTGATCTTCACATTTCAGCAAGTTCATTCACCAGCTACCAGCTACCTTCCTAACATCCTCAACTTGATTACCTCAAATATGGGGAACATTAAGTATCAGTTTCCAAACACAGAAGAAAGGCTAGAATTTTCATCTGTTTGTTAATTTAGAAACCTGTATATATTTGTTCAACCTAGTGTCACTTCTTCTAGTGTGTCCTTTAAAGAATTATGTTTTAAAAACACTTAGTGATACTGTATGCTTCAGTTCTGAGGTATGCATATTAAAGGAGTTATTTTAGAGGATAAGGTTGAGTTCAATATCTTCATGATGCTTAAATGAATAGCCAGATACTGAGATGTGAAAAACTATTGCATAATTTCTCCAGATCTTTGTTTTAGCATCTTGAAACACTGATGTTTTTCATTAAAAAACAATTTTTTAGTCATAGTTGAGTGTTGCCCCATTAAAAGTCAAAGCACAGGTCCCATAAGATGACCATAATAAAATTAAAACAGCAATTAAGACTAGAGGTAGGCTGTAGAGGGTACACTAAAGCCTTGAGTAAGGCTGGACTGATTACAATAAAATCAAATGAGGGGTAGAGTCTATATTTGGTGGGCTAATGATTCACCTTTGGACACTTTGGCCGATATTAGATGTCAGCCTGATCCAATCATGGCATCACTAAATGTGATGCAGGCAGACCACAAGGCTGCAGTGTTTTTTATTCCATGCTCAGGCAGACAACACTGATTGTGTTGTCATAATCCTAATTTCCATCACTCACAGGGATTGATTCTGAACTCTGCTTCTTATGTCCAGCTCGTGTGAATTTTGGCTACTTCTAAACTTGGACTATTGGTACTCAAAGAGAAATTGAATTATAAGAAAAAAATTAAGTTCTAAATAATCTGACTCCCTCATTCCTATTCTTTTGTTACCATTTGCAGGAGTTCAGATATTTGTCTCTGTGTCTAATTTAGCAACAAAGGTGTGAGACCTACAGACTGCACTGCTTCCAGGTTTAACTACTTATTCAGATGTTTTTAAAAGCCACAATATGGATCTAGCTGTTCAGTTTAGAATGCCCTGCAGCAATTGTGTGTGGCTCATGCTGGTAGGTGTGAAGGGTGTTTTCACATACGCTGTACACACTGTTCATTCTGACTTGAGGGTAAGAGAAGGCCAGCCCTAGTGTAGTTCTTTTACTTTTTCCCTTTACTTTTAATTTTCTATGAACAAGGCCTTTAGCCATCGTTAGGGAATAACTCCTAAAAACCTTACAAGCATACCTCTTCCAAAGAAAATAAATCATTAATAAAAACTACAGAAAGGGAGCAGTTATATTACAAAATTAATCTACCAGGCTTACAGAGAAAACAAATTTGAAGGAGCCACCTGCTGTGGAGATGAGGCAGTAATCTCAACAGCAGGAAATAAAGGGAGAGAGGGAGAAAATACAAAAGCATAGACATTAAAAAAGTAATTAAAACACTTATCTCCATCGACATACGTATCAAACAAAAAAAAATCAACCACCTAGAAAACATACTCTATTGAACGTCACAACAGGAAGTAACAAAGCTGTCCCCATTAAAAAAAAAAAATCTCCAGCAAAAGGAGAGAGATTTTTTACAAATACAAGCCTCAAAAGTATTTATTGAAGTGCTAATCACTAATGGACTGACCTTGAGAAAAGCTGAGCACTTGCAGAGTATTTGCAACTTTTCTGCAAGATGAGGTGCCCAGTATCAAACCTTTAAAAATGTGGAGAAAGTTACTCTCTAGATACCAGTGGTTGTCTGTTCCATGTGTGGTGCATGTCATAGCATGAGTTGTAGTGGTGTGTTTGGTATAATCAGCTCTGGGGCAGAGCTTAAGTGCTGTATTTGCATCATGCATTTCAATATAGTTCATTTCTAAATGGTGCAGTATTGACCCATGGACAGCAATGTTAGCAGTTAGTGCCTATGAGTGAATGTGGCTTCTTTGAAACAAATAGGTATTCCACTGCATACAAGTAGTTTCTAGGTAAAACT
This sequence comes from Hylia prasina, assembly GCA_013397195.1. Lineage (NCBI taxonomy): Eukaryota > Metazoa > Chordata > Aves > Passeriformes > Sylviidae > Hylia > Hylia prasina. The sequence goes on from VYXD01006830.1 coordinate 2,186,909, forward strand.
ATAAATTTGACACAAAATTTGACACTACAAATTTGATACGAAAGTTTACATTTGCAGTGTTATCATTCAAGAAAATAACATATTTAAAACTCATGGTCCAATTTATACATATCATGGATACTGACATTAAATAAGACTGCTTTGAATATATAGATTGTGATCTCCAGTTCCCCAGCCCACAAAAGAGACTTGTTGAAGATCAGAGCATTCAGAAATATTAAAGTAGTGCTTATGTGTTTGGATTTTACAGTGTGCCATGTACCTTTGTAGTCACAGTCTAACCATATGGCACCTGTAGCTGCAAGTCTCTGGGCAAGTGTGAAATGTCATCAGATGTGCTACATCTGAAATATTTTTGTATGGGCACACAAAGAGCAAATTGGAAAACTCAGTGTGTAAAAAGGCAGGAACATGGGACAAAATGCTGCTTTTCTGTTAATTCACAAGAATCATTTCAGAAGACAAATGGTGGGTTTGGAATTTACCACCAAAATTCAGTATTATCACAATTAAAAATGAAGGCAACAAGCCTTTCCAGTGTTGAATGTGAGGAAAATGAGAAAAAAAAATGCTCTAGTTAGTTTTGTCCCTGTAGGCTCCTGTATATTTACCCTTCACCTTCTGCTCAAATCCAAACAGTAAGTTCAGGCTCAGAAGCATAGCTGTAGCTGGGGAGAGGGGATTTGATCAAAATAGGAGATAGATATGCAGTGCCTGTACTTGCTTTAGTTTCCCTTTCCAGATCAGGTTCATAGTTACAGTAGTAGCTGACTTAGCTGAATGATGTGTTGACATGCCTGCATTCATTTGGTGCAGCAGCTGAGTGGACTTGGTGCCCTGCTCTGCAAGCCAATCCCTTACAGTGTCTATGCATCACTCTGGTACATTGCCTTGTACATGTGACATATTTACTCTAATCATTTAGGAATTCATATCTCAGCTGGACTAGGGAATTGTATCTAAATTTTTTTTGGAAGGAAAATACTGACTTGAGGCTGTGCATGAAGAAAATTGATATGCATCAGTGTTGTGAGAACAGAGAGTACAAGATCTTAATAGGAGGCAGATGATGTTTTTGCTAATACATATGTGCATATATATATTTATATATATATATAAAGGATATAAAAATAGAAAGTTAAAGTCTGTGTTTTCCAAAGCCACGATTATAGTGGTCAAGGACTTCGGAAAGTAATTGGTGTGTCATACACGTGAGAGACTTTGGTGCTGAGGAATTGCACACTGGAGAAGAACTTGTGGGGTTCAAATGAAGGAATGAAGGAGTGTAGTGATGCCTACTGAGAGACAGCTGGAGCATCTGGAGATGAAAGGCAGAGCACAGCAAACCAGAGGGTCGGGAATCAAGATGAATTGCATTCTGTGCTGCACCTGACCCAGATTGGGACTGTCTAGGTTAGATTTTGCAAAGCTGAACTAGATCTGTCATGCAAGCTGTTATTTTCACAATGTTTCTACTTTCTCTATTCTTAGTAAATGCAGTTTTCCACAGCCCATGAGGCTTCATTGCGTGGTTTGGATATCAGTTGCTTCAGAAGCTTGTTCCCTGGCATCAGCAAGCAAAGGAGCTGAGGCTTCAGGGAGCCCAGGGCTGTGGCTCAGCATAAGGGTGTGCAGAGGCTATCCAAACACCCCCAGGGGAGCTGCCTTTCTAAGCTGCCTCCTCTTGCTTGCCCTTCAAAAGAATTGTTCTTCAGTGCAGGGGAAGGAAATAATTGTTATCACTAGATTTTAGTACAGATTATTTAAAGATGGGAGATGTGGGGTAGTGGTAGATTTTTTTCAGAACACGAAATACTAAATAATAAATTAAAAAAATCTTTTTAGATGGCTTACAAGTGGATTTGGAGAGCAGAGAACTGATTTACTCAGCTTCAGCCTAAAAGCTGGGGAAAAGACCTTTTGTTTTCTTAGTGATTTTTTTCTTGGGTGGCTCTTGGCTATTTTGTACTAGTGTGTGAATTCCCTTTTTCTAAAGGATCGCTCTGATTTATCTTCAAAGAGTATTTCTCTTGGTTCATCATTTTGACCTAAATTGTGTCTTTCATAGGTGACTGGGTTTTTTAAAAATTTTATTTCCTCTCCAAAACTATTTGCTCAAAATGGCATTTTTCCTCTACAGCTATTTTTCGTTAAATATTCTCTCTCCCAAGAGGCTGTTGGCTATTTATCAATATTTGATCTCTCTATAAAGCGTTCTTCTGTGGGGTGGATGTTTATTATGAGATGGTGTCTCTAAAATGAATCTTACCTGTTCTTGATCTCTTTCTCTGTGTGCCTCAGTCTGCTTCTTTCTTAGGTTGCCTAGTGGCTGGAAGAAGTACTAAATCTCTCTATTTTAGCAAAAGTAAATGCAGTCATTACAATAGCAAGTACTGAACAGCAAGAGGAGATGCATCAGAATCCAGTACAATACAACTTCCAGCAGGTGCTTAGCAAAGAGCTTCAATATGTGCTAAGTGTTTATAAGTATAAAAGAAGAAATCCCCTGCATTTTCTTCAAATGTAAATATCACAAAACTGTTTTTCAGGGAGTTTAAAGCAAAATGAAATAGTAAAATAAATATCAGATAATGCCACGTATATTGACTACCTCTTTGGCAGTTGTTTGGTCATATCTGCCAGGCTAAACATTACTGAACCCAGTGCATTCTTAATCCAACTCCTTTGATTTCAGTGATACCAAACTAGTGATGAACCTAGACAAAGAACGATGCAACACTCCCTTTATTATACTCTGTATTCAGCCTGTGGGAACTAAGGTATTGATGCTGTTAGAGGCAAAATAGTTTTCATTAGGAGATGATAAAAGCAGCAAAAAAATAAGTGGGGAAAAATATTTTGAGGGTTTCTCTCCAGGTTTGAATGGAGATACATATTAGGTGGAAAGGAAATTATCTTTAATGCAGGCTGCACATCCCACTAATGACAAGAGTGTTTCTCCCAAGAGTAAACTGAGGCCTCTGAGTTGGTTTATGGATATCTTCATTGAAATGGTTGCATTACTCTGTCCTCTGCCTGCAGGCAGTCACTGAGAGCTTTTTCTGAGGTACTCTTCTTTCCATAGATGATTTTGCAATATATACATAGAGGAAAATCTATGCCCTTTTAAAAATAGTTTCTTTAATGCATTTTACATATTGTACTTTCAATAGTACTAAGTATTTCTGGCAGCCTCTTAAGATATCCATTATTCATTATTCATTAGCTGAAATTCCAGTCTACCCAGAATGTACAGCATTTAAAGGTCTTGAAGTTCAGGACGTGCTAGTATTTTTTTAACCTTATTTTACTCATATAGATCTCACTATAGATCAGTGCTGGTTTTAAAGCTGGGTGTTCAGCAACTGAGTCATGAGTTTTCTTTATAAATAGAAATCAAATTTCCAGATTTTTTAATTTGCTTTTTGGCTTGTAAGCATTTTGAATTCAGTGATAATATATCTTGTTTTGCTTCACTGAAACTAATAAATCTAAAAATGTATTTTATTTTTCTAGTATTATAGTAAATTCATTCAGAGTTCTAGAGGTTTGAAAAACTTCCTTCATATAGGTAACTCATGGAAAAATTCTAAGTTTTCTCATTATATAGTTCTGGCCATATGCAACGTATATGTATCTGTCTCATATGTAATGAGACAGATTTTTGTTGCTTAATTAATATAAAAATATCCCAAATCTTCCCTATTTGGAAAAGTGCCCCTCAGCTTGCAATTCTGCATTATTTTAGGTGCTAAAATTGTGTTATTAGGGTTTTCCAGATGAGTATGTGTCAAAGAGGAGTAATATTAATCTGCTGCCACCCATGCCTGAGAATGGAGGGAGCACAGATTGCTTTGTATGCTCCAGTTCGTCCTGCTTGCTCTGAGGATCCCTCAGTGATAGTGTGTTTTCTTAGAAAAATTGTTGACATTTACTCCATTTCAGTATGTAATTATTAATTAGCATACTTTTGGTAATATTATGGGCTTTTAGATGTAAATATGAAATTTAAGACTGCTGAAAATACCCTGATTGCATTTGCATGAATGAAATGGTTTAACTGGTGTGTTGGCTGGGCTGGCTTTTTGTGCTGTCCAACCATTCACACCAAAATGAGATTATGTTCTTTGGTAATTGGAAGATGCTTTTTGCTGCTTTCTTTTAACTGAAAGGTATTTGTTGCTATTAATAGTTGTGAAGTAAATCCTTGTCTGTATCCTATGGATTCTGTCTAAAAGTGTCCTTTTAATAACTAGGAATAAATCTCAGCCAATCAGGACTTCAAGGTTTTGAGAAAATAATCAAGAATGGCAAAAAAATGATGGCATACAAATACTCACAGGTCAGACCTACAGCACTGCCATTTGTCATCATTTAAGCTGTTCTTTACTGCCTCATTTGTATTATCTGCTTTTGCACCCTGTTCTTCCTGATCCCTTCCCCTGCATTTGTTTTGTTATGAGTTATACAAGTACGTACATTGTCGAGGAACCTGATTTTCAAGTGCCTGTGTTATTAGACAATCACCAGTTATATAAGCTGCAGACTACAGATGTGATCATTTGCAATATACTTTTGGAAACATCTAAGGGTTTGTAAAAGTGCTTGTATTGGCAGTGTTTTTGAGAATATGTGTGTAATTCAAAATGTATGTTTGGTCGCTGAAATTTCCATGTAATTCTGATGTGTCATAAAATATCTATTTCAGGTTTGCCAGAACCAAACAGAGACAGTATATTCCAAGGACTGAGAATGAATCAAGGATTCTACACATCTAAAGACTTCTTACCTTTGGTAGCAATGGCAAGTAAACCAGGTGTGTGGTACCATATTCTTGTCATAATCACATTCAGTAAGTTATTATTGTATTGAACTGTCTGGCTACAAAGCAGCACATCCAGCAGTTACAAAGTACCTTCCAATAAATATGTCTGGGACAAGGTTTTCTTTTGGTGAGTGGCAAACTCAGGAGTGTGGTCGGGAAAGTTAGTCCCAGAGATTATAAACTGAATAATCATATATGCAAATCTAAACTTATGGCAAATAATTTCCCCTAATAAGTTATTTGTTATTTTGAATTATAGTCAAAAGATGACATAAGCTTCTCCTTTGTATAAAGTATCTTAATAAAAATAATATATATAAGATGGTTTGAAAAAAATCTGATATTTTTTAATTGATCCCAAGTCAGGTGCTGCAGGTTTTAGAGACACATTTAAATCAGCACTAGTTCCTTACCCAATGAACTTACAGTCTTAAGACTCAGGACAACAGGAGTATGACAGGAGCAGATAAGAAAGTGCTCAGTTCATGGGCACCAAATGCAGTCCTGTTTTATGATTTCTCATCTTTCTTTGGGCACAGATATAGCTGCATTTGCTCCCTAAGGAGTACAAATGCTTTCAATGTCCCTGAATATGAATTGTAAACCCCAAATATGTGATTTCTATGCCACATTTCTTCATGGTCTTGATTCCCCAGACAAAAAAGAAATTAATGCACAATTTTTGGGTTTACTTAGGACAGAATGTGGTATTTTACATATGACTTAATAGAACTTATTTTATCTACAAACTGGTTTTCATTTCAGCATTCATAAATTTCTTTTAGCATCATATTGCCTGCTTATTTAGTAGACTTTTCTTAACACTTTTGAGGTGTATATATATTCTATAGCAGATTATTCTGCTTATATTAAAGTTTTGCATTTAATGCAAAATATTTCAGAAGTTAAATTCTGCTTCCCATTTGTCCCATCTCCTTGCTTTTTTCATCAAATGCTTATTTCTGTTTTCTTAAGCTCAAAGTATTCTTAAATGATTTGGGAGAAAAGGGTGAGCTTTTGGGTTTTCTTCTTGAAGACAGAAATGTTTAAAAGTTAAACAGATTGAGAATATACAGTGCAACACATTCATAGATGAACAAAGGAAAAGTAAATTCTGAAAAACAATCCTCTCTTGAAACAATATGAATAAAAATACTTTGTAGAATTCTGAGAAGATATGTAGTAGTTGTACATAAAGATATGTAAGTCACCTGCCTGCATGAGTATCTGTGTACCGTGATCCACATATTTCAAAATATTGCAAAGTAGCCCTCTTGATTTACTAGCATATGTGATAGTATGGGGTTTTTTTTTTATTGAGTCTACAATGGGAAAAAGGATGAACTTAGAAGAACTAACCTTTTATGATTGACAGTAATAGATAGCTCTTTGGTGTTGTCTGTTAATTAACATAGTCTCTTTTACTTAATTTTCCTAGTGTCTGTCTGTAGCTATAGCCACCTTTTGCTCTCTACGGCGTGGAATTTTAAAATAAAATATACACGTACTACATCCTACTCTAGCCTCCTTTTTTCACTGTGACAGTTATCTAAATAATAGACATAATAGACTTATTCATGGTAAAATACGTATTCTGCCTGCTTATTAATTCTGAATGGCACTTGTTAATATACTTTCCTCCAAAAGGGTTTCCCCTCACAAATACATAGCTGTGAATTTGTGTTCCCAAGAGCAAAGTGAGCTGCTCTGACTGATCCCTCCTAGACTCATACTCTAATGGCACTCTGAGCTGCCAGCCCCCTGCTTCACTTGTGCTTTTTCCACTGCTCAATTTTTATGAAGTATTAAGTTCACTTAAAATAAATGAGAAAAGTTTAGTGAGAATTTTAGTCTAAGAATCGTATTAAATAACTAGTAAATGTGACTCTGCATAATGAGGGTGGAAAATTATAGCGTTTGTTATACATCAGGCGTTTTTCAAATGGAGAGAGAATAGGTGTATTAGGATGTTGTTTCTCACTCTGCTTATGTCTAAATGAAAAGGATTTTTTACTTCAATAATACTTGTGTTCCACAATTACATGTGAAAATCTGCTATTAGGATCCGTGAGTTAAAGTACAATAGGTAAATGGCTAGCTTAGTTCCAGGCTCCTGACTGGAACTGTCCTGGACTCGATGAGAATATAGCTTTGTACTATTTATGTCATTTCTTTTCAAATTACAACCATTTGCTTAATCAACAGTTACTTAGACTTAAACATTTGATAAAGTGCAGTCTCATCCAGGGAACAGAGACAGTTCAATTTTACTTAACTATTTCTTGTTTAATTGAGTCATCAAATACAAGCTGTAGACAATAAACATAATGTTGTCATTTTCTCCATGTAACTTTTTACAAATTATTTGTAGAAAACTACTGTAGATAAAACATTTTCTTCCAGTGGAAAAACTAGGAATTACTGTAACAATATTCTTTTTCTTCATGTTCAGCTAATGAATAGCCTCAGAGAATCATGTCACAACCAGAACAGTGTCAGTGCTTTACAGAAATCTGAGGGGACTGATATGTGGCTATTACACAAAACTATAATATCAACAACTGGTCATATTTTTGTTGGTTTTTTTCTGTTTTTTTTTGTTTGGTTGTTCTTGGGTTTTTTTGGGTTTGTTTTTGGTTTCGGTTTTTTTTTAGCTGGGAGGGTAATGAATCTGATGAGAGAGAAACTTACTTTTTGAATAAAAAGATCTCAAAATTCTAGTTTCAACATGACAGGACCCACAACCCTACAAACATGTTGTCATTTGAATTCTTTCTGAATAGAAAGATGCAGCTGCTTAGAGTACTGACTATGAAATTATGTATATGAGCATATCTTAAAAGGGGGAATAAAACTGTCTTTCAGTGGCGCAGAATAATTTGATAGTGACACTCCATGCTTGGAAACTGTAAGATGCAATTTTACACTGCTTTGAGTACAAGTACCTTTTGAGCTGTCATGCAGAAATGGTTTCTCTACTTGAAAATGGGGTTTTCCTTTTATCTTTCAGGGATGTGTGGCTGTCACTCTCCGTTGCCATCAATACATGGAACTGTGATTGTACTCGGGGCAGGAGACACTGCTTTTGACTGTGCAACATCTGCTCTGCGCTGCGGAGCTCGTCGCGTGTTTGTGGTCTTCAGGAAGGGATTCACTCATATCAGGGCTGTCCCAGAAGAGGTAAAATTGAATAGCAGCATTTCTGAGGAGGCATCTTAGTTATTTCTGTGTGGCCTCAAAGTGTGCTATAGGTACTTAACAGACATCTCTAAAGGTTTTGCTTATAAAAATGCTCTTAAAATGTATGAATGTTTATTAAAGATCTGAGGCTCACCTTGTATGTTATCTATTTAAATAATTTCCCGCTGTTGTTTCTGTTTGCTGACAAGTCAGAGAGATGTATTTGCAAGCAGGGGATATAATTTTTTTGTAAGATAGGAAATGAACAAAAAGTTCAATCTTGGACTCAAACAGCCATTAGAGTATTGTAGGTGGCTCTTGATATCATGATTAGATCCTAGAATGATACCTTCTGGCTGTTGTTTAAGGAATCTCAGTGATTCTGACGTTTCCTTGTGAGAATTTCTTTCTTTCCTTTCTTTCCTTTCTTTCCTTTCTTTCCTTTCTTTCCTTTCTTTCCTTTCTTTCCTTTCTTTCCTTTCTTTCCTTTCTTTCCTTTCTTTCCTTTCTTTCCGGTAAGAAAATTACTTACAGTGATTTTGGCTTTGAATCACTGCCAATGACAGTGAAGCAATATTATCACTTATTTCAGCATTCAGTTTGGTTTTTGGTTTGGCTTTGCACTTTGGCATTTATCAGGTCATCTGCACATTTTGAAATTCCTCGATTTATAGGTACTACAGGAGAGTATTTGCAGATTATTTTTTCATATTTTGGTGGTCTTTTTCTGTTTTCATTTATTTGGTACATTACACTTCTATACACTTGAGAATAGCACACCATCTTTATCATGAGATTTGTGGTAGTTTGGTTGTCTGTTTCAAGAAGGTGAGATACCTTAGATCTTCCAGAAGGGCTGTGGAGCTGCAAAGAAAGTAATAGAGGGTTTCTTGGTGCATTATTTACTTCTTTTGTACTTGAGTCAAGAGTTCTAGACACAATGAGATTACTGAAGCCATTGCACAGACTCATGTGCTACTCATTCTTGATATAATCTGAACCAAAATCTTTTGTAGAAGCCTGGGTAAATTTCTAAAAGTTGTCAGTGTTTGTACTCATCCAGTCATGCAGTGAGCCTTGAAAACAGTAAAATAAAAGTAGCTTCAGTTAGTAATGGCCATGATAGAATCATGTCAGGTGGGCTATACATATTCAAAAAAATTGTGTAGATAGAGTCAAATTCTGAAGACGATTGACTTAAGCAGTTTTACCATGGCAGGGATTCAGAAGATCTTAGGTCTGGATTGTCACTCAGAAAACTGTTGTTTGTACATGGTAGTCAGCATTTAATAGAATCTTAAAGTCATAGTAAACACAAATCAGGATATGGACTAAGTTAATACAAAGCCACTTCTTAAAAGATATGGATATATATAAGAGAAATCTTTTGCCCTCAAAGAAGTTGAGCATATTCAACGTAATGGAAAAATAAGAAAATATATTGGAGAAATATTTGCCTTGAAAATTTAGCTACTGCCACTGCTTGATTTGATAGCATGAGAGTCTCTGAAGCTGACAGTAGGATGACTATCTGCATAGTGGACACAGCTGATTTCTGCTATAGAAGAATCCATGGTAACATCTTGAGTCAAAGAATGTTTTCTGGTTGGCTTGTTTGGGTTTTTTTTCCATGAAAATGCAGTATGTTGAAGTTATATATTTTATTGCTTCTACTCTACAGATGGAACTTGCAAAGGAAGAGAAGTGTGAATTTCTGCCTTTCCTCTCTCCTCGGAAAGTTGTTCTGAAAGGTGGACAAATTGTTGCTATGGAATTTGTTCGAACAGAACAAGACAGGGATGGAAACTGGAAAGAAGACGAGGATCAGGTTGTCCGTCTGAAAGCTGATGTGGTGATCAGTGCCTTTGGCTCCATTTTAAGTGACAATAAAGGTAAACCCAACCACTGCAAATGCAGGTTGTTCTTTTAGCTGCAGCCATGTCCTGTCCTCTAACAGTTTTGTGAAATTGATCTTCTGGAGGTTACTCAGTTTGTGGCTGCTGGTCCTCTTGCAGGGGTTTGTCCTTCAGGTACACCTTTTAGAAAAAGACTTGGGGGTCTGGGAACTAGGCAGTTCTCTGTATATTGCTGTATAGATCTGGAACTCAGCGTAGAAGTACAGTTCCTCAGCATGTATTTTTCTTCTCAGTGCAAGTGGGATCTCAAAGAAACTCTTGGGAATTTCTTCTGGTCTCATTAATTAACTCTAGAGAAACTCATTATATTACATCTTTAAGCTGAACTGATCTGATCTCTGAAATACCTTTTTTTTTTAACCTAGCAAATTAAACAGGCATTGAAACATTCATTATTCTGGTTCAGCTGGTCTGGGCATTACTTATTTCTTGTGCATATATAAGAGAACTGACTTTTCTCTTACACGATATTTCTTAGTTGTACTTTACAAGGTTTAGTCTTAAAAATTAGCAAGTACTTAATTCTGTATTAAAGATACAGAAATTGGCACATTGATGACATTTCAGAGATTGGATGAATTGTCTGCATTTAGCAGAGAGGTGAACATGAATACAGTTAAGAACATGGGAACTGAGCAGCGTTTAGACTGTTCTCCTCTGACACTAGGTTAGACTTTAGGAGTTCAGGCACACAGATCAAATGTGCCTCAGAAGTTAGAAACACTGACTCAGCAGGAGACACATTGATAAAATGAGGTTTTCAGCTTGGAGACGGTCATCTAGGTTAGGAGGTTCTGAAAGGCTTAGTGAACAATGTGCCTGCCTCTCAGGGCATGGTCTTGTCAGCCATTTAACCCATGACATGTTGTCATGGTCCTTTGGGTACAAATGCTCTCACAGAGAACTTGGCAAGTGCCTCAGATTGCACAAGACCAGGAAATTTGATAGTCAAAATTTCTTAGCGTGAATCTTTGCAATCAAGGGAAATGGTAAATCCAAAGTGATGTAAGCAGGCTCCAAACCTGAATGATGTACTTGGCACTCCCTGCTCAGCATCCATTTGTATAGAATGGTCAACCATTGTGCAACCACAAGAAGAAGAGTCTAAACCCTCCCCTACAGTAAAAAGAAGGATCAGCCTGGTATTTTGAGGAACATGTGAAGTGAATACCAGGAGCAATCCTCTCTTGCATGTGCTACTAATGCTTTGGGGTAGTTTCTTGCATCCTGGGCTGTTTCTAGACCGTGACTGCACCCTGGTATTTACAGTGCCCATTCCTCAGGGCTGCCTGCTGGCCTGCTGCTGCCTCCTGCTCTGCAGGGCACAGGAGAGAGCAGACTCCCGTTCCTCTTGGAGCTGTATTGCTGTGCAAAGACTCTGGCATTTTTGTGGGTCATATTTCTATGGGCCCAGTCTAACCTCCAGGAAGCAAGAAGAAGAAGATTTAAGATATTTTTTTAGGAGATTCATTAACTATTCTGAAGATGGTGTTGACTGAGAATTTTGGCAAATTTTGTTGGTGTTGTTTTTAAAACCCTGCGCTTAGGTTTTTTGGAAGGTTTTCTAGAATCTCTTCTGGTAAATCAGTATTAACCTATGCAATCAATATATTTTGTTGTGATTCATAAACCCCATGATACAGAAGCGATTCTGTTTTCTCCCACGTTAAAAATTATCTCAATTAAAAGATTGAACTTACTGTGCTGCTTAGCCATAGTACTGTGCCAGTCTTGTATTTCCTAGGGCGTGTTCACAGTCTAAATTAATTGTTGAGAGGTTTTTAAATAGGAACATAAAATGGGAGGGGAACAGTCATGCAGTGAGCTTATCATGAGAGAAGAGAGTCATTTACTTTGGGAGGGGAGCAAAACACCTCAGTTTCACGCTGTATTTTGGGTGAAACTGCTGTTAGAAGAGCAATCAAATAAAAAGGAGAAAATGCAAGTCATTGTTTTGAATGTTGTGAAAGTGAAAAGAAACTAAGACTTGTGTGCATAAAATGCTTATTGTGAGCATACCATTTCAGTTGCTTTTAAGTCTTTTTTTTTAAGCTGTCTTAATGAATGTCAAATTTGTTTTTCACCATTGAGCTGGATTACAACCAAAACTCCAGACTACTTCAGTGTACATAACAAAAAGAAATGAAAAAGAAAAAAAAAAAAACCACACCAAAACATCATCTTAGTGTTTTGTTGTGGTTTTTTGTTTGTGTGGTTGATTGGTTTTTCTAAATGAAGGACACTTCTGTATTCAAGAGATGAAAATATTTGGGTATTCCCCATCAAAAGAGGGAGATGAAAATACTTGAGGTACTCAAAACTGGACAATGCCATGAGCAAACTGATTTGGCTTGGAACTTGATCTAACTTTGAAGGGAATGGAATAGGCAACCTCCAGAGGGCCCTTCTCATTTCATTTATTCTGTGACTGGGTGACTCAGGTGCAGGTTGAATAAACATGTTAATTGCTGCTCATACAAAGAGCTCTATCAATTGACCTAATTTGTAAGGCACCTCGGGGAACTGCAAATGCAGTATTGGTATGGGCTAAGATAGCAGGTTATATCCTATAAAAGCTGGTTCTACTGATAAAAGAATAAAGAAAATACTTTCGAAAGTAGAGAGATTAAAATTAGACTTAGCCCCAGTTCAACAAAGTGTTCAGGGCAGCCTTGATGCTCATGTTGGAAAGTTTTATAAGAAGCCATAAGTGTGTGGGTGACTGAGCAGAAATAGCTCATAGGTTAGAAAGTTTTTTCTAGTCTATTATCCTCAGCAAGATGTTTCCTATTCTTGCATGGTAACTATTAAATTTGCAACTGAGATTCCATGCATTCACAATAGGCATTTAGTCTTTTTTGTTTTGTTAAAATAAAATGCTGATTGTGTTTTTAAGTAACAGTTCCAGTGGGTATTCATCCTCCCATTGGGAATCATATAAATGCATCACTTACTTTCAAAAATTGACTCCTAGTTTCATTTTATGCTCCTCAAATTGCTTTTAGATGAAACGAGAGTTGCCTTCTAGAGTGTTTTAAGTTCACCATTTTACTAAAACCAGTAAAAAACCAGCCCAACAAATTGTTCAAATCTAACTACTGCAGATGGAGTAAGAAAAATGTTTTGCTTCTTGAAGAAAAAATTTTTTTGCAAGTGCAAGCTGCCTTATTTTAACTGCTAATCTTACCAGAGCCTTCAAGCCATCGTAAGTGACCCACAAAAATAAAGAGCTGTGAGAGGAATTTTGTACTTCTTTGGTTCTTGCTTTTTTGCTTAGTTTGTTATTTTTGAGGCTTACAATGTATTAGTGAATTACTGAAATATCTTCTGTAACCATTCCTAATTGTGACTACTCAACATACAGTTACAATTCTGTGTGCTCCCTCACACTGTGTTCAGCCTCTACATCCCACTTAACCCCAGCCCTGTAGGTTTTAAAGTCTGAACTTTGAATAAGCCTTTCCTAATCTATTTCCTTCTGATAAGCAAAGGGAACAATACTTTTGGACTGCTAAATTTTATAACAAATGCACTTATTCTGATTTATTTTCATGAATTTCCAAGGAGACCTATGGAGAAAGTATGGAAAATAATGCTCAAAATGCACTACAAAATTCAGTGCAGAACAAAGGACTAAGCCAGGATAAGTTCATGGCAACCTAAGTTCAGTTTGACACTGTTTAACAGGCAGCAGTAAAGAGGAAGAATTCCCACATAACCAGAACATTGAATCTTTGCATGATAATGTCTATTTTATTTTCTTGTAACAGCAAAAAAGAGAAATGAAAAAATATCCAAGCAAAACCCAACTACTGCCTTTGTAAAAAAAAATCGCAGAAATAGTAAGATATTTGCGAACCAAAATGTGTTTTCTGAAAATGTTGTTAGTAGCTAGCTGTTGCATGGTGACTGAAGGACAAAACTTTATTTCATAATTCCAGGAATCCATCACAACTTTCAGATATTTTGCTTTTGCTTTTAGTACAATTGTCATCTTTCTTGGAAACTGCAGCAGCAAACCCTGGGCTTACTGCTCCCCTTGAAGAGTTCAACATACAGTAAAGATAACTTTTCCCAAGTTGTTTACAATTTTATGCTTTAACCCTATCGTAGTTAATTTTTATTTCTACAGTTTGAGAAGCATTTGCTGGGGAACAAATGAAATAAAGTTTGTAGAGCTGTGACCTCATAAGTGAAAAATATTGTCGTTTTCCTTTGATCAAATATAGAACTCCAAATGGCACTGAAACCAGGAGTTCTGGAACTTGGAACGATTGCTGATTTTCTTCATAGAGCCTGCTCAGACAACTGGATAACTTTGACCTTAGAGTAGTGAAGCCTGGACTATCTAAAGAAAGAGTAAAGGGGAGGAAGAGAGGCTGTGATACCACAGCTGGGAGTGCCCTGGCATCTCCCTGACAGCATCTGCCTCACACCAACAGGCTTTGAGTCGCCAGATTTGTAAAAAAAATATTACATAAAACTAAAATTCATATACGTTCAAAAGATTCCTATTGAAATAGGTAGGAGTTTTTCTGCTGAGTCATTTGGAATAGGATTTTTCTCCACAAATGGGTTTATTGAATGAGTTTGGGTGCAGCAGTTCCACGCTCTGAAATAGTTACCCATTCCCAATATCCAAAAGCGGCTTCATGATGATTTCTAAAGACCTGTTTACTTAGGGCAGAAATTCTGCTCTTTGAGTTGATAGACTTCAGACACGTCTGCTTGCTGGTGACAGAAAACAAAGGCAGTAGCAGCAGCAGGACCCTCTCCCACTGCAACTGGACCCAGCTTTATCCAGTCAAACCACGTTTTTAATCCCGTTCAGGACAGTAGTGGGGTAGAGAATGTTGGAAACATGATTGTGCCTTTCTTTATTTGCTGGGCATTTAGACTGGGCAGTGTCAGCAGTTAATCTGTTAGTGTGTATGACAGCTGTAGTTACACATTTTAGATTAAGAAAGTTACAGTATATTTGTATTTTTCAGAACTAATGCTACTATTCTTTAAAGGAATTCTGCAAGATGGATATCAAAAATAACATTAATGAGCTACTAAAGCTAAAATTATAGGAACTTACAAAATTGGTTAAACATAAAAACCATTAAACTGTTTATTGAAGCTTCACAGATATACTGCAGCTAATGAGCATTTCTGCTATTTAAATAAGCCCAAATTGAACACACATTACATAGATGCATAATTAGTCATGGCAGTCACACAGAGACTCACTTTTAAAGCTTTATTTGAGGAATCTTTTCCATTTGATTTGTTTTTTAATTAAAATATTTTTTCTGTATTCACTTATATTTTAATATTGTTTTTGCAAATGCTATAATTTGCTGCTGTGTTTCCATTTGTATTTGTTTGCTCTGTGAATATAGCGAATTTGGAAAATATATTCAGCACTGTCCTTTTGTTTGGTGTTATTTGTGCAAGCATCACTTGATAGTAGTAGAATAATTAAATTGTATGTTGTCTTTCATCCAGAAGGATCTTTTCAAGTGATATATATCTCGCTAGGCTGGGGAGGAGACGGCAGCACAAATACAGGATTGTAGTTTGAATTTTCAAGAGAAAAGATACATTAGTTTTAAACTTTGAAGACTGAAACTGAAAGGGTGAGGGTTTTTGAAGGTACTCTTTACCTCTGTCCCAAATCATGCACCAAACATTAAATATCTGGTTTGCTTCTTGTTCAGTGTCAAACACCAATTCAGAGAACCAATAGTTCAAGCTCACCTTTGGCTCTTGGGCTCTCTCACCCTTGCAGGGGTGGAGAAGGGTCTTCCCTTTCTGAAGACAAAAGTTCTCCCCTTCTTTGTGCAGGTGGTCTAGGTGGTGGTCCCTTCAGCCTCCCAGTTGCACCAGGTATCAGGTCCAAATTGTGAGGGTGTTAAGAGCTCTTATATAAAATGCTTTTGAACCATGCCCTTATTTTAATATAACCTAAATCTTGGAGATTATAAGAAGGAAAGAAAGAAATAGCAGTTGGATACAGTGTCGACCTTGCCACCAGGGAATGTTCTTTCTCTGTCTTAAAAATACTGATCAGGCAGACAAATCCCCAGAGATGTTTCAGGTGAAGATATCTTGGGCATTCTTCGCACTCAAAAAGCTTTTGGTATAATTATGTCCAGGCAGCTATTTTAGAACAAAGGAATTCAAAGATATTTGAGAAATATAATAGATACAGGATAACAGAGGTAATACCCTATTTTCCCACAAGATGAAATAAGTAGTCAGAACTTCCAGTTTCACATAATTTCTTTTGAAAAACTACATTTTTGACAGCATGTTGTCCTCAGACCCCTTTACTGTGGTTCAGCCCTGTCTCATACAGAAGTTGTCTATTAAATCCCCACTACCAAATCCTGCAGTACCAAGTTTTCCTCTGTTTTTTCCAAACATGTCTTTACAAGCCTGTACATATTTAACTTGTGAGAGCTGTCTAGACCACATGCTGAGATGGTACCACTGCATGCAATAAGTTATCCTATATATGACAAATATAAGATGATCAAAAGCTTTCTTGAAGTACAGACAGTCTGAGGCAGAAAGAGAAAGTTAATGTATTGATTTCTGAAGGATTTTTGATAAAACTGCTATCAGCCAACTCTTTCCTTTAAAAAAGCCCACACAAACAGAAAAAGCCCAAACCCAAACAAACCAAACCCCTTATTTTCCAGATGAAAAATGTCTCAGTCTGAAGTTGTGTTCCATTTGATCTTTCAGTAATTTAGTTATTTTTACGGGAAATAATTTCTTAAATTTTTGAGTTTGTTGCTACCCAAATATTATTTTTGTCAACTTAAGCCACATGTATATATATGCCAGGTGGGAGAGACTGTGCAAGCAATAGGTCTTGCAGTTAGATTAAATACCTCTGGGTAGAAAATCTGCTGCAGTCTTTCAGCTTAGAACTGTCTTCTCCGACTTGGGCTTCTGAAAAAGTTGCAAAAAGTTCCTTTGAATTTGAGTCCTCTGGATATGTTTGTCAATGCCATGGTTGAGGTGTAGATGGGACAAATAGGTGACAACGCTTGTGTCTTGCTTCCTATTTAATTATTTTGCACCTGATTATGCATATATACTGTATATACAAAGCCTCTGCTTTGAAATACACTTCTAATTTAGGATTTGGAGGTGAAAGGAGACACAGAGCCTTGGATGAAAATCCCATGACTGTGATGTGTGGGAAAGCTGTGTGTGAAGCTTGCTCTGTACTGAGGTGTGCTCTGGGATAGTACCATGACTTTGCCCTTCGTATTGGAGAAATCTTTGTCTTAAACTGGCAGGTTTCTCTTTTGCATTTATGGCAGTGCAACTACATCAGTTTAATTGACCTTGGCAATCTGCATCTGCCAGTGGTATGTCCCTGAGGGACATTGCAATTTTAAGCTGCATTTTAGTGCAGAATGTTCAGTTACTGCAGACAAAGCTGTACAGCACCCCCTATTTTGATAGATGCCATCAAAATTTGCTAAAAATATTTATTGAACAGATTATTCTCTTAATCATGCTACTTTGAAGTGCCATGTGAATATAGTAATTTAAAAAATATTCACAGAATATTTTGTGAGCATTTATGTGTATTTAATGGCATACATATAATGCTATGCAGTATAATTTATTTATTTATTTATTTTCATGTCTACATTATTTGGAGGACAATAATATTTCATGTGCAAAATGCCTATATGTGCTGTTCTTTAACAGCATGAAAAATCTTATCTCTTAATACACACTAAAAAAAAAGTCAGAAATGCTAATGAAAAAGATTCAAAATATATTGTCTTCTTGTGACCATTTAATTTTGATTGTGGTTTTATGGTTTTATTCTTAATATGTGTAGCAAGTTTTGAAATGTGCCTTTCTTCCAGGATGTTCTCAGTTTGAATATTAAGTCAGGATGATCTTAACTTCAGTGAGAGCTACCTTTCTCAACATGAAATTTTCTTATTGTTATTGGCATATATTTGACAGATTTTAGCAACAATTTTTTCTTTCTTTTATTAACATATTTGTCATTTATTTAATTGCAGTCAGAGAGGCCATGGCACCTATCAAGTTTAACAGATGGGGTCTCCCTGAAGTAGACCCAGAAACTATGCAAACAAGCGAGCCCTGGGTGTTTGCAGGGGGTGACGTTGGTGGTGTTGCCAACACTACAGTGGAATCTGTGAATGATGGCAAACAAGCTTCCTGGTACATGCACAGATACATCCAGGTGACTTCTTCAAAAGTATTTCTCTCTTTCCTAGTTTTATCTGCTTTTAGATACTTCTAAAAATAATTGCATTGTGGTTTTGATTAATAATACAAATTTTGAGAAACTAATACCTAGGTTTTCTGGTGATAAGAACATTACAGATTCATTCAGCTTGGGTCACATATTAGCGTCTGGGTAGATGAACTCAGCTTTCTTACATTACCTCAACACTAAAATTCAAGCAACATTTTCTTGGCCCAAGCTCGGAATTCCACTCAAGGGTAGTAAGCCTCCCTGCACAACAGTCACGGTGAGCAGAAGCCCTAGTTGGGTAACTGGGGAAAAGGAGTGAGCTCTGTAAGTATTAAAAAGTAAAATCTTCCAGTAGCGTATAAAGTAAAAATTAACTATAGCCAATGTTGTTACCTGGAGAGCACATTTGTAGTTTACTAACAGTTTATAGAATGCTCAGGTTATCTACACTGGAACTCAAGTTTGCTCTGATGGATACAAGAGCTTAACAAAAACTAAACATTGAACCCACAGAGGCAAATAATGCAAAGGAGAATCTACCTGAGAAATGTAAGTCCTACAGACTTGAAAAACGTGGTAACCACATGTCTCCCTTTGGTTCTCCTTGTATGTTGCTGACTCTGTCCTAATTTTTCTAGTAGAAGAGCACAAAGTCTAGAGGAGCTGAAAAGAAACCTCCCAAGACAGAAACACAGCCTGGAGAACCAGCTGACAAAAAGTGTGTTCGTAGTGCAGGGAACTTTTAAGAAACATGATACATGATTCATTCTCCTACATAAAGAGATTTGAACAACTGAAGCTGGGACTGTAACAGCTCAATGTCTTTCTCCCCCATCCATCTGCTCAAAGCCTCTCTGATTGCATGTTTGTGCAATTTCATGCTGTTGGGGTCTGATTTCACTTCCTAAAAATACTTCAACTGAAAGCTTGTTGTTAGTATCTGTGCATATTTTTTCGCACTTGTTCTAAAGCACTGTTTGTGTCCTGCCTTCTTAGACCCTATGAAAATGCTGAGTGTGAAACATCTTTAATCCCTGACCTGCCTGCTTAATTCCTGAATGCACAGTGATTTTGGGTAACTGTGGTGGGGGAGAGAAGGTATCTCCTCCTTTTTGTCTCCTTATTCAACCTCTTAGAGATACAGGCACAATTTATAAAACCCTCCTTTTATCATGGTGCTTCCTTCTCAAAGTTTTTCCTCCCCCCCACCCTGCTGGAATGTATTTAATACTTTGGAAAAAATCTGAATAGTCATGGAGTGAGAATTAGAATTTTAAATCAAGCTGACTTGGGATATTAGAGCATTTCTGTTACCCTTTGCAGGTTTCAAGGCAGCTTATTCAACCTTACAGTCTCACCAGGAAGCTAATGGGAAAGCCTTACAGCAATCTTCACAGGAAAGTTTCCAAATGGCAAGTGTCACCTTTCCAGCTGTTAGATGAATGGATTGCCCAAGGGCATTTATTTGGATGTGCAGCTCTTGTAAAATCTGGTTGCTGTGGTGCAAAATGCTGTAATCTGGCAATTTATTTCACCAATGTTTGGACCTGGTAGGAATTCTAGTGACTGGAGGAGTTTGTTTTTAAAGAAGTTGTTTAGAGAAGGATAAGAGAAGGATTCTATTACCCTACTGTTTATAGGGACAGGTGTGTGCACGTGTGCCTGCCTTTGTGCTCATGTGTGTGCACATGAGCAGTTCACTCAGTTCACAGCTGAACTGTATTCTGGAAACTTCCAAAAGCAAATGAAAAAATACCCTTACGTACCACCTTACTTTTTCTCTGCTGTGAAATTCTAAAGCAGGCAACCATCCTGTGAACTGAGTGTCTGAATTAAGTACAAGTTAAATTTTAAATAAATG
This sequence comes from Hylia prasina, assembly GCA_013397195.1. Classification (NCBI taxonomy): domain Eukaryota; kingdom Metazoa; phylum Chordata; class Aves; order Passeriformes; family Sylviidae; genus Hylia; species Hylia prasina. Next base: position 2,206,939 of record VYXD01006830.1, read on the forward strand.
CATTGATACTGTCTGTGTTTCAGTTAAGGAGTAGGTAGCCATTTCCAAAGTCACCAACTATCTCAGCACCAGGATATATAAGGGATGCAGTCAGTCTTCTTCAAAATAAACTATTCCATAGGATTTCTCAGCTAAGCCAAGACAATGTCAAAGAGTGTAACTCAAACCGACCATCATGACTGCTTGCAGAATGCAGTGTTTGAACAGCATGCTGCTTGTATCCCAACCTACTCCAGGCAAAAGGCTAAGCGAACAGATGGGGCTGATATGTGCCCTGAAACTCCAGTCACTGCAAGCTCTGGCACGTGGTCAAGTCAGGCGTGAGATCCAGACTCCAGGACTCTTCAGCAGAAATGCCTTATGTTCAATACTGAGAGTTATTTACAGAAGCTTCTTGGCTGCTCTTATGCTGGAAACTTTCCATCATTAGTTGCCTAAATATCTCCTGCCTCTTAACATATTCCTCCCACTATATGAGGCATAGGTTCATCTCAAAAATTGTTGCCTGCAGCTGTGTCAGGTTAGTTTCTGTAAACATGACCGGTCAAAGCCTAACTAAGGATAGCTGTCGTAGAACCTGTTAGGAAATACAGTCAGTCTTCCTAGAACCGTTCCTTGCAAGTCTTCAGAGATCCAAACAGAATCAGCCCAATTCATGCAACTTTCTACTACTCACATTTTCTCACAGTTCAACCTTCTTTTAATATTCCATGAATGAATGAAGTAAAAATTTCAATTAAATAATCTTAGTGATTTATTTAGTTTGGGGATTGTAAGCCTTCCCTTTTCTCCAACAGTGACTTTATGATCCTGTGCAGAAGCAAGAAGCTGCTGATCACTTCCAGGCCTCAGTTACCATTAATTTATTTTTGATAAGTGAATGGATTTGATTGTTTAATAGTTATATTCAGGATAACTCACAATCATTGCAGGACTAACTTTTAATTTTCTATGCCTATCTGGAGAGCAAAACCAGTTCCAGTATTTTCTTATTGGAAGACTGTGCCTGTCTTGATGCTTCACTCCTGCTCTATTCATACACTTACCTGTGGCTATTTTCCCATATATGACACTCAAGCTGCCATCTTCTCACTAAAATCCCTCTTTAAAAGTGACTTTTTTTCCTAAATCACAGTAAGTTTTCCATTTTTTGAATCTATTTTCTTCTTTACTGTAACCTTCCAGTGTGGAAGTTTCTTTTATTTTTTTCCTAGACTGAAATGTACATGATACATTTAGAGAATACAGGTCTGGATCCCAACTGATATAAATTGCACTTCACTAAGACATTATTCAAGATGAATTTTGAGCACATTGCAGTGTTATTTTGAACCATGATTGTATATTTTCTATTTTTTCTTCACCTATGCTGTCAGAAAATATATGGGCTTTGTATCTGAAGAGTATAGTGTTGATTCTTTATCAAGATTGACCATTCTCATATATTCCTTGAGCATGCATGAATATACATTATTTCATAATCAATACCAGAATTGGGAGGTTCCCAGGAAGCTTGAATTTGAAGCCATTAGTTATGTTGTCTGTTTCTTTTCAGGGTAACTGCAGGAAAAAAATGAATGTCCCTTTGTTTAGCTAGAACAGTGTATGAAACACGAGCATGCAGCAATAAAGCACCATTGCAAAAAAGGTGAATTAAAGGCAGATTCAAGAAGCCTGGCAATTTAATTGCTTGCCTCTGATAAGCAATATGTCTGCTAAAGAAAGAGAAAGCCAGGAAGGAGCTTAGAAAATCTCTGTCAAAGTGGATGGAGCCCTGAGCAAACCTGCTGTAGCTGACTCTGCTTTGAGCAAGGATGTCAGTCCCCAGATGTCCTTCCAACCACAACCATTCAGAGATTGTATGAAATAATATAAACATATTTACCACAAAGTTAATTGTTAGATAATTGGAGAGAGGATAGTAGAAGCAAGGGAGAAAATACGTGTTTTAGGATCAGACTTGAAAATGAAGAAAGCCAGAGTAGGATGGAAGTATTCAGGAAAAATCTTCCAGGCAGTAGGACTTGTGGCTCTCTGTGAAAAATAACAGTAATACAACTACTTGCTTTCACAGTCTGTCTTTGTTAAAGGCCAGAAAATGCAGTTAGACCATATCACTCTGGTTAGGAATTTTCTCCATCTAAAGAAATTAATGTCAAAAATTGTATCAGGTGTAAAGCTGAGTTCCTGTCTCTCAGCCCTGCACTGCAGCTCTTGTGCTTTCGCCTTCAGGCCAATCATGGTTAGGGTAAGATAAACCCACTACTTGCAACGTGCTGGGGATTTTTCACTACCCTGTTCCAGTCTCCAAAAAATTGTCATGATTGCAACAAGTACCTGCAATATTGTTAGCTCAGCTGGTTGGCATCATATTAAGAGGAAGAATGGGCCACACTTTTTGTCCTCTACTTCTTAAAATCAAAAGAAGAGTTATTTTAAATAAGCTCTTGCCTGCAGGCTTTCTTTTCCTATTTGTGCAATGTCAGGGAAATCCTTCATTATAAAGATGATTTCACTTGCAGGAAGCTATATAACATTTTTGTTTGCCAAAAATTTTCTTTGTAGAAAACAATGCATCAGGGCTTATAAAATACATTCATTTTATAAGCATTGTGCTGAAAGGAAAAAAAACAGCAAAAAAATAGTGCAAAAAAGGAAGTGATAGGAAGGAGGGAGATAAATCTCCAGAGATGTGTTGCCAGTGACTACTGAACCTTCAGCTGCATTCTGCCCCTGTGTGATTTTAGATACTTGGTTTATTCCCTTGAAACTTTTCATATTTCTCCCCCTCCCACCTCTGCTTGGGTCACTTCATCATTTACAAAGCATTTGGCACATTTGGTGGGGCCTGAGTGCATGTGGGTAGAATTCTTTGTGGTTCTGCTCTTTGGAAGGGAAGTAAGGCAGGAAAAATGGGCCCCTAAATATGGTTTGGTAAGTGTCTTTAGACTGGTTTGAATGATGACATACAGGAGGCAAAGCCTATTCCTGAATGGGTTATTTTCAACCATGTGCTTCAAAAGTCGTTCACTGCTTTGGTGCTTTTTTTTTTTTTTCTGTCTTGTATAGGATATATTTTCTATTTTACCACAGAAAGGTCACTAAGAATCACTTTCAAGCAGCATTCATTTTAGGAGAAAACAACTTTTAAGGATTCAATTGTCCTGCTTGGGCAAAGAAACAGTACAATGGAACTTCAGCTTCATATTCAGCACTCTCTGCCTATTTGTCTATAGCAAACAATATTTGCAGTTGTACAAGCTATGAGTAGTTTGTGATCAATCCTCAGAGTGAAATGTATTCACAGAGAACATTTGAACACTTCTGAATAGCAAATCATATCAAAGTAGAAAATTTGGTTTATTGCTCACATGTGCGCAAAATGTGGAATTGACCAAACAATTTTCCTTAAGGTTTTCTTCCACGTCATTCTTACAGAATGAAAATCAAAGAGTTTTTTGTAAGAGTTCAGCACATCAGTGTTGATTTCCATTAATTTCTCCACTTTCAGATATGTGGGAGACAAAACGTTTTAGCATTTAAAAAATGTTTTATTTGAATTGTGTGAATCAGGATTTTCTGGTTTGGCATTGCAAACATTTTGCAGTTAACTATTAGTTAAGAAAAGCTAAAAAAAAAAAAGTTAAAAAGATGAAATCAAACTCAACATGATAAAAGGACAATACTTTCTTTCATTTCCCCCCCCTCTTTTTTTGATTTGCCAGTTAACCAAAGTTTTTGAGATGTAGAATGCTTGGCTGTTTGGTTTTTGAGGAACTCAGATTCTCCTGGTGTAGAAAAATAGGCCTGTGGAGTATGACATGGAGAAAGCAGTGAGCACTCAGGAAGGAAGAAAGGAGGCACATTTGGCTTTTTATGAAGTGTAACTGCATCGGCCTCCTGATGGGAGAGGTCATGATACTGAAGTGAGTTTGGTCCCAAGTGTTAGGGATCTTTGGAAATTAGCTTTTCTCAAAATCCCCACCATTAGTGACTCTTTCAAGTTTGCATCATTCAGGCTAGGACAATTCCACTACTTTCAGTGCTTTTAAGCCATCTGAAATTTTGGCCCCAAAATGTATCCTCTTTGTCTGAAGATTCAAAGATTGGGGATCAGAATAGCATGAGGGGAATCCACACAATCCCAGAACCAAACAGGCGTGAACTCTCAGGTTTTAAACCAGCCTAGGAAACAAAAGGCACTAAAATAGACAAAAAACTCCTCATCCCATCTGTGCTTACCAGTTTTCACAGGTAAAAATTGACTAAATAAGTTCCTTAAAAAAAAAATAATCCAAAACCCCAAAAGGCAGTAATTCCTGAGGGGTGAGGCTTTTACTCTGCTACAGAAAATCTTCTCCAGACTTCAAGTACTGGTTCTTTTTGTCCTGCTGAAAAAAAAATCTTATTTTTAAAGATAGAAGAAACTGCTGTGCTCTTAGCTGTTGCTTATTAGGGTGTAGGGCTTCTCTGTGTTGGAAGTTCCTGCTTTATTTCGTTATGATTTTATTGAGTCAGCCATTTGAGTGAACAAAGATTTAAATTCTACCCACCACAGCCTGGTTGGGATGCTGTTCAGTATCCATATATGGAAAAAGCTTTTCTCTCTGCAATTTTTATGTTATTAGGTGCCACACATACAGTGAATGCTTTTCACTGACTCTTCGGAGGAAAAACTCTTTCAAATGAAAACAAAAGTGGCTGTGGTGGCACAGCCATAATGTGTATGATGTTTTTGATGGCAATCAAACTCTAACTTTTTTCAGTCTTCAAGTATATTCATACTACTACAATTAAATATTAGTTTTGCATAGGTATGCCATTGTGTAGGCTGTATGAAATCTTTCAAAGTAGGGCACAAAGGTTTAGAGGTTCGGAATACATGGAGTTAGGGCTGAGTGATCCTCCCCACATGATGCTTTCCCTCATTTTTCACAATTTCATATACTTTCTATAGATTGGCACCTGAGAACTAGAAAGGGTCTGTCTGCATACCCTGGGTTTTTTCAATCTGACTGTTATTGACTGCTGTAGGGGACAGAGGTGGCTCTTCAGAAAGGCTGAACAAACCTTGGGACTGAACCAGACTTATCAGTACAGGATGTAAAATAACTGTTTCTTCATTATTTTTGTTACTGTCATTCAGTTATTTCCAGCATAGCATAGTATCTCAGCATGAAGACTATTTGGGCTGAAGATGTTACATAGGTGAATGTTTGCATTTTTTGCTAGTTTGCAAGTCTGAACACAAAATAGCATACTTAAACTTTGGGTTACTATATATTAATAATTCTCTTATCAAGATTAATAATAAATTGTATAAAAATAGATCGGAAAAAAAAATTCTGTGGTTTAGTGTTGTTTTGTTTGGTTTTTTTTACAGTCCTTATATGGTGTTGCAGTTTCTACAGTTCCAGAACTACCTCTCTTCTACACACCTATAGATTTAGTGGATATCAGTGTAGAAATGGCTGGACTGAAGTTTCCAAATCCTTTTGGCCTTGCCAGTGCAACCCCTGCTACTAGTTCTTCAATGATCCGAAGAGCATTTGAAGCTGGATGGGGCTTTGCTGTCACTAAAACATTCTCCCTGGATAAGGTGAGGAAATATTTTAATATGTATTTTGCATGTAATCTTTGTATAACTGAAAAATCTGAATCTTTGGGGAATGGCTCTGTTATATCCAACTAGCATAAAGGTATCAGGGAAGGGTATGATGCATTGTGTTAGTCTGTGAGCTTTCCACAGTTCAGTGACACAATTTCTGGTCCTGTTTGTTGTTACATTCTCCCCTTTTATTGCCCCAACTTTTAATAATAGCCAACTATTAAGTTAAAACATCCTTTTTTTTTTTTTAATACAGCAGTGAAAATGTTTTCTGTGAAGCATCTGAATGTAAAGGGAATGAGTAATGTCTTTGTCACATAACTCGTGAAAGGTGGATTCTGTGCCACAGGCTGCCAAGATAAGCCATTGAACTGGAGGTGCAGTTGCAATGTGATAATGTGGCTGCAAGGAGGAGAATGGGTGGGTAGTGGAAGAGGAGGCAACATAAAACCAAGCCTATAGAGAGAAGAGCATGGTGATGTCAAACTTCAGTAACATGCAGTGGAGGAGGAAGGAGTTAGAATTAAGTCTTGAAGGCTATGGCTCAGTGTGGCACCTTAAAAAAAAGCATTTTGTGTAGTTTTAAGTGTGTAATTGCTTGTTTGAATTCAGGAGAATTGTAACTTCTTGTTGCTACATTCAAAATGGTGAAGTGATCACAGAGAAAAGAAACAGGTTTTGGGCTGAGATGTAGATATGGTTTGACTGGTGGAGAGAAGAAGAAAAGCTAAGGTGAATCCTTGAACGTAGGCCTGAGTAACAGTGTGAGTAATAGCAACATGTTATTAACCAGTAACAAACAGTAGTGAGGGCTGAAGAAAGCTTTTGAATTTAATTTGGATACAAGGGCCTTTTATTCTTGGTTCAGAGGAGGGATGTCCAAGGGATGGATGGAGCAGAAGAGAAAAGGTGGATTTGCTCCTTTGCCAGCTTTCCATGGGTAAGCAGCATAGGTGCATTAACTATAGTGGGTGCCCCTCTAGTATGAGGAAGGTCTAAGGACAAAATGCTGTATTGTTACAGAATACTGTAAAGTATGTCAGGCTGGTAACTGCTGTCACTAATACCTGAAGTAGCCCTGAGGAAGTGTTTGTCTATATTGCAGTGGAGATTCCAACCTACTTCGCAGGGCTTCTTATTAAAACACTTTTTAGGACATAAATGTCATTCAAGTATGTTTACAACTGACTTACATGTATAATATATCATCAGCTGTAATTATTCAGTGCCTAGGCTACAGGCAACCCATAGCAAGTACTGAGACTTATTTTTTTATCAGTTTTATTGCTGGTATGCTGGCAGTCCTGCTAGACTGCGCGTTGATTACTGTGCATCTTGAGAGCTAAACAGACACAGGCTGAGTTCCAGCTTGGGTGGGAGTTAAGGAGGAAAGACATGCATGTTGTAGGAAGTGATGTTGGTGCTATACTAAGCAGCAGACTCTGAGTCATTTCTGAAATGGCGACTGCGAAGTGTTCCACTGGATGCCATGCTCTGGACGTGTGACTCAGATGAAGATCCTTCAAGTTTTTTTTTAAGTATTTTTTGCAATAAGATATTGTAGGTATTATTTAATTAATAAGTTCAGAAAAGTGCTATCTAGTGAATTCTAGTTCAGTTATTTCTCCTTAAGCTTCCTTCTAATATTCAGCAGGAAACAGTACTCTGCCTAAACTCTTGAATCATGTTGTGTCTAATAGAACTGTGTCCCACCCAAGTGCTGCCTAGTTTTTCTGCTATTGTATTCTTCCTAGTACTGCACTTCCCACAGCTGTATTTGTGGCATGATTTGATATGCTTGGCAGAGAGGTGCTGCAGAAGCGAAATTGCTTTTATTTTTTAGAGTAACATGGTACTTAATACTTCAAAAATAACTATTCCAAATGGGAAGGAAAGCTCAGTAAGGTACAGTGGTTTTTATGTGAAGTGAGTATTACAGAAACAGTGCTCTTGTTGACTTAATGCTAGAACAAATTGTTGGTAGAGAGTTTGAAATATTATAGGTTCCCATAATGTGCTAAGTTTTTTGGGGGTTTTTTGTTTGTTTGTTTGGGTTTTTTGGGTTTTTTTTTGTTTTGTTTTTGGTTTTGTTTTTTTTTTTTTTTGTTTTTTTGGTTTTTTGTTTGTTTTTTTTTTTTAACTTAGCTTCTGGTTATGTAGACATAAATCTTGTGCAGTTTTCAGCAGGGAACAGTGCTCTCTTAGGCTGTGGTACCAATGGTGGGGATTTCAGATTGGGCTGTCCTGCCCAGATAGTCAAAGCAAACTACACAACAGGATCAAGAGTGAAGATTTCCTGATCTAAGCCTTCAGAGTTGGTGGGAGGAGGAGCAGCTCCCCAGACAGTGCAGTTTCCAAGAATGGAAGAGCTTCTGGGGAGGGAGAGAGCTTGCTAGACACAGTTTTTGGCAGCTGAAGCTTTTCCACTTCGGCCTTGATTCTATGTGGTGCAAGTAGGATTCTGTGTTCTCCCCTCATCTCCTCATTTTTTCTGTCTTGGTAAGGCTTAACTGATGGGCTTCCTTCTGATTTGCCAAGCCTGTGTGGCCATGAGGAACATAGCAGCAGCAGAAATTCTCCCTTTTCCAGTACCAGTGACTTAATTTGCCACTGTGTTCAGACACTGATAGGGGAAAACAGTGAATTCCCTGTTTACCATGGGCATCCTTTGGCGCTTCAGCAAAAGTGACTGATGCAGGCTAAATATAAGTGACATATAGGTTGTGAAAAGCATATAAAGTCCAATCACAAATTTCCATACATTAACTACAGTGTGATGGAATAAGGTCAGAGAAAAAAGCATGATAAATCTTGGAAGAAGGGGATCCAAGGACAGAGATAAAAAGGACTCAGGCTGGAGAGCTATGATTCTCATAAGACACAGGATTTATTTCATATGAGATACTTCTCCTTTTCTCTCTTTCATCATCTAGCACAGAAAGCTCTTCTAAAACACAAGGCCAGGGATCCTGCAGCCCATGAGAGGCCCTACTGCCTTGTACAGAGGAGCTGTTGGGTGACAGTGCTGGAGTTCAGCCTCTGGACCATGATTTACTCCCCTAGTCTTTCTAATCCTCATGTGTCATGGCCTCACCTTGAAAGCTTCACACAGAGGGAGCTAGCACAGAGTGCACTGTTTTGTGCCGTGCCTTTTTAAACACACACATACCCTGCTTATAATTGTCTTCTTGACAACCTTTGTAGCATTTTCTGTTTGTTGGGTGAGTGTTTCAACTGCAAGTGATTCAGCAAAGTTTGTTCTTGCATACTACTGTACTATTGTTGAAACCTACAGAAAAGCTAATGTAAGGAATAGCTGAAATTCTTTCGGGGTATTTATGCTTTGAAATATACTGTGCTCTACATACTTTGGAAGGTGCTGGATATTATAGTGTAGAGCAAATATTAATCATAGGGGACTGTACCTGAATGTGTCTATTGGTGTCTGTGAGGGAGATGGTGACTTGTAGAATTTTATTTACTAAATTAAACATCTGTGCACAGCTGCTTTAGTATCAACTGGATTTGATTTCTTCCAGAAAAGGGAATAACTGCTTTCCAAATGGACAATCACTAAGAAAGACAAATAGCAGAATAGAAGTGTCCCTTCACACATCTTTTTCTACATTCATGTCTTCCCTTTTTGACTGCAGGATCAATAGCTCATTGCTTTGTTGGTTCAAATAGTATTTCTGTCTTGTTCAGATAACTGTATGCAGCAAGATATTATTTGTGAATTCTGTTTGCAAGGTATTAAAGGAAAATGGGGGAGCTGCATATCACAGAGTCCACAATAAATGGATACCAATTATTACCTTTTTTAGAGCTTAGATGAACAGAAAACTACATGCAGAATGACAGATACTGTATTAATTAGACATAGAACTGTGAGTAGGAGGGTTTTAGGAGAAGTGTTATACTGAGATGGTTTATTCACTAAGAATTTATTAGTGAGTATTGTTTAGAACACAAAATTTGTATTAAAACCGGTAAACAGAAAGTTTGTATAGACATTGTATCAAAATAAGTCAACGATTATATGAGGTGTGTACATCCCTATGCCATATTCACTACCACAGTGAGGAGTTCATAGCAGAAATTAGGGTTTTATCAGCTGAATTCAAGCTTTGTTGTTCTCTCACTGCTTTGTACAGGCTGTTTAGAAAGATGAAAAAACAACTGGGTTAGCAGAAATGTTTGCTTTGATTTTTAGATGCTTCCTTCACTTCTAAAATTTAATTCTGATTAATCAGATACATCTGTCTTTATTTTGTTGTGACATGCATTGATTTGTGATGCTGTCGCTTTCAATAATGCAGAAACAGTTGCCTTTATTATGAGAACCAGCAGAAATCAACATGCAGACTAACTTCGTTTTTAATCTTTAATTTTTTTTCATTACATATGGAGCAAGTTGCGTGGATGATTTAAAAAAAAAGCTACAATTAAAACTAGATTAAATTTGATCTAAACCATAGAGGAGGAAACTTTCTAGCCATAATATATGTTTATGCACTTTACAGATGTAGAGTTTACAATACATTTTCAGAACCATTTCTAAATAAAAGTGCTGGCAAAGAATTAATTAATTTGCCTAGTATATATTGTGTTTCTATGTGCTGTTATTACAGTATACATATTCAGGCTCCAGCTACTTCTCTCTCTGTACATTTGCACTGTGTGCACCTCGGTTCATAATTGAAGGTGGTAACAAAATCATGGTACAATGATGCATTGTTTTCCATAACATTAGTATTTCACAGAAGTGAATCTGTATTACAAAATGTATATTTTTGTATGATATTACAGCATAGTAATTTAGATTAAACTAGTTATAATTTATGGTGCCAAGCCAAAAAGCTATTTAAGATGCATTAAAATGCAGAACCATGACATTTGAAATTCTGATGTTCTTAATATGACAAAGGTTATTCTATGGAGTTTTGCTATAATATGAAATATTAATATTTCACAATACAGTTTTGATGAAGTACAATTTGCCTAGCTTGCATATGATAAAGAAATTAAATGCTTACCAAGGGAGTTCAGTGAGAATTAGAGCCCCGCCTGAACATCTGCTTGAAATGTTATTATCCTGTCCTACTGACAGCATCGCTCCCTCATTGTTTTTCAAGATTGACAGCTGAATATTGTACTGATTTCTGCAGCAAATATGTCTAGGTGAACTTTGTTTGGTTTTTAGGAATTTAGAACATGCTTTTGATTTCCATCCTATAATTTTTTTTTATACTCTTGACATTTGTAGATGCCAGATTGAGGTCTAGTATGCTGTAGCAAAGATAGACCATTGACTTGCAACGAAATGCCAGTTGATATCTCAGTAAACAGAAATATTACTATTCTTTATTGTGTGGTCTGTATGAAAGCTGTATAGGCTTTCTTTGGGGAGACAAATGATCAGATTGTTAATGTCAAATATAAAAGGGGCTGTTTGCCTTTCTGCTAAACAGCATTAGACAACTTTTATTAACTACATTTTTTGAACAGAAAAGTGAGCATTTTATGGGATTCCTTAGCACACAACACTCTTAAGTCAAACTATTTTCTTGTTTTGCAAGTTTTAAAATTATTATTATTGGGTTTCGTATTCTTAGGAGTTCTTTATATCTTTCATTTTGTTCAATATTTCTGAAGGAATTTTAAGAAGAAATACCATCTTTATTGTTTTGTAATTTCTGTAGTTTTAGATCAGTGCATAAAATCAGCGAAGTTTAACAGGAGAGGTAAAGGGCTATGCTAGGGAAGTGCTATAGAAGGTAATTATTATCTTTTAAAATGCTGTAGTTATGGTGTTTTTATACGTTTTTAAATGTGTTATTTAGCTACAAAAAGGAACAAATAATTCTGTGAATCTGAGTAGCAGGGAAACAGACTTTTCTCCTTTTTCCTTGAGAAAAAGTATTTCTCTGATATGCTCAACTTTAGGACCAGATCTCATTCCTCTACTTAGTTTTACCCTCTCTGACCCAGTTTAAAGAAGGCAGACTTCTTTGTATACAAATAACTTCAAAAGCTTCAAATTTGGTGTCTGAGGAACTGGATAGGACTGCCTTTAACTATTCTTTTCCAGAGTCCATACATCGCCATACCCCAACCATTTAGGGAAAAAATCCATCTGGAGAGATGTAGCACAGCTTGAACATGGTGAGAGACCAAAGATGCCAGGACTGAGAGCTTTAACAAAGTCATTATTGATAAGCCAAGGCCTTTCCTACCACAGCTCAAGTCTGCACCACATAGATGCCCACATTAAACTGATGCTGATGTGCATCTTGGCACCACTGAATTTGCAAGTGAGGCACTTTGGACCATTTAAAATCTGGTTTTGCCATCAGTAATTCTGGTTATTTTTGCAAATTAATATTTCAAATGCTGAAGATAACAAACTGCATTTTTAAAGCAAGAGTTTAACAACAATCCATAAGAAGTTTCTCTCTCTTTCTCTTTGTGATTGTATTTACTACTTTAGAAATTAAAAACTTCTTAAAAGTTTGTGATAAAAAATTAAACCTCTGGGGAAATGTTTAGTCCCACTCTTCCTGTAGCATTAAATATCACAGAAATGCTGCACTTCCTCTGCAGTGGGAGTCTCTTTTCTGCACGGAGTCTCTCGTGGAGGAGTCTGTTATCTCAAGGCATGGAGCACAATGTGACAATTCATCAGTGGAAGACAGAGGGATCTGTCTTGCAGGGGTGTTGCACATTGAGTCAGTAAACCTCATCTGTGCTAAAGGACAGATTTTTACAAGCAGAGGATCAGCATTTTTCTTCCCATGTTACCACTTTTTCTGCCATTCACCTTCATGGAGCAGTGTGAGCGTGGCTGTAACTTTCATGCCTTATGCCTTGAGCTCGTGATGTAAGTTCTACAAAGCCTAAGCTGGCAAAGGCTTACCTTCCTCAGAGCTGCACACAAAGCTGGCCAGCAAAGGTAAAACCAGATACATGTCTTCAACTGGTTCTTGGTAGGCTGCAGGATTCTCAGTTATGTATAAAGGATGTGGTTTCTATTCACGTGGGGATTTTTTACACAGTATTTAGAGGTTGTTTCTTTTCCTGTCTTTTTCTTCTGGAGTCTGGTTTAAAACAGTGTAACCAGAGTGCATATACATATACAAAAGTGTAAGTGTGAACATTCATCTTGAGCTTGAATATTTCAGGCAGCTTATGTATAAAACACTTGTAAATCCATCTTTAAGGTATTTTTTAATCTGAAAACTGTTGTGTATTGTAATGAAACTTATAGTGCACTTAGATTGGCATAACTCAGGTGCAGTTCAAGTGTAATTCTGAAAGAGCATACAGACTGCAACACTGATGATTTTGCTACATAAGCCTTTATGTAAAAAATAGCTTCCAAAGTAGGAGTGTTCATTCCTGCTCAGCATAATACGTGCTGTTCTGGTTGTGACCAGTACTTAAAAGAGGACATAATTTCTATTCATAGTTCAACTGTTACCTAGTCAGTCAAACAAAACGGGAAAAAATTTTACATTGGTTAAAAATTAGAGCAGTATTTATTTTTATATGAAGAAGCTGCTTTGCTCTTTACTAATTTTGCTTTATTTACCTCATTCTTCTGAAAATACCTGCAAATATTTATCAAGAGAGAGACAAGGAGATCACATATGCGTGATGTTCCAGAACTTCTGAGGATCTGCAGGCCCTGTGGGCTGTATCTGAAGTACTCAACTTTTTTTGAATATCACATCCTGAATAAACAGGATTCTAAAAAGCAAATATGTAACTAACATACTTGTATAAAATATTATTCAGCCACATTTTTCTGTGGTTGTTTTGTATGTCCTTGGAAGGTTGTTGGTTATCTTGAAAATGACTTGTAATTTTTTGTCTGAAGGGAATTCAGCTAAAAAGGCAGTTTAAATGTAAGCTAGAAATTGGCAAGTATAATTCTGAAATCTAAAATGTTCACATTTTTTCCATTCTCAATTCAGGTTTGTTGCAACCCTTTTAGTTTTGTGCCAGCCAACTGCAACTAACTTTCTTAAGTGGCATTAATATATTTTGTAATTTATTAGAAAAGACTGTAGGATAGTTTTCTTAATAGTTATATTTGAAACACACCTAAGACAATCATAGCATAAAGCCATACTTAACATTTTTGAGTTTTAGTGTAAATTACAAACTTCCCTATTTTTTGAAATTGTTATGATGCCCTTAATTAGCTAGCCACAGATATTCAGGGAAAAAAGAAATCTTTGTTTTGTCAGTATGAAATTCAGAATTTCCCCTTCTGTTATGTCACTGGCTTTTTGACTCTCCCTATTTGGTTAAGCGCATGTGTCAGAGTTCGGGGGTTTTTTCCCTCATTTCCACATTCTAATTATAAAAATAAATCCAGAACACCATCAAGACTTCAGTCTAGGCTTCCTTAGATACTGAAATGGAATAAAGGAAAAATGGTTGTCATGATTCCGTCGCTGTGATTTACAGTTCAGCATCTTTGCTGAGGTCTGCATTCATTGCTGTGGCCAGATGCTGGCATCTGCAAAAGCCTAGGTGACACTTTGTGACCCCACCACTGACATGCTGAAGCTGCAGATGCCTGGGGGAGGACCTTGCAGTGCTGGGGCTCCTCCCTTGGCACCAGCTGGTGGCTTCTGCTCCAGCCTGGCACGTTTCCAGGCCGTGCTGCTGGGTGGTTGCTTTTCTGCTTTGCACCACGACAGGCTCAGGAGACCTGAAGCTCCTCATGCAGCAGCTATTGCCCCAGGATTCCTGGTTGGACCATGCAGTCTTGCAAGATATTTGCAAAAAATGTGGGCCCAAACTGGCTCTAGAGGGGCACTCTGAGGTCAGTGTCAAGCGTGTGTGTGGTGCTGTACAGCTCGCGTTAAGAATTTAGCTGAAATGATGTAACTGTATCTGAACTGGCATGTGTTTCCACACACATGTTTTCAAGGTTTAGCTCAATCACTTTTCAAGGAATTTTTGGTTATACCAGTGTAGCTTCTATGTACAGGCAATACACTTCACTTAAGTGTTCAAGATACCTCAGGTCTTGGGTTCCCACTTGGTAAATGAAGAGGATAAGGCTGTGTTCAACATCTGACTTGCCCACACAAGAAGTTAAGAAAGCAAAGAGCTGATTTTTGAATTTCGTGGTGATATAATTGCATTTACTCCTGATTGACATTGTTGCTAAAGCAGAATGAAGTCCCATATGTTTAAAAAACCTGACAGGTTCTTATGTTAAAATACCTATTGCTAATCCAAATATGTATCTGAGTGTATTCTAAATAACGTTTCTTATCATTATTTGAGATACATATTATCTATTTTTTAAACTACAATAGTGTTTGTGGGATTCTGTCCTTCAGTCGGGAAATGCAGGACTTTCGTGAATAAATCTTCTAGCGTTAATTCTAGAAGGACACAAATGTATCCATTCTGTGAACTTTGGAATCACTGCTTTAAGAATTATCCAAAAAAGCTCTTGTCAATGCTAATTGCAAAATCCAATTTTGAGCCTATAGAAAAAGGAAATAGGAGCACACATTTTTAGTAATCCTTTAATATCCATGTTATATTAGTCTTTAATTGTGATTTCTCACATCCTGTATTATAACGACATACAACTTTAGATTTGTGTGTAGGACTTGATACTACTTCAAAAATTATTTCTACTAAATTACACTAATGATATTGAATTATTATTGAGTTATGCTTTATTTTGGCTTTCCTGGTGCATTTTAGACTAGGAAGCAGTTAATTACAATGCAAGCTATAGGTCTCAAAAGCAGCTATCACCACCTTTTCACTATATGTTCTAGAATACCTATTTAAACCTACAATATGCCAGTAAGTTTTAAAATTATTTTTTCTTTAACTTCTGCTTGCCTGACTTCTTTGATAATTTAGTAGAGTATAAGAGGAAAAAAAAATTATATCCTTAACCACATTACACATGGATAAGACAAAAACTAATGTTATAGCTGAACGTTTCTTTGTTAGCAGCTCACCTTCTACTCCTAGAGAAAAGAAAGTCTTGGCTAGAAGACAGTTCAATAAATGAACAGACTATATATTGATTTTTCTCCCTCTTCCCTTGTTATGTAATATGATTTCCCCTCCCTTGCAAGAGTTGCTGTTGTACAGGATAGGGCTGGGATCATGGTCGTGGAAGCGTATGGGAATGTGTAGACTAAGGAAGGCTGTCACAGCAGTCAATAAGATCTGAGAGGTGTTGACTAATTGCCTGCTAATTACACAGTAAATTGTCTAATTAAGCTGATGGTTAATTAGGGTACGCTCGCACAGCAGTCTTATGGAATTTTTGTCTGATGTCTGGGAAGCAGCTTGTGTAATTGGCAAACTGGTAAGGACTGGCAGAGAACATGACTGGGAAGCACGCTGCCAGTAGATGACAGAATAAGGATGCGTTTGCACAAAGGTTGTCATGTGAACACGCAGGGGTTTGTTAGCCTTCTCCAGCTACGTGGCAGCCAGCACAATGAGGAATCGAGCTGAGAGCTGCTGGAAGCTGTAAATAAAATAAGGCTTAAGCATGTAATATTAGAAAAGCAGTGACATGTGCTCTTTTATTTTAGTCAGCTTGAACTTTAGGTATACACAGAGTATCAAAATTCTCATGTACAGAACTTCACTGAACTGTGTGACCATGGCAGTAATTATGGTATTGTGATCTGTTTAGTGGAGCTCCAAAATGATCCTGTTTCCAGGGAACTGCTGTATGTATGTTGTTGAAAAAGTATAGTTGTTAGTGAGGATGCTTGCCAGCCATCATAACCATCACGTGTAGCATTCTGAATGCACTTCAATTGGCATTGTGTCCATCCCTAAGTGTGACAGAGTATGAGCGGGTCATAATGTGCACACTGTGCATAACTATAATATCATTAATGAAAATCTAGGTTCCAGATTCTGACCCAAACCATGGAATATTAAGCAGAGAGAACCTGGGCAGTAGAGGAGTACAGACACCAAATTCAGCAAAGCATAAGTTTGCTGTGACTTAAAGTTTTCACTCAGTAAAATGACATGGTACGTGGACTTTCTTAAAGTTAATTACAAAGGTAAATATCCTGCAAAATCAGAACTGCACCACACAAGATTGGGTCTTTTCATGACCTTGTTTTTGAGCCACTCATCTGCAAAATCTATGAAAAAAATTTCTCTTTGTATATCATGAGCTAAACCAAAATAAGTGTGCATGTATATATGTACTTATTTGTTAAGAATGTTTTGATGTCACTTGAGCAAAGTGAAACTTAATATCCACTTTGATTCCTGGAAATCACATTGGTTTCAGAGGTCCCCATCATTTTACTCCTAAGCATTTGGGGTATGTGGTTTGGGCACAGTGTCTTTCTGGAAGACACTGTAAAAACAAACCTCTTTGATTAATTTTTCCTTACCATTTTTAAGGTTTAATCTTTAAAGGTATTGGAGAAACTATTGTTTTTGCCTCTGACAGCATATTCAGGAGCAAAGCTCACTTCACCAACCAACTGCAGGAAGTGAAAGCACATGGTGCAACCATCACAGTTGCTTTCATTTTCTGTCATGGGGCAGCAAATGGATATGTTCTAATGCATTTTATACTCTGAAGACAAAGAAAGGAGTTCAAAGGATAATTGTTACCTTATTATATCCTTCAAAAGGAATTTCTGGCACATGCTATTATGATTTATGTTTTAATAAATCACACAAACATAGAAAAGCTTTTCTAGTAATTCACACAGTATAGTAAATGTCTGTGTGTAAAGCCCTATTGGAACATGACAATCTGTAATAAAAATTGTATGGCAATAATGCTGCTGTTAAACAGCATCAATAGCCAACTTATTTTAGAAATAATTTATTTTAAAAGTACTAATCTTTTTCATATGCAGTTGTTGGTCTATCTTATATGTCTGTGGAATCTATAAAATTTGGAAGCATTTCCCAAATGTCCCTAATGCAGTCTGTCCCAAAGCATCTTCCTGGTCCATTTTCCAGGCTCATGCTTAAGCAATGGAGTGAGAGGAGCATGGTGTCAGCGTTGTGTTCAGCTTTATTGCCTGTGATGGTTCTCTCCCTGTGCAGTGCAGGAGGGTTCCTGTTTGCACCCTTTTATTTAATGTGTATAACAAGCCATGGAGAAGGTGTAGTACAATGACATTGATTGAAGTGTTTTCAATATGTCGAAACGCAGCTTTATAACTCTCATCTGATTTAGCTGGAGCAGCTGATTGCATTGTTCAGTGTTTGTGGGAGACTGGGGCATGGCTGAAAGCATGCTGAGCAAAAGTCAATCCAGACAAGATAGGAGTGCTGCTGGGATCATTAGGGGAAACATCCAGAGGCTACAGCAAGAGAATTATCAGTTCTTCTGGCTGAGGGGTGTAGTTCCATCCCAGGCTGTAGCTGCAACAACAGATAAGAGCCAGAAGCCAACACCACTTTTATTTTCTGAATACAAGCTTTACCATGAGTATCCATACTTTATATTTCAAGATTAACCTTCTGCCAGCCCGTGCTATATTGGACTGGGTGTTAAATCTATCCAAGTATTGTCAGTGGTGATGAACTTCATGGCTTGAATTCTGCCAAGGGAATCAAGACTGCCCCCAGCCCATGCTGCCTGTTTTGGGTGCACTGGTATGGAGCAGAAGGAGATGCTGGCCGTTCATAGAACACTTGCTGCAGGGCTTGGGACTCCTGCCCAGGGTGATCTGTAACAGCCCAAATCCCTTAACTCCAGCACAAACTTCAAGAGCTTGTTTTTCCTCCCTAACTTTGCAAGAACTGAGGAAAGGATGAATATCGGGTTTCTCATTGCTACTGGATTTTTATTATTCTGTTTAAGTTTATACTGCTGCCAAGAACTGTGTTCTCAGAAGGTCAGTTGATTGCTGCTCTTGTGTAGGAGGTATATTTTAAAGACTGACAGGAGCACCTGAAATAGGTGATTTCACATGGAGGTAACACAGGTCTCAAACGCATAAATAAGCAAAATCTTATTTTCCTGTATTCTAGATATATTCAAACTCAGATGCATTTCTCTGTTGACAGTTGAGGATTTTTTTTGTTTTATATCCAGAAATTTTTTGTGCCTTTAAGAACAGAATTTTGGAGTCCATGTTCGAGTATATATTTTTGAGTGTTACATTTCTTAAATGGTTCCATCATTTCTTATTCTAGGCTAAAAATCTGCATTTATCTCAGTTAAACTTGAAAAAAACTCAGTTAAATTTATCAGTGAGAAAATTCATAATAGTATATTATAATTTATTTTTCTCAAAACAGAAATGCAAATTTAATTTTCACTTCACAATAATACTGTATATATACAAATGCATGGTTTTTTAGTTGAGCAACTTTACTCTCATAATATAATTTGCATTTTCATTTCTATTTTAACACTATGGTTAGAGAAGGCTCTAAAAATGTGTGAGAGAATAAGAATATATCTGAGAATAAGGTATTAAAATGATAAAATGATGATAAACCATCAATCTTATGATTTCTTTCTTATCCCCTTCTCTACAATACTAAAAATGATGCTTTGCTACCGTAACAAAAATTGTTCTTACTGGGAGTTGTATACCTGTAGATACATAAGCTCTGTCTTGTGATGTTTATTTCATTGCTTTCTGGGTGGATTTTTTGTGTTTCTTGCATTCCTCCTTTAACACAACTCTAAAAAATTAGTTCCAGAGAGCACAAGGATTTAATGAGATTTTAAATGACCAAAACCCAAACAGTTTCTATACAAAGAGAGTGACATATTACAAGCTCTGCTAAAAATATACCTGATGGTTAAATTTATGCAGAGGAGAGACTTGATTCTGTGTCCAACATCCTCCATGTCTAGCTTGCTTCAATTATGTTCAAAGGTTCACATTCCTACCAGGTCTCTTCCTCTCATGTGTTCCTTGTCTTTTAAGAAGTCTTTTTCCACACAGCCAGTTCTCTGCCTAAATGAGTAAGTATCATGGCCAGTGGACCATCCCTACTTGTTTGGCTTTTGCAACATGCGTGGACTGCTTCCTGCTCCTACTGTAAATGTTGGGACACAACATCACCCATATTCCTGCTTTTCTGTCAATCAAGAGTTCACACTGTGCTCTCTGGTATTCAAAACCACGATGTTCATGCCTGTTACATACAAAATAATATGGCTTGATGGTATAATTGAGGATGTAGTGTTTGCATTCAGCACGTGTGTTTACAGTGAAGTGTCTTGATATAGCTGAGCTCTCAGGGACAGAAACATCAAGTGCAACAAAGAAAAACATTTTTTTTTCTAAGTGGTGGAAATGAGAGTTGTTTATTTTAAGAGATCTTATGTAAACGTAACTGGGGGAGGAAAAGTAAGCCAGCATTTCCAGCCAATCCACGCCTGCACACACATATCTCGGCTGGCCGGAGCTTTCCCCTTTGGTGCTGTTAGCATTTTCATTTCAAAAAACGACAGTCTGCAGTGGAAGCAGTAAAAATGTTCAACCTGTGGTTTAAATTATTGATTTTTTTGAATATTGAAGCAGTATTTCAAATGGGTTTTGTTTGAGTTACTTCTGGGTAGAGGGTTCCAGAGGTAATTTGATATCTAAAAGCCTGTGTATATCAAAGCCATTTCAGTCTTTTGAGTTCCTTCAGCTGATCAGCTGATTGGGTAAAATGCCTTATTGTCTCCTAAATTGCAGGCAATAGATAAACTACAGCTCAAGGTTAGCACACAGACCAGCATACAATGCTCTTGGTGATTTATTATGTGTACTCAGTGTCCAATCAACTGACAAAAAATACCTCATTTATTTTTAATGCAGTAACTTATCTTCACTTTAAAAAGAAAAAATTTTGAGATGCTAGTGTTCACAATCAAGATCAGGGGAGCACTGTTTCCTGTATTGCTAGGCAATGATGCATAATTAAAACTAGGTGAATTCATGGTATAAAATCCAGTATGTGTAAATGAGAAGTAGGTGCATGTATTTTCACAAGTAGGGTGTTACATTACTGTAGAACAGAATGGCTGTAGTGAGAAGACACTTTTAAAGAACTCACGTTCTTTCACAAAGAGCTGGGTTGTTGGTGGTTGTACATGTACAACGTTTAGGAAATTAGCCATTCTCAGAACCCTTCTAGTCACAGAACAAAAAAAGTAAAAAGGTATTAAATTATTGACTTTTTTTGAATAAGGCTTCTATAAGGCTCAGATCTGGCAGTGAAGCCATATTGGAATGAATATTGGAGTTGATGGGAACTGTGAAAACTAAATTAATTGCAGGAATGGGCCCAGTTAAGAAGGGTTATTATACTAATGACACTAAATATCACAGAATAGTGGTGTGAGTCAGATTTTAAACAGGTTTTTCCCTTAAGGAGGCTATGGGTTAAAGTGTACCACTAAAGTATGGATTATGCAAATAAGGTATGCAATTTATTTTGCATATAGGCATATGTATGGAATATATGTTTAAACAAAATTAAAATATACAAATATAAATTGTGAAAAGATGTGTGGCATAAAGACTTTATATAATGCCCAATTGGTTTCCATCTTAAAATAATGCTACAACTACAATACAGTTGCTACAGTAACTAGTTTGTATGAGTGTAGTTTAAGAATTTATCAGATTTTGTTGATTCTCTTGGGATCTGCCCTACAGTGTTTTGCATTGTAGTTTGCAAAATCCCATTTAAATCCCATGAGTTTCTGCTGTATTGGTGTGTGCACAAAATAATTTTATCCATCCTGTTCTAGGTGTGCAGCAAAGAAGTCTGCCCTGCCCTGTACTGGCTGCACTAGGGGAAGGTTGTCTAAAAAAGCAGTGGCGTAAAAATCTAGACCCCTAAAGCCTCCAATCTATACCTGCCTATATACTTAATTGTTTTGCCCATTAAGTGAGCACTGACTGCGCTGTATAGATCAATCTCCATACGTGGGGATAAACTGGGAAGAGTCTCAGTACTTCCTGGGTGTGTGAGGTAACACTGGGTGCTGGAGCTCTCCTTGGCCCTGATGCAAACTTGGCTTCATTGCCCTTGGAGTGAGATTGCTCCTGTGATCTGGCACGTGGAAGTAATCCTGTTTCTTAGTGAGGTTTTGCAGTGAGCTGTGCTTTAAACTCCACAGTTCCATGGTAGGAAAAAGGAGGCAAAGACAATCCCTACGTTCTATTTATCACTAGTATAATTATCCCTAACCAAGGACTTGTGGGGCTAAAGCCCTTAACTCTTTCTTAAATATCTTTGTCCCTGACTTTCTGGGTTTAGCATCAGAAAGCTTTTGAATCCTTGCCCAATTTTAAATCAATATTCTGTTGGAATAGGCAGAGAACCTGCAAGTCAAACTGCCCTCTCTAGCTCAGGGCAGATTTACTCTTAGTACTCTGGGTTTGAGCATGCATGAGCCTTTTGTAGCAGGTCTCAGCTGGCTGTGCCATTAATGGTGCCAGAGAGCCAGCCACTGCTGTTGTATACTTTCTTGCACCCCTGTGGCAGTAATAGTGGGAACACTTACCACAGATTCCCAAATGAAACCCTAACTCAATTATAGTGTCTAACAACCACCTTGCTATTGATTTCAAGGGGAATGGACTTCATATCTACCTTATCTGTGTGTGCTGCTAGATCCTCTGATGAGCATATTTACTTAACTGACAGACCTGAGCAATGACTCCAGAGAGGGCTGGGGTTTGGGACCTGGTATACATTTAATGAAAAAAGACATGCTTAGCTTAGAATAATGTTTTTCCTTGGTGGTAAACAGGAGAATGGTCCTGCTAGGAATTTCCATGTATCATGGCTGCTTTCAGTTCTTACAAGAATATTTTAATGAGCTTTGATCTTTTTGCTTTATTAAATTTGTTTTATGTCCCACAGGGTGGATTTTAAAAAGCCAATAGAACGTGTCATTTTTCATGGGCATTAAAAGAGTTAATAGGCATTGACTAAGCTACTGCTATGAAAACTTCAGGTGAATGTAGAGGAAAACCAGACTTGAGATGGGGCCTCTGTGTCTGCCACAAGCAGATGGGAAACGCGGCTTGTCCTTTGGCATAAAAATTCTATGTGCACTTCAGCACTTCTCTGCATGGATTTCTGCCTGTCAGAGAGGGTATAACATATGCAAACACTGAATGTTTATTTATTAAGAGCTCAGCCTGGAAAAGCAGAATCAGCCCTTCAGGCCAGAAATCTCCACTTTGAACCTTTCAAGTGGAAAACGCCGTCCCTGTCTATATTATTGAGCCCATGTGTGGTGCCTCTCATGAGGACTGATGGATGATCACACGGTGCTCTCAGAGGAGCTCACATCTCCTGATGACAGGCCTGGGCATGCTGGTTCCACCCTTCCTGAGCTCGGTCCACCCAGGGTTTGCATTCCCAAGTGCTCTCCCTGGGATGTATACATCATATCCCAAGTTCTGTATGAGCTGTCCTGCCAGCGAAGTGCAGTGTCCTTATCAATCAAAATATGCCAGCAGAGTTTGTTCCATGATGCTGGGGGTCAGAAAAAACCTCAAAACTAATTTTGTAATTAGTCATTACAAAAATGGTAACTAATTAAGGATAATAGTTTAATTTGCAGTGCAAGATTTGAGATGCCTTGCAAGTTGATCCATAGAAAAGTAATTTTGAAAGAATGTTGTCAATTATTTGATTTTTCTTTATTTAGCCTAGACATATTCTGAAAAATAGTTCAACTATTTTTATGTCTGTGAATATAAAAATCTAACAGTTTGCATGCAATACTCTTATGTGGGTCCTTACTCTGGTAGCCAACACAAGGAGGAAAATGCTAGGGGTTTTTAAAGAATTTTAAGGCAGATGAGGCCTCCAGTAAAAAACAAAATCTATTTTAAAGATCTTGTTGAAAACGTAGTGTTGAATTTAAATTGGTTTGAATCTCTTACAGGATGTTCAAATACTGAGTTAAAATTCACAGGGGCTGATATTTTCATGGTTTGTTTATCCCCATGATTATGTTATCCAGATCTCTGTATAATCAGACTCTGAGAATGTGGCTTAGCCTTGAAATCTCTGCTCTTACAAAAGAGCCTTTGACTTCCAGAGACTTCTACATAGAAAAAGATAAAAAGAGTATGTTCAAACCAAAGTTAATGTTCAAGAGCTCAGTTATCAAAGTAGTAATCTATGGCTAGATTATCATTGGAATGTAAAGCATAGTAGTCCTTTAAATACTTCCACTTTCCCTGTAGCTCTGTTTCTACACTTTGAAATTATTTAGAACTACCTGAAGAATTGATACTTTTAAAGTTATATACCTAGCTATTTAAATAGCATCCCAAATAGAATTGGTATTGTTTCCTTGCATTTCTGACCCCGAAATACACAGGAATGTTAATCAATGCTTATAGTATTTAGCATTCTTAGTCCTAATGGAAAAAGAAAATACCAAAGTAGGTTCAAGACTTACCTCAATATTTGCAATTCAGCCCCAGCAGAAAATTTAAATACATGCTTGAAGGAAGTAATGTGATTCTCATCCTAATTACTCAATCCAGCAAGAAAAATATTTTGGATTACACATAAATTTAAATATAACTTTGGTGATCTGTAACTCCCTGATGTTGATTCTTTGTGCAAGAATTTTAACTAGTCTTTAAATAGGATTGTAGTTAAAACATTTTTATTCTTGAAGAAATCATATATTTTTCCCCTGAAGGAAGGCATCTAGTCTCCCCTCCTCCTAGGAGAATATAATAGTCTTGATTTACTTATAGAAATCTGGAGGAAAATATTTTAGTGATGGTTCACAATTTACTAATGGAGTTTTACAAAACAGCCTCTAGGAACAGCTAGAAATACATTGATTATATGGGTTCCCTGTGAGAAAACAGTAATTAAAATTATACCACAGATTCTATCAGGACATGTTAATATTTAATTAGGCAATAAATGAGCTTGGTACAGGTGTCCAGAGTTGTTGACAGGAGCTTTTTTAATCCGTGTAGTATTGTCTCTTAAATAAATAGTTACCTCTTTGCTTTTTTCCAGTAAGAAGTTACATGCCTAATTAGCAGTGATTAGTATTGCTGTGTTAGAATTATGAGATGAAGTGCAATTCTCTTCTGTTTTTCTTCTAGAGGAGCTCATTCTGTGGTCTTGTGTGTCTTGGCTTCCAGGTCATCCTGTTAGGAACCTCCCGATACTGACGCTGCCTTATTCTCTTCTTACAGTAATTTGTTTAGCAATTAAAAAACAGTATTATAGAAACTAACTTGGAGTTTTCTCTAATGATGATGTTTGAGAAAACGATATTAATTTGGCCTCCCCATCAACTACAAGAAGAGAATTTGTATTCTTCTTGTAAGCTTGACTCCCTTTAGTGACTCTCAAACCTACTGCTGCAAATATGTAATGTAATTCTTCCTTCTCTTTCCTGGGTTTTATTTTTTTAAGGGGTCTTGCCTATGTTGCTTCCTCCCTGATTTTCTCAGGCTGATTTTTATAAGTACCTTTTCATTACCATTTCATGGGGCCATTCAATAGCACTCATCTAGAAAGAAGTCTTAAGAATTGCTGCTCTTTTATTTGGTCAGTTCAGTACATTTACTTCACAACAAGTTTTGATCACTGATTAGAAAGGATGACATCACTAACAGCTGAAAATGGGCTAATATTTGTAAATGTCTGTAAAATAGTCGGTTAAGGCAAGCTAAGTTTTTATGATCTAAATCTAATGTAGTCCCAAGGGTAAGCATTTTAGACTGAAGTAGTGTATTTCAGTTATACTGCATTAATTTTCCACCTTTGTGAATGTACACAGGTCCTTATAAGCCGTGGTACAGGAATATCAGTTTAGGATACAGATCGAAAGCTGCAATCAGTGCAGATACTTTATTTACCTATGTTCTGCTTTTTTATTCTCTTCTCCTCAAATTATTGGCATTGCATCATTTGCATCGTCGTTTTCCGTTCTTGTGACCTCTTACTGAGAATTAATTCATGTTTTAAGACAATTACTGAACATTTTTCTCATCAGTCAGCTAAAGCAACCATTTGTTGATTAAGTGGTTTACTATATCAAAACACCAAGAACCAACAGTCATAAAATCATTTAGGCTGGCAAATGCCCTTAGGATCATCAAGTCCAACCAATAACCCTGAACTGCAAAACCAGATCCAAAAGTGAATGTCTGCATACAGATTCAACTTGCTTTCAAAAACTGTAAGTTCTACTTCTCTCTTCTTTGATGGGTGTAGTTTTTGACCACAATACAGTTTGACAGCAGAAATTTAATCATGTCCTTCTGCTTAGACCTTTATCAGAAAGCTGATAAAATGTGTGTTCACAATGATCGCTAGCAAGAAATTCTTAAAATGTCCTTCAGGTTTTTTTTTTCTTTCTCCCCTTTCCATCCCTCACTTCACTGTCTCACAGAGAAACTGATATACAGCTGAGGAGAATTTGGATTTGCTATGAAAGCATCTTTTGTTCAAAGACTAATTTTAACCTTGTGCGAGAAATTGCTTTTTGTATTCTGTTGAATGTGATATCTAGTAATTGTTTGTCAAGACAAAGTGCTGTAGGACATAATACATTTTAAAAATTATCTTTGTAATTACAGAAAAAGTGCCCTTATATTCTAATGCCTAGAAAATAAGCAAATATGTAAAAAAGGAGAAAAAATAAATGTTTTTATTTTAAAGCATTATGGCCTTGTATTGTAAAAAATGGGGTTTTTTTAAGCACTCAAGTAAATGTAATTGTCAGCAAAGATCAAATACTTCATTTCCTTATGAAATATACAACTCAACTGGAAAATATTTGTGGATTTGACATAAACGTTATAATTGCTATTATATTGTTTTGCACTTTTACTCCTAATTTGTATTGCATTTAAATCTCCTGATTTATTATTGTAGCAAGCTTAAGTTTACAATGCGACTTTGAGACAAGCTGCCATGACTGAATTAACAAAGTTTGGGTGATGGCTGTTCTTTTAAGCAAGGGTGGCAAACCATTTCTGTTTGACTTACAGTGAGGAAGGGATTGTTCCACAATTATCCTAAAGTAAAGAGAGATTTTTTTTTTTATTTAATACACTGATCTAGTGAGATTATCTAAAGAGCTTGGGATTTTGCTGTCTTCATCACAAGTTATCGGTACTGATGGCCTTCTGTCTGGGAATTGCATTAGTGAGGAAGGTGTGCTGAGCCAGCAGCAGTGATAAAAGCTTAGGTAGAAATGAAGTTCACTGTCTGTAAATTTTGAAGTTTCTCATGCGTTCTCATGGTTAAATCTTAAAGCACTAATGAGACAGTATAGAAAAACATTAAATATGTGGTAACTAAGCCTCTAATTTGTCATTTGTCTTTCACACAATATGAGTGGTTCAGCAGTTTTTCTCCAAAGTCCTGACACATTGCTTTTTCCCTTATGGGGCTGCAGTTTGCTGTGCTAACTTAGTGATTTGGAAAGCCAGCTCACTCGCTGAAGCTGTAGTGTTAAATTGGTTTAATAAACACAAATGCCTTAGTTTAATGTTGTAGAAGTGTTATGAGGTAATGGTCTATTTTTTTAAAAAATAGTATGCATAACTCAGTTTATTCAGTCAAGAAATAGAGTAGGATATTAAGGAAGATTTACAGGCACTGTTTGTGTTCCAGGCTTCTGGAATAGAAGTACAGATTTGGGTACTTTCATCTTTGCAAGCACAGGACAAACAGACATCAAAAGACGGATAAGAATATTTTTAAGGTATCCTTTTCCCCTCTACAACATAATAGATCTTGTACTTGAAAGCTGAAGAACCACAATTGTAAGTTACAGCAAGGTTCTTTTTCAAGATGTGTTCTGTGCTAGTGGAGAGATCAGAACACTTATGCTTTGAATCACCAATGTGAAAAATGCTAGAAGGCTGAAGAGGTAATATGTTTTTAAATTCAGTTCTTATTTTGGTGGAGAAACTTAAAGATAATTATTTTACATCATATTATCATGATATGCTATCTGTCTTCAAGAAAAGGAGAGCAATGAAGAGGAAAGAGAGGGCTAGGTGTAGACTTCGTTCACAAAAGCAATGAAAAAAAAGAGGTTCTTTATGGTACTGTATTTTCATACCTGGTGGTGGAGAGATTAGAGCAGTTTCTGCATGGTGGGATGTTCTGAGATAAGTTTTTCTGTCAGGGCGCTTTTCATTTTTAAAAAATGCCTCTGTATGCACTGAGGGAAAGAGAAGAAGAGAGTGAGGAAGTGACATAGATGAGGTTTTGTGCTTGGGAAGAATAAAGTCTTGCCTATTCCCTCACTAAAAAAGGTAAATGCAGGTGTTAGAAATTCAACAGGCGGCAATGTGTGCAACATAGCAGTGGTTTGTGCACTGGAAGGTACCAGCCAGTGGCTACATCTCCTTGGGCAGAAATCATAAGCAAATTTTCTTACCTTTCTTCATGAGCCAGTAAATCTTCCTATGTTTTGCAAAAATCCTACTCTACTAGATAAGATCTTGTAACTGTTGGAATGGTTTTGTGTTTGTAGAGGTCCTTTCTGCACATTTATCTTCCAGTTCAGCTGGAAAAAATTCTGACTTGGGGAAATTCAGGAGAGCAAGTCAGTGCTGTGGGCCTCATAAAAGAAACCCTGCAGAGATGTAGTATGTCTCAGTTCTGATGGAGAGGAGGGGAGGAACAAGTCGGAAAGGTTGTATGGGAACAGCGCTGTGTGCAGTGGTATTGTTGCTTCAGGTTTCACTTGCCTTTTGTGGATGGTTAAAACTCCAGAAGGGGTGATACTAGACACAGTCTGGCTAGACAGCTGAGTCACAGAAGAGGCAAATCATCGCAAGACCTTGAGTGAGAGTTGGCAGGGAATTATGAGGACATAAGTCTGTGATGCCGTTCATATCTATGAGGGTGTGCAAACAGCAGTGAGCCAGATTTCCAGAATGCTTTAACTACTGTGATATTAGGCAGAAAAAGGCAAAGTCTCCTCCATGTTTTCACATAGGTGAAATTGTAATGAAGTTCTACTAAGGAACTTTAACTAGGGCGATTAGCAAAAACTGAATTGTGATGTTGGGGGGTGATTAAAGCATTTAGAAAATAAGCTCTAAAAACATGTCACACATACTAGATTTTGAAGTCTATACAACCTTTTCAATATATTTTTGAAATGTTGGGGATAAAGGCACATCAGAATTTGGTTAAATAACTGCATTTTTCAGCTACTGTACTTTGTTATTCATTTAAAGAAGGTGGTGTATTGAACATTGTAAGGTAGGAACTTAGAGTTGAGCTGCATTTTACATTGCAGTTTACTGTGTACTAACTTTAGATATGCTGTTTTGACATACTGGACCAAAATTACCTTAATAAGGTATTTATTTAGATCTCTCCTTCACAAAGAAACAGTTGTGCTTTGGTGCTCACTTTGACATTTAGTGAACAGCAGCCTCAAGAATGTACAGATGCATACTCCACTTGGCAAGTATAACGCCCTCGTTCCTAGAAGAAAGAAAGGTCAAGTAAATTAACTTTGTTAGAAATAGTAATCTGCTCATTCTGTTTAATCTTTTTTCTCATATTAATGAAAAGAAACTGGCAATGGTCACTAATTCCTATCTACTTTCATATGTTAAAACTGAGAAGTACATTAATAATTTGAAGTATGGAGTGACTTTGATTGACTTTGGGGGTCAATGCTGCAAGGCAAGTTCTCTGTGCTTCTTAGAAGGCTCTCAGAGTGAAAAAAAATCATGTTAACACTTGTTATGGCATGATTACATGTATTTTTAAAATTCTTTATTTTAAAAACATCTTATTTGAAACCTTAATTGTGCTGCAGCCACTTACATTGCAGAACACCTGTACTTCAGGAGTGAATAGTTGTACAATTGCTTAATCTATTAATTAAAGCTACAATTAATTTATATTTTTCCCATATCCAGAATAAAAATGCCCAGGTGTTCTCTTAACTGTCATGTAAAAGGCGTGATTTTCTCAAACTCTTTGTGTTTGATTAGTCTGTTAGTGCCCCAGGAAAGCCAACACCCTTATGCCCCACCAGTCTGTGAGTGTCCCATGACAGGGACCCTTTGTGAACAGTGACTGGGTCAGAGGGCAGCTCCAGTGACATGTTCAGGGTCACACAGCATGAGAGACAGCCCTTCCTGGGGCTCCACAGCTGAGTGTGTGACCCACTGCCAGCAGCTGCCAGCGCCCTTGAAGAACTCCCACTAACAGTCTAAGGAATAACATTCTTTATTAACATAATAAAAGATTGTGACAGGTTAAAGTTCAAAGATTGCTGGTGATAGTATCTGGCTGCAAGACTGTATTCAAAGCAGTATATGGATAAGCTCTAATTGATAGCAAAAGCTAGCTTGAGATAATCAGTGTACATAAAAATACAGATACCCAATAGGCATCCCTGTGGGGGAAAAGACGGCTCCCTTCGACCCAGAAGCTGTGATGGAGTGTTCCCTATCTTCTCCCCATTTTAAACTTACTTTTATACTATTTTTTATGTTTGGGTGGGGCATGTATTGTGTGTGGGAAGTTGGGCATGGTGACCACATTCCATCTGGGGAATAGCAACTGCATTTTCTCCCTATAATTTTCCATTCAGTTGTAACTGTGTAACTTTCAGTTCCTCTCCATATTCTGTTTTATCCTCCTCTTAGCATTTACATTAACTGCAATTTTTGTAACTTTCCAGTACCCCTTTTCCCCACAGCAACCCTGTTATTTCAAGTGTTCATTAATATAATTGCAGCTGAAATATTAAAAAAAGGGCAGAAAAAGAATATTTTGAGCTCTGCAAATCAATAGAAACATATCAGAGCTTTAATATGAAAAATCATACCGATTTTTTCTCTTGGTTCTTTTCATATTATTATACATCTTTTATTGTATTTGCCGAGTATAACTACATCAACTGAATAGGCATGAGGTGGTAGAGCTCTTGGGAGATTGCTTTTCTGCAACTGGCCTCTTAAAATGTTTTTATCCAAATACTTATTTTCTTTCACCCCTTGCCCCCCCTCCTCATTTTTTTTTTAGTTTCTGGGAGACGTGATTATGAACTAAGAAGTGAACTGTTAATGAAGAGCTGTCTTCTTGGTTCCCCTAAAACAATAACTCTGAGAGAGAAGTGAATGGCTTGATTAATTTCTACGTGTCATTAACTTCTGTGCCCTCAGATGACAATGTTAATATTCACAACCTGAATTATTTCTCTGCTGATTGGTTTGGGAGGAACACACAATGGCTATACTTACCACACAGTCTAGCACTGTGCCCAACAACCCCTTGGATGCCCTAAAACTTGAAATGCCCCTGCTGTCCTGCTTTCATTGGCCATTATAGGCAGCGTGGTTGCGATTTCACAAGACAAAAATCAGTGGCAATTACCAACTGCAAATGTGGACAGCGTGAAGTGAAACAAAACAGAACGACTAGTGAGGTATGGACTGATACACTGATACATGCCTAAATAAATTTAGTTGACTAAAAGATGCTGAGTGTCTGGACTTTGTCTTTAAAATGTTGTCTCAAATCTCCCAGCCCATTAGACTTAAGTAGTTTAGAATTCAATGATCTGATTGCAGAGTTCAGAGATTATTAGAGCAAATGGGGCCTGATCAATGCCTTGGGTCATCTTTTCAGTGTGTTAATTAATTAACTAACAGGAACAGAAATATATGTGTAATGTAAATTAACTCAGTCTCAAGTTACTAGAATACCAGAATTGGTCATACACAGAAGGGGGGAATCCAAAAGCAGCAGGATATTAGCACCTTTACCTGTGTAACACCACTTTCTTTGGTGATGTCCTGAACTAGAGATATTTGCAGGATTAATTTGATTGTTTCTGCTGTGCTCTCCTGGAGAAATGAATAAGCTTTTGAGTCAATGGAAGAAATTCAGTAACTGAAATATTCATGATTCACAGTTGCCTCTTGATTCTATTTGTTGCCAGTCTTTCTTTTCATTTACATTAGCCCCCAAACCAGGTTCTTTTGCTGTAATCTAGTACTGAATACAGTTTCCCTAATCCCTAAATCCACAGTGAATTGCAATATTTCCCCATGAAACAAATTAATTTTATGTGGTATTTTCTGTTATCTTTGCCAATTACCTTTTCAGGGGTTGTTGGTTTTTTTCCCCAAAGCTTTGTCCACACTACTAAAAGTAGTGTGGAAAGATATAAGCTTTGTTCTCCCATAGTTGCTCCTTATTAAAAGTCTTCCATCTTTGGTCTTCAGAGTACATGAAAGCGCTGTGCTGTTTTTCTCAAGGACCATACATTGCCTCCCGTGAATGAGGGAGTTAGATACTTGATTTGTTTTAGACATTGGAGAAATTCTTCTCTTCCTGTATGTGGATCTCTCCTTTCACCTGCATCAGGAACCAGAACAGCTCATTGCTCAGGTCATCTCTCTGTTTAGAACCAATAAAGTTTTTAGGTTCAAACTCTGAAGCATTTCCTGTCAGGATTCTCCCTTCAGTTCTTTGTGGCTTTTTATGCACACGGTAATTTTTATTAACAATTAAAGGGTTGTGTGCATAGTTGGGATAAAAGGAAAAAAACAGGGTTTCAGAAAAGAAAAGGAATTGTCAATGCCAGCATTTGGTCAGACAATTACTGCAAGCAGGAAAAGTCAGTGTTCAATTAAAACTTCAGGAGGTGGTTTGTCACAAACCCCATGGACTGGAGCACAAGGGCTACTTCAGGTGCTCTGCTGTTACCTGCTGTATTTGGAGACAGCAATAGCAATTGGCCAGCCACCAGAATTTCCTGTTCTGGTGAAACAAACTGTGGTACTGTGTAAAATCCATTCCTGAGACTAAGGGCCATGAAGTTGGCTAAGCCCAGCCAAGAGATCCTTTGCCTAGCTCTTCCCTTGTTCAGCCTTCTCATAGCCATGGCAGGACACAGAAGATGAAGAGGTTGGCAAGGCACGTTCTGTGTAGGTATTTCACACCCATCTCAAAGAGACAATTTTCTATTCTGTCACTTGTGTGATTTTATTTTGTATGTACACAGATTCCTTGAATCATCACATAAGTTATAAATTCCATTTTGTTTCCATGAACTGTGAGTCTTCCTGTGCCTGGGGCTGTCATGTGCTAACAAGAGACAGGAGGAGTGCCAGAGTGTCAGTCATTACAGACTCTTTCCATCTAGTTTACTCTTAACTACGAGGGGCAAATGAGGAACTAGATCTTAAATAAGGACGGCATATCTCTCCCGCAAGGAACCAAGACAAAGCTGCCAGGTGGTAATGTTTGGATTTCAAAGCCAGGAAGGATTTTTGGAAGCAGAAACGGCTTGGTCAGGAAAAATAAAGTGATGCACGGACACACCAGAGAGGTCTTGTGACGCAGAGGCAGTGGGGAGGCAGTGGAATCCTCTTCTTCTTCATTGGAAGAAATTGATGTCTGTGCTTCTGGTGAATGGGAGGGGAAGGTCCCTGAGCACCAAAGGGGATCTCACAAAATCTCAAGGAATATTCAACTGTGAGGAAACGTAGGCAGAGAGGTGTATGTGTGTTTACTATTTCATAGGGCTTTGTGTTTCTCTTGTGGTCATTAAAGTGAAGAATGGCTGCTTTTGAGACAGTTTGCAAAGTCTGTACATTCCCTAATTCAACTCTTTGGGATCCTGGAAATTGTGACTGAGATGCTGATAATAATTGAGCTCTGCGAAAGAGTGTGTCTAAGCTGTGGGGTGTCAGCAGCAGTTGCAGGGTCTAAGCCAGGCCTCTCAAGGGAGAAGAGATTGCCTGGAGACCCAAGGCAGATAGGAAAACGTCAGTATTTTTACGTGGAAGCAGACAGAAGCTTTGAGAGAGCCTCACAAGTGGTATAATCTAGGCTGTAATATCTTAGTCTTTGAATCCTTACCTGTAGTAAAATGAAACTGAGTGGAAGAACACCTAGGCTTGCACGTAGTGAGATAACAAGCAGTACCATTGGTGGCTCCAAGCATTATCTGGCAAACACATACACACAAGCAAGCCACAAAATGGAAGTCAGACCACGTACATCATCATAATTTGCACTAAACCCAGGAGTAATGATTCCCACCAGCAGACAGGCTGTTAGCTCAGGCTTAGTGCCATGCTGGAGTAGCTGCATAGGTGCTGGCTGCTTTGGAGCATGGGAGAAGGCAGCCCCTGGTTGCTTGCAGCAGGATCAGGGAGCTTCCCGCTGCAGGTGCCCTGTGCCTGCAGGATTGGCTCGGACTGCCAGTCACTGCCTGTGTGTTTGCTCACAGGGCACGATGGCCAGCATGCACAAACAGCTTTCTAGGATGGAGTCAGAGCACAAGCTCCTCTGAGGCAATGCAAAAGGACTGAAATGCTCACGGGGATAATGTGGAACAAACTGATGTAAATGGTTCCTTTGCATAAAGTGCAATTTTTGTAATTCGTTTAGGGAGCGAGGGGAGTGCATTTTGCTGTATGGTTTTGGTTTGCATAAATTCAGAAAGTGTTCTGAATTATTTTTTTTTCTGAAAATGTAACTTAAGTGTTGAGAGGGAGGTGAAGGTTTTGTGATGAAAGGAAAATAGTATAATAGGAAAATGGGGGATTAATGTGGTGTCCATGTTCCAGACTTACTAGGTCTGAAAAGAGATGAACTGACAAGATTACCTTGTATGATTTTATGTATGTAAGTGGACATATAACTACCTATCAATATAAAATTTATTGCATATTTACTGTATAACAATTAATTCAACTTTATAAGCAAATTAAGGTTGCCTCAAATTTACATACAATGTGAAGAAAAGTCCCTTTATCCTCTGTAACTGCAGCATTTGGCAGATTCAGGAATAAATAATCTTTTGTGGCAAGGGTATGCCTTATCAAACATATGCAGATCAGTGCTAATTAATGCTAATTAAGGTTTCCTGTCTATCTAGCTGGAAAAACGTCCAAATGTTATGAAATCCAGTTAGTATGCCTATTACCCTAATTGTTTTATATGGGATGGTTCTTAATTAAAATATGTAAATTTACCTTAATTGCTATATACTAATAGAGGTTCATGTTATCTCACTAAAAATGACAAGATGGTGAGGAGGGGTACTTAAACAAATAATTCTGATACGTTTGTAAATAAATGACCTTTACTCAAAATTATTTTTAATTGGAAATTGGCAAAAGGAACATTTTGCCATCTATGTTTCTCTTTAGTTTTAAATAATGTCAGAATTTACGGTTCTTTGTTAGTATAGATCTGGTGACATCTCAGCTTAATTAAGACTACTAAGCAAGTCAACATTTTGTGTGTTTACTGTGTGTTTCAAAATTGTTTGCTAACCTCACACTGACCTTCAGAAATGTCATACTTTACAATATTAATCTTTGTTTTCACTATTTTTTTGTTTTGTGTTTTGATTATTATCTCTTTTAATCATATGGTTTTGTTTGTGAAGTTTGATGTACTGTTATACTTCTGCTGGTGCCTGGCCCGTGCCTTTGCAGCAGAGTCTGGTGAGCTGCACCTCTTTGAGCTGCACCCCTGAGTGTAGAATGGACATGGACTTTGGTCACCTTTGGGGGGACAGCTCCCATGTCTGCTGGGACATGACTGAGGCCCACACAGGTTTCTACACAAGGTCTTGTGTGCCCTCTGCCCACAGAAGCATTATTTGAACAATATTTTATATGGCAATTCATAGGTGTACAATACTGGCATTTTCTTTATAATTATCGTGCCATTTCACACGCAGAGTAAACATTTTTCTCCTCTAATGTAAGTAATTTAATTGGAGAATCTGCTAATTTAGAGAACTGCCCTGTAGTTGTAGCTTTTACTCATAATAGTAATAGAATTTTAAAACACCTGGTGCATTTTAGCTTATATTACATAATATGCATCATCAACATAAACCTCACTTTGCAAAAGCCATCTGAAAGTATTTTCTATTTTGCAGGATATTGTAACCAATGTTTCTCCAAGGATTGTGCGTGGAACCACTTCAGGTCCTCTGTATGGCCCAGGCCAAGGCTCTTTTCTAAACATTGAACTGATCAGCGAGAAAACAGCAGCATATTGGTGTAAAAGCATTTCTGAGCTGAAGGCTGACTTTCCAAACCATGTAAGTGCCACTTAATCGTAAAGATGCAACATACTTACTTGGAATCTCAAGTTTACAGGTTTGTGAAACCCACATATTTAGTATTTATTCAATAGAATGCAGATTGCTTTATCGACATAAAAGTACATTGTTAAAAACCAGAAAAGCCCATCCAAATAATATTTCTGACACAAAATTCTGTGAAATTGCTGTCATGCAGAGGACACTCATGATTTTTTAGTTAGGCTGATGGTTACTTTCAGATAGATAATATCAAGGGAAAGAGTTGATCCCAATGTGGATGCTCAGCAGTTCTGTTGTGAATAAGATGTTTATCTAAGATCATATGTAATTTATAATAAGAATTGTTACTGTGAATCAAATTTGATCATAAAATGAATATGTGTTCTTTTAATTCTTAATTCAAATGTGAAAGATGCTTATAGTATTTTTGTAAGCAATTGAGTGCTCTAGGTGAAAAAACCCAATACTTAAAGTTAACTTCACTGCAAGGATAAAGTTTTGTTAGAGGCTGTTTGGCTGTGGGGAATATCTCAAAGGTAATACTTACACTTGGGAAAGATGCCACCAGCTAGCTGGCATAAATGGTTTTCAGCTACTGTTCTTGTGAATAAAAACAACAAGATAGAAAGTAAAATTCTCCTCAATCATTATCTTGAATGGATGGAACTAGAAATCCCAGAGCCTGCATATCTTCTGTCTTGAAGTTATTACCTCCATGCTTCAGCTATGAACAAAATAAGCGAACATTCCTGAATATACTATGATGTGAAGATAATCAAGAGGATTTTTCTTATTCCTGGTGTTTAAATGTACACATCAGGAAGTATAAAAATGTTTAAACATTTCATATTGACAGTAAAAGTGCTTCATGTTTAATGTCCTACTTCCCTGTGAATGGACTGTGTTTCTTTGCTGAGATTCTTGTAATTTTATTTACTGTGACTGAGCTTCATCATAATGAAAACATGAACCAAAAGATAATATCCTATGTATCCTATAATATCCTGATTTTGATTTTAACATCCTTTGTCAAAATCCTTGCATTCGATATTGGATATGGGTATTAAATGCAGACTGTTGGCCATTTCTGCTGTGGGATTGCTATCCCACTGCAATCTTCACCAAAAATCCCTCACAGCACTTTATGCTTGAGATCAAACCATTCTCTTCGGTGAGGAAAAGCACTAGCAGCATTTCAAAAGGAAGATCTGAATTTTCTGGGACCTAGCTTTGTGTGTGGGATGAAGTCCCACTCTTCCAGAGTTCCTGGGGTGAACATCTTCTGATCATCCCTCATTATCTCTGAGTTATTACTTTGAGAATGTGAATCCAGTTTCTGCACATTGGCTGTGGCTGCTACTGTGGTGTCTTTGAGGTTGGTAATGCCTGCGTGGGTATAGGGGAAGCAGCATCCTGCAGTAGACCTTGGCATTGCTTACAGGGATTTTTAAAACATGCCTGTGAACTCATCTAAGAACTGTCATATAATTATAATGGTAAATTTGTTGCCAACTGAAAACAGCATTTTGTGCGCTGAGGAGAAGTCTCTTGGTGCTTATTTTGAGATATTCTGTATAATTACAGCTTGCAGAATCTTCTTCACCCAATTGCTGTTCACTCCTCTAGAAAGGGTTTTTCAACTCTGTGTGTTTTATTACAACCGAAACCAGTTTCTGGGAACTGTTTTCATGAACTTAATTAACAAGCAAAGAATGACATTTTCTGCTCAAATGAAAGGCCAAACTGATGTGATTACAGTAAAAAAACTTATATTACTAAGGCAAAACTTACACATAATTACTTCTGCTGTGAAATACAAGTAAGTTAGAGTAAGATTTATGTTACAGATGAAAAGGATATGAGCAAAATAGCCACCTCACTAGAAGATGATCCCACAACAGCATTCTATCTTGTGCCATTTGGAAGATGCAAACCATAAAGGGCAGCTAAATTCCCCCAGCAGATGCTAGGATGTAAACTGAATTTTGCAATGGGTTATGCAGAAGAGGACCACCAGTCACAGCTCTGTGGGCAATGTCACTTAAGTGTGGCATGTTGCCTCTATAAATCAGGAACTAGCATCTCCCTTGTGCTGTCTTCAACTAGCTTGCAAACATCTCAGACTGTCAGTCTGTCCCTTTCTCTTCCTCTGTTAGCTTCTCCCTTTGACCCCAAATCCACTTCAAGTGGATGAGGGAAAAGCTTTCACCACCAAAAACTTGCTTCAGTGCCACCAGCAGCAAATAAAATATTGTAAGGGTCCAAGCAGAGGAGAAAGCAGAAGATGTCTGGATTTTGTGTTTACCTGGTAACATTATCAAAAGCTGCTTACTGGGGTCAACTTACCACAGATGGGAAATGCACAAAGTCTTCAGTTCATGACTAGGCCATAACTGGGACTTGGCAGTGGTTGAACTGCTTTAGTTAGTGGGGTAAAAGAACTAACACTAATGTCACATGTCCCACTTTCATATTTTACTCACCAAGGAGATACCTGATTATATGTTGTATTGGTGTACTTTTCAGTCAAAATGTGGCTGGAAAGATGACAGAATATGCTACAGTCAAGAAATTTGTTTACCTAGGAAGTATGAATTCAGCCAAATGGAACTCACCTGATGATATGAACAGGAATCAAAAAAATATATCAAAAATATGTGCAGGAAAAAAAAGGCTTTTACATCAGCAAACATCTACAAAATTTAGACATTGGGAAGTGGCTGAGAAAGTTGGAAAAAAAAGTTATAAAGCCTAGGAGGAGAACTTACTGCTAAAATTTTATATTCACATACTTGACAATAGCTACAATCTGGCCATTATCTGTGCTGGGAACTGTGAATACTGGTGATGGCAGTATGTCTTGGTGATCTGGTAAAGCAAGGAGCTGTAATCCCTTTAGCATTTGCACTGAGAAGAACAAGCTTGAAAAGAGCAAGGTTTGAAAATAGTAGAATACTTCTCTGCAGAAAAATGTGTACTGAGGTTTCACTAAGACGGTGATGAACGCAATTGCCAAATAGTCTTTCTACACCCTCCTATAATTGGTGCCCTGTAGATGATAATAAGGTAAGCAAATCAATTAAAAACCTCAATATGCAGATTTGTTTGGGTCTGGATATATGCAGGAGGTCACAGCAGTACAAATAAGGGCTTTGACAGGACACCTTATGAAATAGATTGCAGGGGAAATGTCATTCCCTACCAGACTAAGTTTGTTTGTCCATCACAAACAAACACATTTCTGAGAAATTTGTACCAGAAAAAAGAAGCAGGATCTTGAAAGAAAATGCTGAATTTAATATTTTTAAATATTATTTAATATGTTAGTATACTGAATTCTTAAAAGTAAGTTTTTGGCCTCCTAGCTCAACACAAATGAGTTTGATCTCCTGCATGACTCTAGGGAATGTACATAGGATACCAGATTGTCAGCTGTGACACTGAATCTGTGATTCAGATATCAGTGTCATGATGCGTTGAATTGAGAAACCTCTTCTGCTAAAAACACTAAGTACTCATAGACCCCCAAACTAAGCTGAAAACTCCTTTCCTAATGTTTGTTCTGCTGCTTGCGGAATGTTGCTGACACTCTCTCTGACAGTTACTCAGCAGAGAGCAGCTTTTCAAGGCTGAGGCTGTTCAAGATGTATTTTTGTTCAACATTTTGTTCAGAATGTCCCAGGAACACCTGTTGGGAGTAGCCATGCTACAGAGTGTGTGAGAACAGATCTCTGGATCCCAGGCTGGTAACTGTATTCTTTGTAGCATTGTGGGGTTTCGTTGGTTTTTGATTTTTCTGGATTTGTTTAGGTTTTTTTTTAATCTCCTGAAATGGTGCAATTAGTTTTTATATGATGATTTTTATTCTACCATAGAAGTATGAAACAGGGCTGCTGGTTTTATTTGGATTTGGTCTTTATGGGTTCTGGGTTTGATTTTTTTTTTTTTAAATCTAGGTAAAAAATCCAGATTTAGTTTAATTCTACCCCGTGAGGATAGGAGAAGATAAAGGGCTACAGAGGAAGAAAAATACCATCTTAACAGGCATACATGAGTGCATTGCTCTTACAAATAAATTTTGGTGCAGAAACATGCAATGTTCAAAGAGATGAAAGTTATAAGGTGAATGGAAATAGACTTGCAGCTGTTATTTGGATATTTTGCATGGGGAAGTTTAATTGGTTTGCCAGAGTAATCACTGAAGTGCTGTCCTAAATATCATTCTTGTGTAGACCAGCTCAGGTTTTAAAAACAAGTTTCATCTAAAGACTGGCAGCAACATTTATCTATTTATATAAACCTTTTTCGTTGCTAGGTCTGCACTAGTAGTAGGTTCTTTGATCTGGTTACTGAGAGGAGTTGACCAGAATATCCAAAATTGATGTAGATCTCCTTCGAGACATAAGATTAAGGGACACTAGGTGGAAAACTTTTTAAGATACAAAGGACTCATAGGCTTCACATATTTAATGTGAGAAGGTCAAAGTTGAATTTCTCACTAGAGGTATTAGGAATAATTTGTTTATTTTTGCAGGTATTATTGTAGCTTTTGCTTTTAATGGATATTTAGAGGCCTGTGGGATGCTGTACATTGTATTTACATTTTGAGATACCAGTCACAGACTTGCTTCAGGTTATAAAAAGCAATAGTTTTGCTCTCCCTGGGCCTAGCATAGATAGCTTTACTTTCCATCGCAGAGAAATGATACTTTGTACTCCAAATACCTACTAAGTTGTATCTCCGTGTGATAAATCTCATGGGTCTTGACAAGCTCAGTATCTACAA
This sequence comes from Hylia prasina, assembly GCA_013397195.1. NCBI lineage: Eukaryota > Metazoa > Chordata > Aves > Passeriformes > Sylviidae > Hylia > Hylia prasina. The sequence goes on from VYXD01006830.1 coordinate 2,247,412, forward strand.
TCTTGGCTAAAACATTTCTCAGCAATCAGGTGGGGCCATGCCCATGTGGACCTCACTTGGTACCAGCATCAACCAGTGTGGAGTCACCATAATGGGGAGGGTACGTGCTCTGCATTCCCAGGCTTATCAGAGGACTTTCCTGAAAGTCCATATGCTTCCCCACGTGAACTGCAAAGGACAGAGCAAAAGGGGAGAGAAGCACAAGCTGGGCTGCCTAGAAGCCTGCACACTCCCAGAAGTGCAGAACAGCTACCTGGGTTGCTTTATCTGAATTTCAGGCCCACAAATCACCTTAAAAAAGCTCCAGAAGTTGTTATTGCTGCAGCTTAAACTTCCCAAAGCCAGCTGTCATGGATGCTTGGTAGGAGGTGAAAAAACCCACACAGCAGTTGTTAAATTCACCATATGGAAAAGATCCCTTTCACTACAGAAAACTGGCAGTAGGCCCATTCCCTTAACATCAGAGGAAATCCTAGCTGAAGAGGGAAGGTGAGGTTGGAATAAGGCACTCACGCTGATTGCTTTGTCCAGGAACCAAATCACTTGGCCCTGTAGCCCTGGTGTAGAGCACAAGGATGGCCATAACTCCTCCATTTCCAGTGACTACTGTGGTGGGTAGAAAGCAAGAGACCTCAGAGCACATAACCACATTTCCTTTTTCTCTTTGTCATTCACCACAAGAAAAAGGGAGGATGAAAAACAGTAAAGAAAAATACTTCCTAGAAAAGAGAAGGAAAAAAGCTGCCCCGGGACAACAGCAGACACATTGACAACATACCTCTACATGTTCCAAGGGAGCTTCCACTTTCCCCTCATCCTGAGGGTGTCCCCATTGCTCCTGATCTTGGTTCAGCTCTTTGTGAGCCAGCAGGATGCATTTTTCCCCTGTTCAGTGTAAAGAGGAATTCAGCAAGAAGTCTGATTTACACAGCAAACAAAAACCAGAGGCTAGTAACAGAAATGTTGATGTGTTGTGTCTTCGAGACCACATTTGCTTATAAGGAAGGAAATTTTTTTTGGAAAGTCTCTTCCACAACACATAAAAACTGCTTAAGCCTCACATGACCTGAATATTAATAGAGATGGGTCTGAGCTAAAAAAATACGGTGGTGCAAATTTTCACTCCTTGAGGCTTAGGTGTTAGTAAAAAAAAAGGAGAAAACCCAGGAAAATTCTCATCTGTCATCTCATCTACCAGCATGTTTTGATAGTCATGTTTGGTGTAGAAGATCTGCTTCAGCCTTGAAAAGTGACGTGAAGTCAATGTAAAATCTCTTCTCTGGGAGAGTTGGGGAACTACATGCTTAAAATCTTGTATCCTTGTATGCAAATTGGTAAAAGCTGTTCTAAAAAATAGAACTAGTAGAAAGAAAACAAAAGAGTGAAGAACTCCCTTTGTAGTATGTTATGCCTTAAAAAAAATAAATAGTTCTTTGAGGGCATCAAGAGAAATTCAGATGATAAAAATGAGCTTGGGTTTCCAGAAGTATTTGGAAGGGTCCTTCACCAAAGAATTTGAAAGAAATTAAACTATCATAAGATTAGAGGAGGAAACCTACATGAATAAATAACCAGTTGAACGTAGGAAACAATGTTAAGGAATAAATATCAATTTTCACAATGGATAGAGAGCTGCAGGAAAATTCTTTAGGGATCTGTACTGTGCTCTGTCCTATTTCAAATGTTTATTTACAATCCGGTAAAGAGAGAGAATTTTAAGAATGTAAACTTTGCTGATAATAGTATGTAATGTAGGGAGATAAAAATGAGAGCTGACATAAAGCTTTGTGAAGAATTTTACATTACTGATTGACTGGCCAATGAACTGCCAGGGAAAAAAAATGAAAGTTGTATGCAGATGGGATAAACCAGTGATACATTTATATGTACAGTGAATGATTGTAAGCTAACTATACTAGGGTTACAGTAAGGGAGCACTATGAAAATCTCAGCTTAATGATGAATAACATTGAAATAAAGATTATCAAACACAGAATTTCTAGGAAAGGAAGAAGACAAAGCAGAACCCATCAGTATGTCAGCATGTTGATTTTTTTCCCCCTTTACATTTTGAGTACAAAATGATGAGGTTCACATCTTTCTGGATTGGAACCAGAAGGGTGGAAATGAGTGATAGGAGATTCTTCACCACATGGCTCAGCAGCTGTGGAGCTCATACTGGTGGGGCATTGCCAGTCCCAGAGGTACATACAGGCTGAGAAAAACCTACTGGAAAAACTATCTGAAAGCATCACCTCTGACTCAGGGAATTCCTGTGCCACAGATTCCTTAAAAGTTGGGCAAGTTTTTTAGGGAAATACTATTGTGAGCTTGCCCTGGGGAGTTGCTGCTGGTGCATGTGGAAGAGAGGGGACTGAGCTGCATAACCCATTCCTGGGGATTTACACTGTCAGTGCACACAGAGGAGCTCTTGGGTTTGCACCCAGGATCAGGAGCCCTCTCTGCCTCCCAGTCCTGTCTCAACCTTTGTTCCTGTATTACATTTTGACAACCCGATTAGCATGTAACTACATTACTTGAACTGAAGCTGAGCTATAGATATATTTTGTACTAGTCTGAAATGATGTGCTAAGGGGTTTGTAATTCAAATGCTACTTTCAATTTACTAAGATTTGCTGTATTTCCAGAAGGTCACCTCAGACGATCCCGCATACAGTAATACAAGACCCAGAGAGGGTATCTGATCGTGCATGTTCAAATGGCCATGCAGTACATGTCATAATGTTTGATCCCAACTGCATAGTATTCACCCTGGGTGTTGTTTTTATTCTAAACTTTTCAAAAATATGATTATTAAGCTGGCAAAGAAGTGGGAACACCTACTCTGGCCATCAATTTGAGGGAATTTTATTTTAGGAAATTACATATCTGTTGCTGGAAACCGCAATTTGTAACTGAAAATAGGACCACATGGTAAGTTCAGTGAGATTTTTACAATCAATTTATGATTCAGATGTACATGTTTGTGGTGACAAATTAGGACTTTGAGGAAAAATGTGAGAAGGTCTTTTATGTTTTGCACTTGGAAACTACTGCTTTGTTGAGAAACCTGTCAAACTAGTTTAGTGCAGAACTGTACTTGCTTCCTGTACGTTATAAAGCCATGATTTATTTTGTTTGTTTTAGTATCACAGCTAAGGTTTGAAAAATAGAGAGTAGTTCAACAAGGCAGAAGACTATTTGTACATATGCTAAGCATATTCTTTTGGCTTAAAAAGTGATTTATTGATCCTTGGAAAAAAAGAACAATTTTCACAGTTCTCTGTGGACTATGAACACATCTTTAAAACTTTAGCCTTGGGGTAAGAAGTAAGAGAAAATTAAGGCAGTTTCTGAAATACTTCACCAACCATCTCCTAGAAAATGACCCAATCTGCTTGATTATTGGAAAAGAAAATCTCCTTAATGGTTAGCATCAGCTGAAGCTGCTTCAGGATGTGCTTTGGCAGTTGCTGCTAAAAATTCCTTTTCTGCAGAGATATGTGAGCGGTCATTAAGTAGGAGTATTGATAAAGGAAATGCCCTAAACATAAAGACAGTATGATTAAAAAGATATTTCTAGAAAGTAATTCTGCTGACAGTGACATGAAGAGTTTCATATTTCTGTTCATCTTATTAAAGTGTGAACATGCAGACTATTATTTAGAGGGAAGAGACAATCTCTTCAAAATCCCAAGTGTTTTCTCAGTTTGGTGAGTTACTCTGTGTACAATGGAGTGCTTCAAAATGATCTGTGTTATCTGGTTGGGTATCAGGACTCTAGATTGTAGAAATGTCTTCCATAAACTGCAACAAAGGAAATGGCATCACGTGTTAAACCCCCTGTATGCTCAGATATCCATTTCGCCCCCTCAATCTGTGCTTAAAATAGCAATAACAACCTTGGTGCAGGGCATTTCCTGGTGATTAATAACTGGCCAGGGTTAATGGCCCTCAGCAGTGCCTCAGGCCATCAACTCCTCCCAGCCAGTCATTACTCCCTGGGAAATGCCCTTTTCTGGGTAGTTACTGTTTTAATATTAAGATGTCGATGCCATTGGATGGAGATGAAATGACCTTGTGGCAATCTTACAAAATGAATGTTAAAAACAAAGCAAAGGCAAAATTTTAAAATTATTAAGGGTCAAAATTAAAATCTAAAGTTTGTAAAAACAACAAAATTCTGCTAGTCTGATTACCTGTGCAAATATGTATCCCCTAAATACGTCTTCCTAATTTCCATTTCATGTCTGTTGTAGGCAATTGGCTAAATTATAGAATTTGGTATTTTAAAATGCACAGTACCTTTGACATTCATTTTACTGTCTGTGATACTGTTTTAGTCTTTTATGAAGCAGTGAGCATATGTGATTTAGATAATTCTGCTTTTTTGTCTTCTATGTTACAATATTTATATTACAATAATAATAGGAAAGCAAATGTATACCTGATGAAAGTAGTAAGTATAGGCTGTTCCTGTAGCCCATATTCTGTGTATTCCGTGATGTGGTTTACATTTTAGGCATTCTCCTAGAGCTCTAATGAAGAAAAATATGAAGGCTAGGTCTATATTTAAAAGGCTTGCTCACATACTTATGTAGGCTAGGAATACTAAAAATAAGATGGCATCTAACTGCTATCCTGGCAGAACCTAGTGTAGATGCAGTTATACCACCAAACTGTTTATTTTTGTTCAGAAGCAAGCGCAGCGTTTGCCGCTCTGAACTGTGCTGGTAGTAGGAGAGCTGGCTCTCTGCAGACATGTTCTAGCTCAGACAAGAAAGGCAGAGGCACATGCTTGAATCTATCACAATTAGAGCCAGCTCTTCAGTGTGATTGACAGCAGCTGGACTGTATCCCAGCCTCCTGTGCTTTCTGGGGAGGGGGGCTAGGGAAAGATCTCAAATTCTGAGCGAAATGTGGGAATAAAGTGTTCCAAGATGTTTTTTCTTTTCTTTATCTACAAAGAGGAGCATGTAGATTAGCAAGATTCTTAGTGGGCTATGAACTGATCTTATTCTACACCCTCAATACTGCTGCTAGCTTCTAAACTTTTTATGCACATTGTGTTTAAGAACTATGACCATGAACGTTTTACATAGTTTTCATTACTAAACATCTCATATCTGTCACAGTTCCATAGTCCAGATCTCAATTCACCCTTTGTTTTATATTTTAGTTGTTTTAATGTTAATTAAAACATTAACAGTGTCTTATATTGTAATTATTTTGTTTGTTTGGGGTTTGGTTTTGGTTGTTTGGTTTTGGTTTTTTGGTGGGGTTTTTTGTTGTGTTGTTGTTGTTGTTGTTATTCTAATAAACAGTGCTTTAGGGAGCAGCTGCTAAACATGCAAAATGAGGTGACCAGCAGGATCCAAAAAGCAATCTTGTTCTCTCCATACAGTCTTAGTCTAATACACGGTTGTGTGAACATGGACATGCCAACCAATTACCATGGGATAGCAAATTGCAGTGTGTAACTACCCCTATTGGGAACTTGCAGCAAATACAGGCTGATTCAAGTTAATATGAATTTCTTCCATTTTGGATATAGAAAACCAGCCTTAACCTCCTATTTTATGGGGTTTGAAAGAGCATTGGAGCAGCCATTGGTTGCAGGTGTGCCTATGGGTAGTAACTCATAAATCAGCAGAAACCTGTTTGTGTTGAAACCTTGTATGCAGAGCTGGCGGAGATGGTCTTTTGAGTGTTGAAGGAAGTGTGTGACAGTAAGTACTTATTTACTGAACACTTAAACCCAAATAAATATTTTAAAGGCTTGTTTAAAGGAGACTTAAATACATCCTTTGTTGTGAGCCACGTAGGTTAAATGTAAACTAAGAAACCAACAGAGTGCTTTTCTCTCTTGTTTCCTGCCGCTACATTTCCCAGTCTCACAAATCTCAGGAAGAATGCTTATTCACTGGTTATTTTTACATCTTTCTCACATTTTTAAGTGCAGGATTCCTAATCTATTTCAAATTTAATTTTCTTTAACTTATTTTTATGTTTAATTTTTTTTTATAAAATTATAGTTACATTGATTTTTCTGTCTATACATAATAGCTAATTTAAATCTTGTGTTTGGAAAAATAATTCATTGAAGCTCTATTCCTAAATTTCAGGGCAGGATTTATAAAAATCTGCATCACATTTCTTGCAGTGTAACAGGATAGACTTATTCTTAGTTACACCATTCTTGGCCACCTAGCCATTTTTGCTCTCTCTATATAACTGTATTAAAATCTGAATATGCTTGCAGAATATTTCATTTAAGTTATATATGGCTCAGATGAGAGTATCCAAAGATTGTGCAATTTTATAGGTACCCCAAATTCTTACCTGTGTGCAGTGTGTGCTTCTTAAAGCAAAGGGTGGGCATTAAAAATGTATGTGTGTTATATTTGCATTCTCTTAGTGTACTGTCAGCATGCCTCTGGTTCCTAGTAGGACTTTTGCCTTTGATTCTGCCAAAGGCATCCACACTTCACGTGATTTACTTTCAGCTTATCTTTTTGGGAACACACATACTCACAGCTGGGTCATTGATAAAAATCTCACCAACATTAGGCCTTCCAGTGCTCTCATTTGAATGATCATTTGAATGAGGCTATGAGGCTGTATAAAATTCAATGCATTTTAGTTTTAAAATCTCCAACCACGTAGCAGTGTACTGAACAAGTTAGGTAACAATTTTATTAAACTTCCAAATATACAGTGAAAATAGTAAGGCCTCTTTCAGTTTCTCAGCATCTTCACATGAGCTTCCCTAAAATATGAAGAGGTGGGTTGAACTGGCAGTTGAGGAGGAAAGATTAGTCAGAAGGTAACTGCCAACTTACAGCCCTTAATTTTCTATCTTCTTTGCTGCTGGAGTGTAGCCAAAAAACTACTTGGGTCATCAGATATAACAGCTACCTACTTAAGTAAATTCTAATGTCTGCATAGAAAAAAAGAGCTACCCACTCATGAGATTTTTTCTGATCGTATCACAGATGGGAGCACTGCAGCCCTGCCATCAGGAGGTTCAGTGCATAGTGGCACTGTTGTTCCCTGAATTCTTGGCCTGGCTGGGAAATACCAGGGGATGATAGGAAAGATATATGAAGAGATCAACAGAAAACATGGAGTTTCATCTTCCCTTCTTGAAAAGTTCTGTGCCTGATAGAAAGTAGTTTCTTTCTTTGATAATGGACTACTTTATTATAATTTTCACTATAGAAATACTTACATATGAAACTTTTTTTTTTCCAAATGGAAGGTTCTGGTGAGGATGGATCCCACTGGTCTTGCTTTGGCCATTGAAAAGATACCATGCTTTTAGCCCTGTGAACATTTGCAGATTGTCTCTGATCGTGAGGTGAGCCTGCCCCGTTGATCAGGCAGGTTTGGGACTGTGAAGAAGCTCTCCTCTTTGTGAAGCTCCATACCTAGACCAATACCTAGGGAAATAATATTTATATACTATTTATATTTAGTATTTAAATACAAATAGTATTTAGGGCCTGATAGGTCTCCCTCATGCAGCTGGCATTTAAAGTCACGAGATCACTTTCGGAAGACAGGACAAGTTTTTATAGCCTGTTCCTACACATCTTCTTAACAACCACACTCTCACCTCTCAGAACAGCCTAACTGAAGAGTGGTTTGTGCAAACTCAGGTAAATTATCACTGATTTTCAGTATATCACTATGAGGATAATGGTGCACAGAGAGAGAGTGGGTGAGTTGTGAAGGATGAAACCAGGCTGACGAAATCATTTAGTCCTTCCAAGCATCCCTCTGGCACCAGCAATGTCACATGATGAAGTAGATCACAGGGCTCTGAAGTGTAAAAAGGGAGGGGTTTTTCTCTCTGCTCTCTGAGTCACAGTTTTCTCCTCTACTAACACTGATACTGCTAGCTTTCTTGAGCCTTCAAATCCAAGGAAGTGAATTAAAAGAAGCCCTGGGGGGGTGATGGAACAAGAGAAGAGGCAGGATGGTCTTCTCAGAGATGCAAAGAGACAGACTTGACCTGGGGAATTGCTAGCTGACGGAGTGCAGGGGTTAGGAAACTGTGGCGAAGTTATTCATTCTGTATTTTGTCTCTTTATATTTTCTGCCAAATTTGTTTTCTAATAAGTTAAGCAACTTTGCTGCTAAGTAATAGGAGAAATATATCTGTATGTATCTTGAAACAGCCATGGTCTGTATGGGATCTTAGGGTTCCTTTCAGTCAACAGCTGCTCATTCCCTCTGAGGGAACAGCCTACATGCCTTGAACATCTTTGTCTCCAGTTGGCTTCCCCTCTCAGAGGGGCACCCTGCAGAGAGTTGCCCGTGCTACTGTAAGAATAAAGATCAACAATTATCGAGGTGCTCAAAGAACTGTGGTGTCATGGTTTAGGGCAAGTCTTAAAGGTGCAGAGCCAGTCTTAAAGGTGCAGAACTTAATGTCCAGCATAAACAGAACAGACGACTGGGGATACTAGCATCAGAAAGTCACCCCAGGACGTGTGGTTAAAAGGACTTTGTGGGCAGAGAATTTGATAAGAGAAAAATTTCTAAATGTGGAGGAGAAAAAAAATCACAAATTTGTGTAGCCTTTTGCCAGCCTTGTTTTCCTTATGTGGTCTTGAGAATCAATAATGTGTCAGCACCCTGGTGAAAAGCTTTTGCTACAGGTCATAACATGTGTCTGAAATATGATGGAATTAGATATATCCTTTTTCTGTTAGCTTCTCCAATAATGTATTGGCCTCCTCTGCTTTTCTTTTTTTAATATTAAATCAGTGTGGAAAGCACAGAAATGCAGGGGCATGCCAATTCCACAAGGCTTTGCAGGCATTGTTTGAAAGAAGTATTGCCAAAAATTAGTATCTGTCTTCACTCTTCTCTTGGATTCAGCCTTTATTTCCATGCACTCATGTATTTGTTTTCACTCATTACCAAAGAGACTAAAGGTATAGATTTCCTATGAAAAATAAAATCCCAGTGATTCTATCAAATTTCCAGGGAAGTCTTAAGCCACATAGGTAATTTTCAATGTAATTTGAAGGGTTTACCTGAAGTACTGAAATTTTGAACAGTCTGTCATAAAATGGATATACTTCTTCTAGTCATGTAAATATTTCAGTTTCCCTGAAGTGCTCTATACAGGTGCTATATTCTCTTTCATGGTACATATGTTTTGGGGAACTCTTACTCTATGGTTTCCTTTTCACTGTTCAGAAGTTACCACATCTTAATTATAGTGCCCTGAGTCATGAGAGGTGCATCAGATCTCTTTTTTTCTTGACCTTTCACTTTTTTTTTCAGTTGCATTGCAAATTAGCAGGACTCTCATTAGGTCAGCTTTTCACTTATGCACCCTTTCCATGTCTGTGATCTGTGCCTGTACATTTCTGTGTAAGTAGGGCCAAGGGCTCAGTAGCTCCACTGCTGCCCTGGTGGTGCTGATATGGTGCTGAGTCTGACCTGGTAAAGGGGCACTTGCAAAGCCAAGTATTGCCCTTGTTTTTCTACAGGTGCAGCAAGTTCTAAAGTGCAACCTGTTTAGCTTTCTGTTCCCATCAAAGACCCAGTGTTGTGTTGTTTTGCAAAGAAAAAGGGTTGTTCATAACTTTTGGGGTTTGTTTGTCTGAGGGTGTTAGAACATCTCTAGGCCTGATTTTGAAGTTGTAGCCCAGTGTACTTACTGAAATCCACCAAATAATCTCATTAAATACATGGATCTCATTGATAGAGGCAGAGTGATCATATGAAAAGGACTGCCTTTAAAAATAAGCATCTCCATTTAGCCTGGGACTAGAATCTCTGATGTTTTCTGCTCATGCTGACTTTTTTATGTATTACATGGAGCAAATCATAGCATTTTCAAACTTTTATCATTGTCTTTTATCATCTTAGTTGTGTGCTGATAATGTTTGGCCTGGTTTTGTGTTACTCCCCCTTCCTTTAAAAAACAAACAGGAGATCTCACTATGAAGTAACAGGGCACAAAAAGTGCTTTATTGAGAAGGTTTGCTACAGCTGAATAATAAACATACTAATAACTCCTACTTGTCTCATTTTCATACACTCAAATATATGTATTTTAAGCAAGTGAAGAAGGAAAACAATGGATGGTTAGAGATTGTTAAATTATTTACTGGAGAGTAAATTCCCTGAAAAAAGAAGAGAGAAGAGAAGCAAAATTGCAGGTCAGCAGTGTCAAGACATTCTGCATTGCTTGTCTTTATCATCATGCAGAATCTTTTTATTAAGGCAGTGCAGAAAGAATAGATTTATGGACTGAAGGTACAATGTTTCATATGTCCATATCCATCTAGATTGACAGTTCCTACCAACATGAATTTCCCAGGAGAGACAGTGTTACTGGTGTCAGTGGATGGCATCATTTACTTCAGTGTTCCATTATTAAATTGATAACAAGATAATTCCTCTGCTTCTCAGAGACATGACAGGTTTTACAATTGTTAACTTTCTTAATGCAGGGGATTTGATGTTCTGGGTAGTTTTTAATAAGAAGCTTATTTTTATTTCAGTTCTGCAACAAATCAAAATTTGCAAGAGTGTACAGAAAAAAGAGAAGCCAGGCTGAGTGTACAAGGCATCAAAATCAGGCTGGTTTCCAGAGGGTTATTTTTATAGCAGCAAATGTTTGTGCTTCCATTGTTTTTCAATACTGCACATTTGCGTGTATTTGTGCAGCACAGGATGTTTGCTGTGCTTGTACTCTTGTCTTGTACAGTGGGTTGTTGAAAGTATCCTGTACATTGTAATTCTGGCTCTGTTTTTTTGAGGGGGATCGTTTCATCAGCCAGTGACCATTTTGAAAAGCAGAGGGTAGCCACAGGTGGCACTGAATAGCACAAAGCCTCCAAGAACTTTTCTGCTGGCTCACAGCTGGGACTCATCCTGAACCTGATGCTGTGTAAGGGGCAGGGTTAGAGAGGAAGGCTGTTGGTGTGAGTCTTAAGTGGAACAACCCAAAAATCCCATGTTGGTGTTGTTATTTCCTCACTGCAAGCTCCTTGCTGTTGAGACTGCATCTTAAGAGCTGTTGTGAGGGCAGCCTGGCCTGTGGCCCATATGTTTGACTCACAGGTGCGAAGGACAATGAGAAGTCCATCTGCAGTAGGTGTTTTTTCCATGTAGATATTTACAAGGTTATTTATTGTGTCATTGAAGTAGCAAAAGAGTGCCCTACAAACTGTTCTTTGTGGACTTCTCACCAAGTACCTGATGGGCCATGAGCTCTTGTAGCTGCACTTGGGCAGAGCCTTCAGGAAAGGTTCCGAGTGCATTGGCTTGCTACAGTGTGTGTGTCAGAACTGAGTGTAGGCACCCCTCATTCTGGCAGATGAGGGATTTGATGCTGTGAAACAGTGATGCAGCTGCCAAGTTCTCCTCTCCTTGAGTGCTTGTGGAGATGTAGGTGCTTTTCTACTGGTGAGTGGTGAGCTGAACATCTCATTTTCGCCGTTGCTCTAGGAAGATTGTATCATCACTGCCAAACTCCTTCTTACTAAATGCTTCCTGAGGAATTTTGATTTAAAGTGTTTGAGTTTGTTCAGACTACTCAGATCATGTGGCAAAGCTATACTATGTTGTTTTAGAAGAAAAAACGTGCCTTGAAAGGAAGTTTGAGATCCTTCCATCTGACCCAAACAAAAATACGTTTTGAAGTTTAGCTTGATCAACAGTAGTTCTATGGGTAATGAAATCTGGTTCTTAATAGATTTTCGATCTTTGCACCCCCTCTTTACACATCAGTTATCCTGTTCCTTTTCTCTGCTTCCCAAACAAAAAGCTGTAAAAAACCCAGTCCTGCAGCCTTCTTGAAAGCTCCTCTTGATTTTACAGCTTTCAGGCAAGTGGCCTTTAAAGATGATGTTAAGAATTTCTTTCTATTTTTGCAAGGACTGTGCACTTAAAAAATAAAATACTGTGGATTTTTGTCAGCATTTGAGAAGTCAGAGAGGGGTGTTGTGGCCAGAAGTAGTGTCTAAAAAGAGCATCTGTGGACATGATGCAGAACTGCCCTTAGGTCTGGTGCAGCAATAAGAAGGGACAGGCTGGGAAGAGCAAGCAGAAATTATGGTGGCTGGATTTCCTGAAGTGCAGGGAGATTATGCACAGGCCTGGAAGATGAGGTTCAGGATAGATACAGGCTCTGGCCAGTGTGGGATGACCAAAATAAATATGGTTATCACAGGCATGAGGATAGAGGATTGTGATTTCATTCTGTATGTTGAGAATTTTTCTTAAATTTGCAGGAATTGACAGTGTTCACATTTAAATCCAGATTGCTGAGGCTTTTTTTTTTTTCAGACTGTTTGAGTGTACTGAAACTTCCTTACTCCCTGCAGAGCAGTACAGGACAAATGGTAATTGTCAACGTAGAATTTTACTGCTCTCTGGCTTTAAATAGATTTGACCCAAACTAGAACCAGTTGTTGGTTTATTTTTTTTTCCTCCTCCTTTTTGTTTTGCAACCTCTTGCAGTGAATTATGTGTGCTAGGAAAGAATGATCACTTGAAAACATACACAGTGGCAAACCTCATCCTTATTATTTCTTTTCATTCTATTGCATTCATGAGACATCCACACAGAGATAATGGATGAGAAAAAAAAATACATTCACAAGGGAAATAGATTCTAGTTTAAGCTTCCAGGGGATTATTATAAACAGGGAGAAAAATATTTTAAGGATTATGAGAAGTACCTTGTCAGTGTTCTTTTAAGTAGAACAACTACTAATGCATTAGTCACAGAATTGTGTGAAATGTAGCTTTTTACTGCTTTAGCTACAGTATATTCATCTTATAATGGTGTCCTAACTGGTACATTACAAACCCTCCCTTTTCCACCTCCCTTCCCTCCAACAAAATACAAGTTTTACTGTGGACCTTTTTGTTCCATGAATTACCAGGAAAATGCTGAACACAGAACAGTGTGTGATGTTGCAAACGTGCGTTTGTCCCTGTATGGACGTTCGGAGAAATTGTCTGTCCCGTTGTGTGGTGCCGGGGCGGACAGCCCTTGTCTGGTGACATCTGTCACAGTGATGGTCAGGGAGGGACAGAGTCAGCAGGGCTGCTGCTCTCCCCAGCATGGGGCAGGGCAGCAGCATCTCCCACAACAGGCAAAATAGCAGTCTGGATGGAGGGGAAGAGGGAACAGCATATACCAGCTATGATTTTGATCTGGAATAAGGAATGGGCCAGGGGTCCCACTGTGCTTCAATCATGCACAGTTTGCAGGCAGCCCACACTTGAGCTATGACAAAGCTGCAATTTAGTCAACCCTCATTTACCACTTACTACACTTTAGCAGCAGCTTCATTGTAAGATCTGTCAGGAGCCTACTTTTGTAAGATGGGAAACGTGGTGCAGCCTCACTCTTGTGGCTCAAACCACAGTAATTAAGCTCATGTCAGGTTGCCACTGAAAATTTCAGGAAACAAAAGGAAGGATGTGCTCCCCACAGGTGCTCCTGGGCTGGGCCAGGTGCTGGACTTTCATGAGACCCAACTGTTTGGGGCTATTAAATTTGCGGGGTTGGTAATGTGGTACACGGCGTTGTAGGCACTGAAAAAGTGAGAAGAGAGTAAGAAGCTGAAATGTGATACAGTTCTCATTCATTACTTTCCAATAAAACCTCTGTCTTTTATCACTTGTAATTCTTTGTTCTTGCTATTCTCTTTTAGAGAAATAGCAATTCTCTTTTTAGGTAGTAAGAGATAATAGTCTATATTTTCGTTATAAATTTCTATGTGTGATCTTAGGAGTAGATCCAAACCTTGGGCATCACGGATAATTCCCCTAAATGTTCACACGTGACAGTGATTATATCCTTTTTGCGGCCACTGATTCCAAATGAAAAGACTGTAAAGGTGTTTTGGGGAAGAACAGTCACTTGAGAAAGGACAGTGCTGTGAGCACAGAGTGCTGGGGGTTATTCTTCCACCTAAGAAATAACTTTGTTTCCAAGTTATAAGAGTACACTGGGGGGAAAGAAATAATAAAATCTCTACTATTTTTAAATTTTCATTATTCCCTCTGAGATCATGGCTTTCCTTGAACAGTCATGACAAAAATGTAATTTTTGTTTTCAGTTATTTTTGTTATTGCAAACCACTGCTTCTGTCAAAAAGTATGGGCTTAATTTTAAATATGAATCCTAAAATGAATCAATATTAAATTAACATGTTGTCTTAATTAACAGCTCTTTGAAACATCTTTTGTACACTCTCAGCAGAATTTTCAAATTTCATTAGTAACTCTTGATATAACCTAACTCAACTACTCATGAATCTACTCAGCCACCCTTGTCTTACAACTTTCACCACAGAAAAATTTGGTTTATTTAAAGCTCAATTGTGCAGATTTCTGATGTACTTTGGATTGTGACTGCAACTGTGAAAATCCTTATCATGTTGTCAGTGTCTGAGCTGCTGGGTTGTTTTTTTGCTTTAGTTAGTTTATAAAAAGCATGAATTTTACAAGATATGGTTTCTAGATAAATTCCAGTTGCTTTAAATTTTTCTCATGCATAATTTCTTAGATTTGTCACAATTTTTGCTTTTAAAAATTAAAGTCCTTTAAAAGAGTTTTCTGTTTATTTCCAGAGCCCTCAATTTATCTTGAATATTCAAATAGGACACAGAGCAGATTTTGTTTCATTAACATTTGGCCTATACAGCTTATAAGATTTTATTTCCCAATCTAAAAAATTGTGGTATGGGAGAGAGACTCTCTTTTTCCTTGTCAGAGGGGAATAAAAGCATGGGCAGTAATGATTTTGTGTGCTTAATGAAGAGTTTGGTCTTATATTTATGCCAGAGGTGAGCACAAATGGGCACCTGCAGGCAAGGCAGGCACTTCATCAAACACTTCCCTTCTCACCAGACTCCCATGCTNATCATCAGAGCAAAACAATGGAAATAATGATGATGATATGTGGTATTGTCCTTTTAAATGAATAGAATGTAACCTCACCATGTCAAATTTTCTCCATACCTGCCTTACTTTTCAAAGTGTGCTTCCCTCCCTTCTGAAGATACTAAATATCTCCTCCTTATGGAGGTAATTTGGGAGTTTACAGTTTCAAGCCATTGTGTGTGTTGGACAATTTTTCTACACCATGCTTTTCAGTATTTGTTTGAAATGAATGAGTCATTAACCCTCAGCATTATGGGAAAGTTCAAGAGAAGTGTTAAAATGAGGGGGTGACAGATTAAGCCCAGCCTAGATATTAACGAGACAGTAAAACTTGTTTGGAAAACAGAAAGATTAAAATCAAATGTCACATTATCTGTCAATCAAACTTTCATGTGAAAGTTTCATGTAAGAGGGCCAAATAAACAAGAGCGTGGCCAGATGCTTCTCTGTTCTCATCTCCTAGTGTTTCCTTTGAACACAGACTAAGCTGGTAGGCTTCTGTTAAATTCTGTGATATCTTTTCTGATTTAACCTTTCAGCTTCTGCAATGTAGTTTTATGTTGTGTTTTTTCTTCCAAATATCATCCTTCTAAGGAGTCCTTCATGCAGGAGTTCCTGGGCTGATTTCTCTGCTGATCTTACCTCAACTTCAGAATTTCAATCTTTGGGTCCAGAACACAATTTTATTTTAGTCTTAAATAGGAATTAGCACTGTCAGTTGAGCTGGGCATTGACCAGAGGAGTAGTTAACTTTCATTTAACAGTAAATAGCACTGTATGCAACTGGTAAGTTGTGTGTCTAGGTGCCCTTCCACACCATGAAGAATCCTATTAGAACTTACTTTACCTAAAAACATGAACCTCAAGAAACATTTTAGACGGAGCAGCAGCTAGAGGCAGAACCTGGACTTGAAAAGTGCTCAGTGTAATGAGAAGGAAAGGTAATTACACAGAATAGCTCTGGGGAACTGGGGCCAGTCAGTGAATAGGAAATAAAATCTGCATCATGGGATAACAAAGGCTGGAGGTTCCCTGAGCCATTCTCCCAGTCCTGCAGATTTTCCCCACGTTCTGAAAGTCTCCTACCAGTTGTCTCTGGGAAAAATATTTCTGGCTGTCTGTCACTGTCCTAAAGCTGCATGGTAAGAGACTCCAGGGTCTGGATTTGATGTATCCTGGATTCCTGAAATCAGCTGGAATATTGTGTTCATACACTGCCACGTTAGAGTGTAAACTCATGCACTGATGTCTTCCCTACCTTTAAGCAGTTAAAATGCTTGTGTAATTTGTATTAATAGTAAATGACGACTTCAGTCCTCAGACCTCAGGCTCAAGTATGTCTGACAGTTTCCTGGTTGTCTCTGTGTGTAGGACAGACTTTGTTCTCACTGCATCACACGACAAAGATAATGCCCATGGATAGACCTTCTTTAAAAACCAGGGGTGTGATAGATGAGTTTGTTCACTGCTTCTTGTCCCCAGTGAAGTCTGCAGCTGTATTTCACTCTCTAGCTCCTGGCAGACAGCTGGTAGTTCCCAGATGCAGGCTGTGCAGTTCATGTCTCGAGTCACAGTAATGTACAGTATTACAATAATGTATATATGCTCTTTCCAGGTTCTGATTGCCAGCATCATGTGCAGCTATAACAGGGAGGACTGGACTGAACTTTCAAAAATGGCTGAGGTAATGGTTCCTAAATGTGTTTCCACATTTGTTTTTTTAATTCTCCTTGAAAACAAGAGCTGCGGTAAGGAATTTCTTGAAAGAAATAGATTCAAAGTGAAAAATGAGAATTTAAAACATGTCCATTATAATTTGTTTATTGTGTTTTCATTAAAATGATGGAAATGTAAATTTAAAGGAAATCTGTTCCATAAAAATGATCCCTTCGATTTTTAAGCAGTACCTGAAAAGCCTTTAATCTTTGAATCTATATACTTTTTATTTGCATTTTCAGCAAACTGTATATTATGACAGATGCCCTGATAAAATTTAATTCTACCTTTGAGAGCCTAACTTGATCTTACCTTGCCTAGAGGCACACTAGTTTGACAGCACCAGAAGAAATTTTGAATATAAAACTCTTGAATATTTAAAGTATAAAGGGCTCATTTAATGCTATTCTAGTTTTAATACAGACTTTCAAAAATGATAGCTGAGAAAGTCAGCATATATAATAGCAGTCAGTAGGCTTTCTATAATATAAATCCAATCTTACAGAAATGCAAACAGACTATGCACCTGCAGTTTCTATTCAATTTGAGGAGAAAGCTATTTAATAACATGTACCTGTGTCCAGAGGGAGTAGTATAAGAAATACTTATCAGGACTGTACTAATTTCATTCAGGTGTCTCTACCTGAATGGAAAGCAAAGTTGTTATGTTTAAATTGAAGTGCATTTTGCACATAAAGTATCTAGAGGAAATTAAAAGCATAGTATTAACAAATTTAAGCAAAGAAAAAAATTACCTTGTCGTTATTGCTAGCATTAGCTCAGATTTCAATGTTTAAATTATAAATATGCTTTTATATATGTATGGATAGAGGTGTGGATATTTTGAATTTGTGTTTTCATGTGGTAGAATGTTTGGATATCACTGTTGCTTTATTCAGTGTCCTAAGCCCTGCTGTGGTTATGTGGGATGGCACTTCTCAATTTTCTTTGAGTATTCTGAGCCCATGAGGACAAAAGTCACTTTGGGGACTTAGGGAAGTGAAATTAAACATTATCAGTAGTTAGCTTGGTGATCTTCAACACTATTTCAATTTATACCTGTATTTACCTAATTGACCGTGAAATCATATTTTGAAATCTATGCTTGACAGGAGCAGTGCCACTTTTAAACTGATTAAGATGAATGGCTTTATTGTGCCATTTGCTGCTGTTTTTTTAAGCCGGTGGTACTTCTGTCCAGCTTTAAGACACATATTTCCAGTCTGTGCTTGTGTTTATGTTACCCCTTTAGAAAAAACGTGGTTCTTTAAATGCAGTTAATGATGTGTATCGTATGTGATGGAGCATTCTTCTGGGAAGTGGTTGTTGGTGCCTGCCCTGTGGAGAGCGGCACTAGTTCGGGGCGCCCTGGAATGCGCAGCTGAAGAGCAGGGATGTTTAATCACACGTGTAGGATCCCACCTAGCAGGTAGCAGATGTGGCTTTCACAGGAGCAGAAGCCCCAGAAGCTACCACAGCGTCTCAGCAGGAGGACGACCTATTCATCCAAAAGGTCAGCTTGTCAGGGAGGCCAGCAGCCCGGCATGGCCCGGCTCGCGGAGCCGGCCGGAGCGGGGAGGGTTCCTGGGAGTGATGGATGGCTTCTCCCTGCTCACGCACTTTGGGAGCTGCTGAACCATGGCCACACAGCAGGCAAAGTTACTCCAGTTCAATAAGCAAAAAACAAAATGCAGATGCAAAACAAAAGCCGAGTTAGAGCCACTGGAAGGCAACAGGAGAGATGCTGGTGTCAGGGCAGAGCAGCTCAGAAAGGAAGAGGAGTGTGTCTGTGTGCTGCCCTCGGACAGCTCGGCTCCTTCCCCTTTTAATTGTAACTAATCGAGGGCAATGAACAGGAATTAGCATGAATCATATGTTTGTTTAGACTTCTTTTTATTAACTTCTTGTTCTTCAGAAGCAAATTTATTTAATGACCAAACTGTGGCACAGTACAGGTACCTGCAGAAAATTTGGAGGCTGAATCCATTAAAGCAAAAAGGAAAAAATTATTACTGAGTTACAGATCTTCAGAGCACAGCAACACCTGTGTAACACTGCCTGCCAAAGCTCTTAGTACTGCTCTTAGGCCCTGTAATTGCATTTAGTTTTTTTAATGTTTTCCAGAACCAACTCTTTATTCAGCTTGTATCTTTTTACTTTTTTTTTTTTTAACTCTAATTCCTTAAGAACATTTGGAAACCACATCAGTTTTTGAAGTTTTTATCTCTAATGATCAACATACTTCTTTTCTAGGGTATCGTAACCATAGCTTTTTCTCTTAAAAAAGAAAAGTCAAATGTCTGAAGAAATCTATTTAACATGAACAGTAAATGCTACAGGAAGGAGAAAATTAGTTGAAATTAATCTTTTATTTTTTGTATTTTCACGTGTTTCATAGGTTGCTGGTGCTGATGCGCTGGAGTTAAATTTATCGTGTCCTCATGGTATGGGGGAGCGAGGCATGGGACTGGCCTGTGGGCAGGTAGGACTGTAACCACAATCTCTTTAATGTCTCTCCAGCAATTCTGCACTGCCACATTGATAGTTGCACCTCAGGGGGCAAGACACAAGCAGCAGATTACCAGCTTGAGATTTTTAGGCTGCATGTGTTTAAATATTTAGTGATGAGAGGAAAAAAAAAAGGAGCTGAAAATGTACAAAATGGTTAGTTTTGCTGAGAACAAAAATGCATTATGTATTTGACAAGGAATATGATGAAAACAAAATTTAAAAAAAGCACTTAGGCAGAATTTGTTGATTTCCATTTCAGTGCCCTGTAGATGTCTTTTATATCACAAGCTAGTAATTACTGCATATATCGGTAATGATTTTGAAGGACATGAAGTACACACACATTTCATTTCACAGTTTTTAACATATGAACCTAACTGTATTTCAGAATCACAGAAAAGGTCATCCATTCTGGTAGTACCATGTACAGTTAACACCTTCTCTTATAAGAACCTGTGTTCTGTAACCTAGAGATTTGTTGGTTTGTATGGTTGAGATTGGAATTATCCATGTGTGATGTCTCTGCCACGTAGAAATCTGTTACAGAGTTTATCAGTACATCCTATGACTTCAGTTAGGAGGATGTGTGTTGTTTTACTTATGAAGAGAAAATATACAAACCCTAAATCTCATACTAATAACCTTTTGAAGTTTGCAGATTTTTGCATGTTTTGGTCATGGTTTGAAATTTGTTTTGGCTCTGAAAAATGCCCAAATATGGTGAATTGAAAGTCTCTGAAAAATCTTGGTTCACAGTCTTCCAGGAGAGGTTATTTCTAGAGTTTGACCATCAAAGTTTCTGAATTATGAAGCCTGTTTGATTTCTCATCATAATACATTTTCGGGACAGGGAGAAGAGGATGAAGGGGATGCAGAGTGGGAATCATGATTATATATCCTAAAACTGACATAGTTATTCATCTGTCCCCTTTTCAGAGGGGCTAGTAAGCATGTGAATTCATCCTCACTTCCTCAGTTAAGCACAAAACTTTTAAGAACTGAGATGTAGTTGGATAACTAAACCATTCACTTTCTAAAGCTAGGGAGGCAATAGGAGCTTTAATCAGAGCAATACTTCAAGTGGACACACTTCAAGTTTAGCTTTATCATAGCAATGCTGTCAGGCACAATGCCCTGGGCATTTTATTGTTTCCTGTGAACAAAGTTATGTCAATCTGGTCCATGCTGAAGATTATCATTTTTAATGAAAGTGATCTGGATGCTTTTTATGGCCAGTGATCGTTTACTGAAGTTATGATTAAAAATGAGAGAGAATCATAAAAGCCCTCCAGGGTAACACTAGCAAAACAGTAGCAGTTATTATTAATTTTTTTTTCCTTGAATTGCATTCAACAACGATTTGCTATTTTAGCCATCTTTATATGTTTTTGAAGAAATTCCCTCCCTTCAATCTGGAGAGCATCACTCAGTAGTTTGGCATGTCCCTGCCTGAGAAGGTAGGGTGCTGTGGAAGGTGCAGGCTGGCCAGGGAGAGCCCTGGAGGTTCCACACGGAAACTGAAACAGGCTCCTTTCAAGCATGGGATTTTTTATTTTTTTTAGGTATGTGTTATTTTCAGCCTTCAGTGGTTGGAGTAATGTATGCATGTGAAGTTGCTTAGATGTGTAGTCAGTAGGGAGCTGTCTGGCTACATGAGTTTTTACATATCTTTCAGCTATTGTAAAATCAGAGAAGCAAATGCAAAATCTGAGCACTCAGGGCTATCATGTGGATTTGTGACTCTCCGTGGAGGAGATCAGATCCATAAAGAAAGAAAATTACTTTACATATACATATATGTTTTTATAATAATAAAATTTCTGTCTTCCCCATACAATATGGATCGTCTTTGGAATGTTTAATATATACTACTCTCCCTTAAACATTTTTCTGTGTTTTTTTCAACTGTCTTATCAAAATGAGAGCTCAGAAAAGAATCAACGTTTTTAGGTGAACGAATGAGTGAATAAAACAAGCCATGTTTAGAGAGCCAGATGCTGGTTTTCTTCCTCAGAGTTGGCTAAAATTAAATTATAGTGATTTTAAATGTAGATTATTGAAGCAAAAGATGGGGATAAATGAGATTAAGTAGTGATATGTGCAACGAGATTTATCAGTAGCCCTTCAAGGGGCTTCCACGTACGGTGGCCCCTGGAAGCCCCATCAGAAGATACAAAAGTGCTAGATAGTATTTTGGTATTTTAGTATTACTTATTTTTTTTCCCCCAGAGCTGAAGTCAAATAGGTCATACACGGGTGTTGTAGGGAAGACAGGGCTCAGATATACTCTGAAAAAAAAACACCACTCGATATCTGGAAGTCAGGGCATGAGACTTTGAGAGGCAGAACAGCTTTCCTGGTTGTACAGTGAAGCAGATTTTCTTAAATCTTTTTGATAACATAATCCATGTCTTCATAGGAATTTTTTTCAAGGATTAGGTCTCTTTCATGCCTAAGCACATTAAATCCTCAGGAAACTACAGAAATTGCTGAGATGAAGAATAATGGCAGAAAAATGTGTGTTTTTACTATTTACAATGTCTAACATGTTCTGCCTTTTTGTTGTTGTTAAAAAAAAAGGGGAACGGAAAGGTTAATTACACTGTCTGCTTTTTCTTCTCATTCCAATTCCTATGGTGTGCCTACAGGGTAAGTGTAGAGATATGGGAGCGTCAGATTTGTTTTTTCTCTATCCTGTTTTGTTATCTAGTCTCAAACGCTTTCACTGTTTTAGATAAACTGCAAATTAAAAAAGATCCTGATATACCAAATTATATATATAAAAATCGGTACTAAGTATGGCTGTTTGTTTTATACTGAATTACAGTTCTCAGCTTTTATTTGATTTTAATTCTAAGTCATTAGTGCAGACACTCTGGCGCCCAAACAGCATAGCTAGCCAGAGGGTAATATTAAGAGGCATCTGTATTGCTGCCAATAAGTTACTTAAAGCTGGTTCTGTATAAAATGTCAATTATATTTACTAATGCTGATTAATGATAATAAAGTTAAGGTCTGTATTCTTTTGTAACAATCTGCAACAGTATAAAAGTGGATATAATTAAAAATTGTAATAGAATTTGTCATTAAGTTTACCAGCACTAATGCACACATTTTCTTTGAATCAGATAACCTATGTGTACAAAACATTTAATAGTAACCATAAAGACAACATAGTGAAGAGCAGATTAATAAAAAATGACAGTGTCACTTTCCCACTGTAGTTCATTGCTGTAGTAATTTTAGCATAAAATTACAAAAATAATAAATCAAGCATGTGAGACGATAGAACTCACATTTCAACAGCTAACTTGTGGTGGTGTATTTGTGGTGCACTTTTTGTCCTTCACTAGAAACCATACAAAGATGTTTTAATTTTTTTTCTTACTTATCCTTCTAAAAAGTGGCATTGACTATTCTGAATTATTAATGTCATGTGAAACCAACAAATTTAAGTGCTTGTCATTTTGGTCTAAAGGTCAACAAGTCTCTCCAGCTGCTCTGCCAAGAATGAATAAATAGTTAAATTGAGTCGGTAATCTGGTTTACTTTGCATTCCTGCTACAGTGAAACCCCAGGTCTGAGAGCTGCAATGTGCATCTCCCAAGAAACATTAGAACAAGATCAATTAGGACAATTAACACCCAAAATCTTCAAAATTATCAGTGAGTCTCCTTGGCCTAGTGGGCAGTGAAAAACAACAGAGGGACAGAAACAGCAGCCTACAACTACCTGAGAGGATGTGACAAAAGATGCTGCAAGAGTAGCTAAAGAGAGGAAGATTATTCTCTGTCATGTCAGATGATACAGCAAGAAGCAAATTGTGGGCTGAATGTTTCAAATTGCACCTTAGGAAAAGAATTCCCCAACGAGGTGATGCAGATCAGGAATACGTTGTCTGGTGGAGCTGTGTACTCTCCATCTCTGGAGCTTTTAGGGCTCAGGCAGGTAAAGCTGTGGCCAACCTCACTGGTGGTGGTGTTAGTCCCACTCCAAGTGGGACCTTCCAGTTCCTGCCCTCCTGGAGTTCATTCAGACACCCATTTCTGGGAATTCACCCTGTTCAGTTGCTAACCAAAGGCACTGTATTTGTTGTACTAGGAGTAGGAAATGAGTACTGGGTAAAGAGGAAGCACAAGGACTTGGGTGTTCACTTAGATAATCAGTATGAACAAGGTCTCAATTCAAAAGCAACTAATCTCACATTCAAAGATCTCAGCCTTTGTGCTATAAGCAAATATTGTAAAAGTTAATAGCATCCTGGCATATAACTATTTCTCATTAATTAGTCATAGCTTCTAACCTCCAAAATATAAAAAATCTTGGCTATCTCAGCATGTAAGCTCTAGGTTTGGGGAACTGATTTTTTTTTTTTTTAGTTTATATTGAAAAAGGAATGTATATGTCTCTTGTGAGCATTGAAATCCAGATTGTGGTGGTTTAACTATTCAGATCGTATGTAAAATGAACTTGCTTTGTGGTTCTTTTCTTACCTTTATTTTCATTTTACTTCAGTTGTACTTGCTACAGTCACTGATGCTGGCTGTGCTTATGTTTATTGTCTGCAATTAGGAGACAAGTTTCATAAAAGCCTACATTGCCTCATTCAGAAGATGACAAATCTGTCAAAAACAAAAAGAAAAAAAACCCCAAAGCCCTGGTTACTCTGCGAAGATGAGAGCTGACTGCATGGCACAATTAGATTTGCTCTGCTGTACCTTGGAAATGGGAAAGATGAGGCTGCTTTTTAATTGAAGTGCACAGCATAGCATGCTAATTCGCAGTTGCTCTGCCAGCAAGGAGCTTGAAGTATTTTAAATAAATGATGCCCCAAACAGAATTTGATTATATCTGTGTTCATGTGACATGCTACTATCAGCCTACAATAATATGCTGGTTAAGTATAATTCATTGAGTCCTGCAGGCAGTATTAGTTCTCCCTCTTCTCTTCTGTATCAGTTATTGCAGCAAATTAATGCAAAGTACAGCAGAGTGCTGCTACACTGGGCTATAGCAGCAGCGTGGACATTGTCACCCAAAATCCAGTATAAACCAGCATGGGTAAGGTTCATGTTGGTGTTTGCAGTGGAGTTTCAGGATTTGTACCTCTTGTTGTTCTCTTGCGTTGGCCACTTTTATCCATTTGGGCTGGTTCTTCAGAATATAATCCTAGCTGATCTCAGTGTCTGTGTCTGCCACTGCCCTCTCTTGCTTTGGGGCATTTCTTGACCGAATGACCTCTTTCAGTCATTTTTCTCAGAGTCCAAACTGCTTCAAAGGCACTGTAAATTCCATAAAACTGGGTAACTGGGGAGAGGAGGAGAATTTCCTGCTGCCCAAGCAAATGGATATGAAGAGGAGCCTTGATAGTTCAACTGAGGGGAAAGCTCAACAGAGGCAAGAAATTCAGTTCCTGAGAAACAAGGTTTCCTTGGTTGAGGTGGTGATGCTGTTACTCTGCATGTGCAGGGATATGCTTCCCTGGGCATTGTTTTTCTGGGAGGGAATCCAGGATGTGCAGGGAGAAGGGATGCTGCTGATTGCTTCAACTCTTTAAAATGTAAACCTAAGCACACTTTTTCACAGGTCAGGAGATGTGTTTCATGGACTTATGTTATGGTCCCACACTGATCAGTGATAGGATAGTTCGATTTTGTTGTTTAACTTCTTTGGGTTGGTTTTCAATCTTCTCTGTTGGCAGATGCCTTCTTCTTTTCTTTTGCTATTCCTTCATTTTTCAGAACTCTCCTCATAAACTAAACCTTTTTGCTGAGTTGCTTTCAAAGTAAAAATTGATTCATGAGCTATTTCACTGGACATCTGAGCATTAAAAGCTTGCTGGCTTTATCGTCACTCAGGGGTAGGTGACATCATTCACCTTCCTCCAGTACCTGAGAATTCATTTCTTTTTTGTTACCATTGCAGGATTCAGGTGTAATTAAACATTGTGATTTAAATGGATTTCTTGCATGTGTCCTTTATGTCCTCATATATTCTATCTTTTAAAAGGAGACAATACTTAATAATGAGGTATGACAGCTAATTGGTGTTTTGTCTAAAGAATTCTGCTTTTTATACACTCAAGGAGAAATGAATTGAAATGCAAAGTTTAATAAATTCATCATCAGAACTCTATTCTGTAATTCCATATTGTGGTTTGACAACATTTAATCCACTGTTATTGCTTTGAAGGGTTTCTAATTGAATTACTCAAAAGACAAAATGGAAAATAAAAAGGGATTATAAATTCGGCAATAATGTTAACAGCACTACCAACTTGCTGAAAGTTTTTAATGACATGCTATGGCTGTTAATAAGGTTTTAAACACTGTTTATGTGTGATGGCTTGCATTTATGTACGGAAGGCATTCTCTACAGAATGTATTTCCTTAGCAAATGTAAAAGTGATTCTGTTTCCTTGAAAATCATGAAGACAAGAAAGCAATTTGGGTTTACAGTTATTTTCAGGCTTACTATGATGGAAGCATTTCTGCTGAAATTCACATTATGGGTGACAGATGTCACAGAGAAGGTTAGTTTGGTCACACTATCAGTGACCTGGCACTGTTTGGCTGTTTTAATGACACTTCAGTAGCCTAACAGCAATGAAGTATCTAGAGAGTGCTTTCCATAAAGGAGCAACCTTTTTTTTTTTTTTNNNNTTTTTTTTTTTTTTCCTAACCAGATAGCAACCTGTACTTGTTCTTGAAATTGTACTTTAATGCCCTGGGAAGTTTTCAGAAGAGGGAAATATAGAAAACTTGAGCAAATACCCTGGCCCTTTGGATTGCCTTTGGATATGTGATTGCACCATAAGGCATTGCAGTTTTTTGTAACCATGATATCTGATAAACAGGATTTACTGGAAACAAAGTGATCACCAACAAATAACTGTGCAGGTAAAATAAAATCTTTTAAGATTGTTTATCTTGGTGCACATTATTAATTTTTTCTTTCTGTGGTCTCAGCTTTCTGCCAGTGTTTGATAAAGTTAATTAGCAATATATTAACTAGTCTTTTCACGGCCTACACGAGAGTTTTTGGGATTGGACTCCTATTTCTTTAAATTTAGCCTCAGCTCCTAGGCAAGTTAGACAGTTGCTGGGAAGCTTGCTCTTTACAGTAGGCCAAATTTGAATAAGTGCCCACTTGATTACCATTTGAAAACTGAGTGGCAGATTTTTCTCAGAGCATAGGTTTTAAATTCTCTAATTTTGTGTTTCAAAGGTTTATGCTTTCCTCAATTATTTAGTATTTTCTTCCTTATTATTATAGGACAGGACAGAGTTTGCCTACCTGACCACAAGAGAAAGCTATTTGTAGCTGCAGCCTTGACATATTCGAGTTCTGTGTTTCCCTTTAGAATATTTCACATATGACGTAAACCTAATCAAGCCCTTATGCCTTCTAGCAGGTGACCTCTGCATGAACTAAAGAGCTGAAATATTATTTAATCATGCTGCATACCACTTTTTACAGTGCTATGAGAACATTAGTTTGGCTTGCTAGAAGCAACCAATATAAAATATTTTGTTCTGTCAGGGATAAAAAGGAATTTTTATTAGTCAACACTTTACGTACACCAGCGCTGTTAAATAAATCTTTCCAGTCAGTGTGTCCAAGAAGTTTACTGAAGGTAAATGTGCAGTTTTTTGTTTTTCACTTGGAATATTTAAGCCCAGTTGATATTGGAACAAATAAGCCCAGTTGATATTGGAACAAATAATTTGTTAATTTGAACTGCCAATCTGTGCATCAACCTTTCAGGCTAACTGTTAGTGATCTTTATTCTGAAAACCAAAGAAAATCATCTGACTTAAATGCTTTTAATATTGCATTAAAATCCACAGCTGTAAATACTCATTGCTAACATTTTAAAAGATATATCGCAGTGAAACAAAAGGAGAGTTTTCCCTATGATGTAAGGTAACTATAAACAAATGTAAATTGTCTTATAGTTAATTTTTAAAGTAGAAAGTTTTCTAACAGAGAAGTTTATTCTGGTTGCTTAGAATAACATTTTTAAATTAAAAATAAATGAAACAAACCCCAAATATTCAGAATAAGGAAAAACATTATGGCTCAACCACCTGCACAGAGAGAAGAATCAGTTTTCAAAATAAATTCAGTTGTTTTCCTCTTTGTGCTGGGAAGAAAACAAAAAGCTTTTCTGTAAACTGAAAAAGGAGTAATTACAAAGCTGACTAAAGGCAGCAGCCAACCTTTCAATTCTCAGTTGTGCTTGGTCTTGACATCTCTCTAACTGTTGTTCTTACTCACAACACAAATATATGTTTTTTACTTTTCTGTAGTGGTCAATCAAAAATCTCCAGCTCATTTTTGACCTTGTCCACACATGGGTTTTCAGTCATGAGGTGCAGCATTATCACAGAAGGGATGTAGGAGTGCCATGCTGCTAATGAGATGTCCAAAGAGGATCTCCCACACAGCACTTTGATAAATGTATTCTTGTGTTTGGATGCTGACCTGTGTTAAAATTTGCAGCTTTTAGATTAGGTATGTGAAAACCCATTGGAGTGGCTTCTTTTTGTTTAGCTTATTTTTTTCTCTGTTATGTTATTTGACATACTTTAAGCATCATTCATTTGTGCAGCTCCAGTAGAGTAGTACAATAAAGAAACACTGTAACAAGTTACTTTTCCAATTTTTTTTAATAAAGTGAGGCTATCAAAGGTTTTTTTGTCTTGTGAGTAAAGCATCTTTCAAAAGTTCTACTTAAAGAGCTGACGTAGGGAGAAGTAATTGTGAGAGTAAGAAAGGAGAGTAAGAAAGAAAATGAAGAAAGGGATCTGCTAAAACTGAAAAATTTATTGGAATTCTAATTCTGTAGAAACCCTTTATGTGTCTTTTAAGGTTTATTTGGTTATATGCTTTTAAATTTAAAGAGGTATTTTATGTACACCAATTTGTTCTTTCAGTTTTGCAAAGTAGTCTGAGAAGAGTCTGTGTTTCCTTTGAGAAGTAGGAGCCCCAGTCCCTTGTTGGCTTTTTTCAATGCCCACTTATTATTTCTCTCAGTATAGACAGGGTCTCAGAGTTATGACTTCTCAGTTCAGCCATGACCAAAACCAGGACCTAATCCAGAGGGACTTGATTTAGCCCAGTGACACATTGGTAACACTGGAAGAAAAGGAGAATCTCAATTAGGCTCCCCCGAGTGGAACTTGCAGTGACAGATCTGAAGGAGCAGCTGATCAAATTTTGACACCTTGCTTGCAGCTTTACTTTAAATTAATAAAGTCCAAGCATCTAGGAATGGAGCTAGGTGACAGGAGCTTTTTAGTTCTTATAATTTACCACAGGAAAAAGAAAGTTCAGTCAGGTCTCTCAGTTCTCACTTACATTTTTACTTTGGCAAAAACATCTATGAATTGGGAGTCATTACTCTCTCTCTCTGTAAGGTTTTGTTTGGGTTTTTTTGTTTGGTTTTTTTGTTTGTTGGTTTGGTTTTTTTAATAAATTTAAAGATAGAAATATAGTCTTTACATGGTCTTCAAGCTGTAATGTTGTTGCCTAATTGATAATTCTGTAACCAAAAGAACAAATGTAGTCTGCAAAAACGAATGGGAATTTTCCAAGCTATACTTCTACATCTTAATATGCAGTATTTTGTAAGCAAAAATGTGCTTGGTTCACGAGTAGGACATGCTTAGTTATGTAAGTCATATGATATTTTTTCAATTTAAAAATATTAGGTTTTGTTCAAATTATAAAGAGAACATTTTGCTATGTAAAAACAACATTAATGTCTTCATTTACTCAGTAGACTTGTTTCAAAAGACTTTTTTAAAGAAAGGAGCATTTTAAATTGTGTAAAAGAGTAGAAAATAAGTATGTCCTTGAATTAAATCAGTGAACAATAGTCACAATGCACATTGTTGCTATGGTAGTTTCATTAAATGGTAACTATGTGGAATTTGCTTAATTTTTCTCCTCTGAATCTCTCATCTTTTAGAAATGCTTCCAAAAACCCCACCTCTACAATCTCCCTTCACATTGAAAAGACCTGTTGTTTCAAAGTGCAAGTTAATTAATAAAAGCTGAAGGCTTCAGTGGGATGAAACATTTTTTATTCTCCTAGAACAAAATATTAAATAATTCATGTTTGGATGTTTTGAATTTTTGTCCTGAATGGGATTTTCCTGTACCATTTTATAGAAGATATTTAATGAGATTTTGAATTTGGGGCGGTTGGGTTTTTTTATTTGGCTAAACTAGTAGACTTTGGATCTCATGCCAAAAAGCATTGCAGTATTGACTGGAAAAGAGTCCTGAATTCTATTATTATCTCTAGAAGTTTATTGTGTGGCATTGGTTTCACATCACATCATGGATTCTTGCTGGGGGGATATAAGCTCTCAACCAGCAGCTACATTTTTGTGAAGCTGACCAGGCTAACCCAAAGCCTCTAATGTGATTTAGGCCAGTTTTTTTTTAATTTTTACTAATATATATAGATAGCTTCACATACAACCGTGAAAACTGTTATTCCTGCCTTAGGTTAAACTGCTTCATTTCTTTCTTTTTGACAGCTGCGGTCAATAGATGTTGACCAAAAGCTGTCAAATTTCCTGAGAAATGAGGAAGAATTTTTTACTCCAGATGAGAAGCGGAGAGTTATTCATCTTCTATCTTGGGAAATCCTTCCCTTATTTTGACAGGCTTTAAACAAATTATTAGCTTTAATTAAGTTTGAAATGGGACAAATGACCAACCTAATCTCCTTTCTAGGATGTAATAAGGCAGTAAAATTAACCATGAGATTCTGCAATGGTGACTCCTACTATAGTGATTGACTGTAATTCTGTATTTAGGTACTGTGGAAATTTTGTATAGGTTTCGAGACAGTTTTATGAAGAAAATGTAGGGCCTCTCATAGGAGGAAGAAGAGATAGCTGTGTAAAAGATAAATAGTAAAATATACACACACACAAACATATATATATGTGCTGAATGCTACAGATACTGATTTGCAATGCTTTAAGCTGGAATTCCCATACTTTTACTTTTTCTTCATACTTTAATGAACAGCAAAAGAGTAGCTCACACACAGAGTCGGGCTTTTTTTGAGGTTCTGGTTTGGGGCTTTTTTTGTTTTGCCTTGTGCTCTATGATTTCATAATGGTTTTCAGGATCCATATTTAATCTGGAACAGAAATATGGGATAGATATATTTAAACTAACAGTTTCTCAGGCTAGTATGTCCTCATTCAATTTGTGGGATCTCTGCAAAAGGTGCAGATCCATAGGTACACATCAAGCTGGTAGAGTGCATTGAATATGTGAGGGATCTGTAAAAAAGATCACTTTCTAAAGCTGCTCCAGATGCATCCTGCCCCTGCTTATCCACCCTGCAGGTTGTGGCAGGTAGTGCCAGTGTAACGTTCAGAGGGAGAGTAGGGTGGTCTAGAAAGTTGACCTGCTGCATGGAGGTTACCAGTAGATGGGGAAAGACCCTCTCCTCCTTTCTTGCTTTTCAGATGAGGCTGCATTTGAGTCCTCTTGGGCTGTCAAACAACAGTTTGACTGAGGATAGGTTTAACTCTTCCCTAGTAGATTATTGTTGCATGAAACAGTGAGAGTAGTACGTGTTTAAATTTAACAGTTGAGTCTTGCAAATTCTCACCTAAAAAAAGCTTTTCTTGTGCTACGTCATTCTTGTAATCATAAAAGCACTCCCTCTTTTTCCCATAGCTATGGGTACTATTTTGAAAAATCTATCTACTGCTCAGAAGGAGGAGTTAACTGTAGAACATTTTTAATATTAAAAAATCCTCCAGTGCTAATAGATACAACAAGAATAGAAGATTTCTTTCTGAAGAGCCAGTACAGGAAAAAAATCTACCATGAGAAGGCTGCACTGATGAGGAACTTTTGGTGCCACTTGCCTACACTTGTCTAGCTGTATATAAGATATCTCACGTCATCTTCATGTGTGCTAAATTAATAAAAAAGACAAAATAAGTCCTCTGTAACTTAGTATCAGCATTTAAAATTGCAGACATGCTGACATAATGCATTATTTCGTCATAAAACTCAGAGGCAACAGATGTATCAGTTATATGTTGGAATAGTCTTTTGGTCACCCAAGATTTGACGTGTATGAGGAAAATTAGACTTTCTCTTGCATCAAATACAAGAAAGTATTTCAATTTCTGAAACTTTGTTGTTTAGGTCGTCGTAATCAGTGATAGATGAGGTTTAAGGACTTTACTTGCAAGGTCTTACTGCACCTTGTGCTCTCTAGAACCTCCCATCATCACAGAATAATGGACCAGCACAAATCATCAGCATGAGGTGTGGTGATAAATCCAATAGGTCTATGTAATGAAGCCTTCATGCATATGTAAAGTCAGGATTTTGTCTGAGAAAAGTTGCATTTTCATTCTTTCCACAACTGTATGTATCCTTGTCCTGTTCTTAGTGAGACAGAACTGCCACCATTATATTTAGGGACAGCCTGAAAATTGCAAGATATGGTCCATTTTCTGTAGTACTAATCAGACAAGATCAACTAACATGCTCTACTGAGTGTTGACATTTCTTATGAAGTTCTTGGGGAAAATTCTGAACAGGTATTATTTTTATGACGTTTCAGACTGCTATTTGTAATCTCTGTTTATAGAGATGCACACAGGTGTATGTACATGCATTCACACACGTGCTTCCCCAGGAGTATTTGCATAGTTAGCAAACACATTTGTTACCCTAGAGTAACAATTCTGTCTTTTGCATAATTCAGATGCTCTGAAAATCTATCTAAATCCAAGTATTCAAAATATTTCTGTTGTAATGTGTAAAGTATCTGATGGTTTAAGGTAGTCCAGAGAATCAGGTGCAGTTTTCTGCCAGAGAAATCTTTTCAAGTCCTTATGCAAATGACTTTTGCAAAAATGGGCAGGAAAGCAAGGTGAGTTGTAGGAGGTGCCCCTCAGACTATTTGACTCTCCTCTCTCCATTTATTGAACAGATATAATAGTAATCCTTTACCTCAGAGAGGTGTTCTGAATACAGTGTAAAGACTGTGCAGCAACAGGATAGTGCAAAAATGAGGGCCCTGAAAGAACACTGAAAATAGGTCACAATAAAAATTTCCAAAAATCTGCAGCCAGACATTTCCATGGTAATCTCATCATGGTTTTGTTTCTTTCCATGAAACACAAGGAGAGGTGACCTGCTCTGTGCACAGCATTTTCACGCTGCTTTTTAAACATGCAGGATGTATCTGCCTTGGGGGTGATAGGACAGGGGATTCATCTCATTACTGATGCCAAATGCAATCAGTAGACAACTTGCTGCTTTAATTTCTGAGGACTTATAGTTATGGTTGTAGTTAAGCTTATCATGTGATCATTTAGAAAAAAAAGGTGAATAGTTGTTTTTCCTCTAGTATATCTACCCATTGGCAATGAGTAGTTAGGATTAAAAGCTTCATCTAGCCCAAGGCTATAATGAATATTCAGGAAAGATGATTCTGTACTGTTGCTTAGGGAAGTAAAAAGACAACCCCTGTAACATTCAAATCTCCTGTGCCTTTGGAATAAACAAGCATTATTTGATTAACAGGAAGACAGAAGACACACTGATGTACAGCTTATACCAAAAGAGACTTAATATGGTATTAAATTACCAACAGATTCTTGTAGGTACAGTGCATGAATCAATATTATGTTTTAGCCGATGATAATTTTACCAAGCTTTTACTTAGATGGGGTTTGTTTAAAAAAAATTTAAAACACAGCAGATAAACAAAGTGTGCTGGCAATGGCTATTACAGTCCATTGGAGCATTTGTTCATTCTTCCATATTGACACAGTGCAAAATTATGCTACACATTCTGTTACAATCACACTGTATCATTATTAATGAGAGAACCAAAAACCCAGTTATGTGTCATGAAAGAAGGTAATTTTTAGCAACATGGTAGACTGTGAACCAAAAGTAGTACAATCCTCTACTAAATTAGGCAGAATAATATTTTATTTAGTTCATATTGTTGTTTTTTTTAATACAGATGCCCAGCTGTTCTTAGAGCTAGTAACATTTTACATATCATGCCTTTTAGAAAATATTTCTTGACTATGCAGGCTTCATCAACTACTTTATCAATGATAAAAGCTGCAGGCACTTTCATAAACTTAGATTGGGGTAAAAAAAGATATTTATGTTGTATTAGCACTGACAGTATGTTTTATAATGTGATTTACTGGCCTCAAGATTCAATCTTTCATGAGTTATATGCTCATCCTTAAATGTTTTACAAATCCAAGAAAGAACCAGAAAAAGCAATTTGTGAATTGAGGTCAGTCTTTCAGAAATCCAAGTAGGTGGGAGGTCCTCAATCAGTCAAATGAATTAGGCAAAATGAAGCCTGTACATACATACCTCTTCAAAACTAGTTTTTGATATCATGCTGCTCACTTTGCTAAATTTGTGCATGAGTTTATAGCTTTGCTGAATGGGACAAATTAATATTCTCAGAAATCTGAAGTTTTGAGCTGCTTTACTTTAGTCAATGATTACACTTAGAAGTGAATTCTCTCTTTCTAATCACTTTAGTTTCCTCAAAATTGTGTTCTTGTGTGACCTCTGCAAATTGGTCTTAGTCTAAAGGCATGCAAGCTTCTATGGAGAAGTTGTGCACCATCCAGTGAACTTCCGATGGACTCTACAAACGTAGTTTATTCATTTCCTATGAAAATTTTCTGTCCAGTGGCATCAATATGTTCTGGTTTCAGCCATATGATTGCTTAGAGTGCATTTTTCCAAGTCCTTAGTGCAAGTATAGCAGGGAATTATGAAATTTATAAATTAAAAAATAACTTCTCTTAATGATCTAAAAGAAAAAACGCGAACTAAAACAAAACAAAACCAAGTGAGGATATTATTCCTCTTTGTGAATACATCAGTTGTCTGTAGAGCACAAAAGCTCTGGTATTCTCAGGCAGTGACTTCATGACAGAAATCCCCCTGGCAGCAGGGACGCTCAGGCTGTGACCACTGGGCACTCCCAGAGTCACTGCTGGGATGGGAGAGAGGATGGGCTGAGGTGGCTCTCTGATGTTTGCTCCTGCACCAGGCACCTGGACAAACCTGAGCAGGAGGGTCTGGAGGCAGAGCAAGGAGAGGAGGAGGAGGGTGGAAGAATGGATCAGCTGAATGTTCCAGCACAACTCCTTTGTAGGACTCGTCCTGTAAAGGGAATCAGCAAGATACATCACGTGTGTGTGGCTTTTGGGTGTGGCACAAGGGTAAACTGACATTTTTTAAAGTTAGCCAGCATTATCTTCATACAAGATTTCTTTAATGTGCAAATTAATCGGACAAAACATTATGGGAGAAAAATAACCTCAGAAATACCTGTTTCAGTTCAGAATTTTCAAATTTAATGGAAATTCTATTCTTTTTGTATAAAATTCATCACCTTTCTAATTTCTATCACTAATTGTCTCACTATGCAAAAAAACTATGTTTTAACTTATATTTTGTTTTTTCAGTGTTTACTCACTAAACTTTCCTTTTTCTCCCTGGAATATTAACTGAAATAGGAGGAAAGACTTTACCTCCTTCACTTGAATTTTTGAATTATTTTCCTATTAATTTAACTGTGATTTTATGGGCACCAAAAATAGGCAATTTTTCAAGGCTGATACAAGTGAGCCTTTCAAAAGGGCTTTTTCTAATCATGTGCTGTGCAATCAGGTATTTAAACTCTTTACTAGCTAAGAAATAGATGATCATTTCATTGCATTAGTTGCATAAATCTTGGTATGTGAGAAGTAGAACTGATGGAAAATAAAGACCTGTACTTACTTTCAGGGGAAAACACCAAACAATTATTGTTTATTACAAAAAACAAACTAGTTGTGTTGTTTTAGGTAGGATGAAAATGGGGTTTTATGAAAGGTCATCTCCCAAAAAGTTATTCAATGTGGTTTAAAATAATTGTATTTTTCAAGGCATTAGTATGTTGGAGTAAGAATTTTTATGGCAGCACTATAAGCACAATGAAGTCAGCATAATGAGTTATACACCAACATCCTGAACATTATCACAAGGATTTCTAAGGAGAAGAATTAACATAAAGGATATACAATTCATGTCTTCTGGAGGGTCTCTCATTTCTACATTGGGCCTCAAGGAAATTCAAAACAGAAATGAAAATCAAAGCTACAACTACTTTCATACTGCCGGTGCAGCGTTTCATACATATTTCAGGGCAGGAGATCACCGTTTCTATTGGGATGGCAGAGCTAAGTCTTAGGATTTTACTATTCATGTCAAGCACTGTGTACTTTCTAGTAACACAGCCTGTGGGGTTTTTGTTTGTATTTAACCATTGGTGTAAAAAGGGGATATTTCCTGTGTGTTCACTAGACTGGCAACCTTGGTGTCTACTGGATTGTTTTAAATTAAATTTCATTTAGTCTCATCCTATTCTCAGTTACTACATAGCAATGCAGCTCTCTGAGTTTTTACAATATCCAAATGGGAGAAGATTACTCATATATGACAGATTTAATTATCTGAGAGAGCAATAAAGACTTACTAAATGTAAATACTTGCTGCAGCACAGATTAACCTACCCACAGGTAATACTTGTGGTAAATCTTGTAATGGCACCATTCAGTTTTTAACCAGAACATGCACCATGTCCTACATACATCAGTATTGCAGATTTCAAGGTATTTGTTGAAGAGCATTATCAATGGCCCACAGAAAAATAAAGCAGCAGTTACATTGAACAAGAGCCCTTGTATGTGCCAGATGCAGGTGTTGGTTCCAAGGAGCTGTCCTCGGTGGAAAGGGTAGTTGATTGCTGTCTACGTGAGATGTATTCCATAAGAGAAGTAAATGACTGGAAATCAGGAAAAGCCAACACTTGAAGATTTCGATTTCTGGCTTTAACAGAGAAGATTTTGATCTTTCATTTACACTATGGCCATCCCAAGTTATTCTCAGAGTTCAGAGATGCTGAATTGCATTCTGATAGCCCTGCAACCTCGATTCATCCTTGTTCTGATCAAGGCATGATCAGACAATGCTTCAGGTTCACATTATTTTATAGGATACTGCTTGTTTTTAATGTACCTTACATCGAGTGAGTCATTAAAACTGGAAATAAATGGGTAAAATAGTCTCAGTCATCCAAAATGGTATTTTCTTCTCTCTGGGAAGGGAACATTCTGTGATACCTTTGTCTTCTGGAAAAAAAAAAATCTTTTTCACAAACTAACCTTTCTGTAATGGCTTTGCATTTACTTGGTGTGTCTGAAATAAGTTAACTAATGAGATGAAGTTCAGTTCTGATGTGCAATTTCACAAAATTGCAGTCTAGCCACTTAGAGCAAAGTTTTCTATTTCCTTAATATACCTTTTGTTCGTATTACTTTTAATTATGTTCTGTATTTATCTGGCCTATTTGAACAGGATCCAGACCTGGTACGGAACATCTGTCGCTGGGTTAGACAAGCTGTTCATATTCCTTTCTTTGCCAAACTGACCCCGAATGTCACTGATATTGTGAAAATTGCAATGGCTGCACGGGAAGGTGAGTGACTCCAGTGCACAAATTGTGCAGATTTGCTAATTTGCTGCATGGGGTAAGATAGGAATGTTGCTGGAATAAATGATAACAACAGAAATGAACATGAAAGTATTTTGTTTGATATATTTAGAATAAGCACAGTGATCTGAGGTTTCCTAATTTTGTTCCTGCATCTAGAAAAGAGCAATATATGAAGAGAACCACATTAGACTATTAATAAATTGGTGTTTCCCTACCCACTTTTACTTCTGTCATATTTATGTTTACCGTACCACTGTAAATCTCCTAATTTCTATATCTAGTAGTGAAAATGGTGTGCATGTTCTGAGAAAACAAAAATTCACTACTTGAAGATATATATTTTTTCTCTTTGGAGCTTAAAATACAACATGGCAGCAAATAAGTTTGCAAGTAGTGCATTAATCCATCATTTAGAACCGTGGTAGTTGTTTCTTTGTCACATAGCTTCTTTTGTCTTGCTGCACGGAAGCCTGGAGGAGATGGCCACTGTTTTGGGGTACCTTCAGGTGTTGAACAACCACTGTAGCAGGTTCTGTCCCACGTGGCTGAAGGGCAGAGATCTGCCTGTCAGGCCAGCATTTCCACATGCTGTCTTATAGCCCTTACAGCTCTTTCAACTGATGCAGCCTGTCTGGAAGCTAGTGCTAAATTTATTAGCCCAGGATCGGTCATAAGGACCTTTCTGTGCATACCCTTGCAGTTTGTTGCTTTTGCTCTCCAGCTGTTTATTTGAATTTCTAGTTATTTCAGAGTCTCACAGGTTTTCTTTTGTATTTTATCCTCTCTTGTTCATACACACATGATTTCACAAAAAGCGACTGACCTTTTCTTTCACAGGTGGCGCAGATGGTGTTACAGCCACCAACACTGTGTCAGGACTGATGGGACTGAAAGCAGACAGCACACCTTGGCCAGCAGTTGGTCGAGGGCTGAGGACCACATATGGTGGCATGTCAGGTAGGTGCTGCCCTTTTTGATGCGTGGTACTTCCTTGGAGGCTTTCAAAACATCAGGAGGTCCTTGTAGTGGGCTAGAATATCATGTCTGCAGTCGCACTGAGTCCTTAAAGCTCACTGCTGGTCAATGTTTCTAAGTCATGACAGATGGAACAGATTAAGTGTGAAGGCTCTTGGGTTGCCCTTTCCTTAATGGTAAAGCACTGCATCAGAATACTGTGATAGGGTCACTGGAGAGGGAAGGAAATCTCTTCCCTCGTGACCCTCGCTTTTCCTCAAATTTTTCATCCTGTCACAATTGTCAGGCCCCACGTTAGACAGAGGCTAATGAAAGGGCATCGCAGGGGGAAATATCAACAATCCAAATGCAGTGTATGTTTCATAGCCCAATCTCCAGCCTTTCTCCCTCCTTCCAACTAAGTGCACCTTTTCCAGAGGGGTTATTTCCTCCTCTTCCCACAGTGGTAAAAATGATGGACAGTATTTGGCAAATATATGCATATTTTTGTAGCCTATTTCTCAAGATATACAAGAGTATCTTGTGCAGCCCATATTTTCAAGTTCGGCTTCACAGTTTAATTTTCAAACCAGCTGCAAAACTTTTACACTCCAGTTCAGTGCTGGTGCACACTAATGTATTAATCTGTTGACCCTGTGAACTCTGTTGCTGTGACAACATAAACTTGGCCCTGCAAAGACAATACCGTGAGCTTCTTGGCTTTACTGGTATGGAGATTAGTCTCCTTGGTGATAGAGGTAGCAGTAAATATACATAAAAGAAGTAATAGCATCCTCCCAATTGAGCCAAACACTATTCTGTCGGACCCTCCTCCTACCTCACCCCAAAAATGTAATCAGAGGAGACCAGACAGGCAAAAATAGGCTTTATTTTATGTGACTGGTGTTATCCTTAGAGAAGCATAGGAAATGTAGCAAAAGATGACTTTTAAACAAACTTTAAATCAGATGAGTGTATTCAGTGGCAAATTGCGTTATTGCCTTAGATAACTACATAGAATTTGGAATTTTTTAGAGAATGCTCAAAAGTAAGGAAGTGATAACAATCAGAAAAAATCACTGTGCCTATCTCATAATGGTTTCACAGTGACAGTCCAATAAGATGTTATATTTTAATATTATGCAAAATGGGAGGAAGAGGGGAACAAGAAGAGAACAGCTACAGCCCATTTCAATTTCTCTAGCCTGCCATGTTGACAGGAAAAGAATAAAGGAGGTCACAGTGGGTGCTGTGCATTAAAAATTAATAAAAGAACTATTGCAGTAGTATTTTATGTAAGTAACACCATTCACATTTTCTCATTTAAGTTGCAATTTGTGAATATTCCTTCCTACCATAAGTCTGCCTAATAAAATCTATAAAATAGCTGCATTATGAGAAGTGTGTCTATGTCACAAATTTGAAACATGTATGTAGTGTAAATTACAGTAGTACCTGCATGCCCAGTTGTAAGCAAGGATGTACCAGCACATCTGTGGTTTATAATACTAAATGGACCCAAGGAAAAGTTCTTTCCTTATTTTATTTATATATGTGTGTTAGTGTGTGTGTTTGTGTAAGTATAAATTTTTTCCTGAAGTTTTATATTTATCAGAGGGAAGAGAAAATGACATTTTAGGATGCACCATTACCTATGATGCAAATCTGCGTATTAAAAAAAATATTTGAAATACTGGAAGTGCTGCCAATTTATTATGTTTTGAAAGAGTCATCACTGGGTCCCAATCCCACAGCTCCTTGGACAAAAGAAAGCCACGGAGCCAATAAAGTCAATAGCTCGGCAGTGTGTTGCAATACTTTGTGCTCAGCGGTCAGGTCCAGCAGTATACAAATTTCCAAAAGCAGGAAAGCAATTTTAAATCAGGAGAGCTAGCATGCTTACAAGAAGACAAAAAGTGGGAGAGCGTGTCATCTTGTCAGAGCAAGGGGCAGGGTGGCCATACTTCTGTTCCGACTGTGCCGTGGCAGAGACATGTGGCCTGCAGCCAGACACTTGACCTTTCTGTGCTCTATTTCTCCAGTCTGTGGAATGGCAGGAACACCACTTACATGCCTACAGGCTTGGTGGGAAGTGCTCTGTGTCTTGGCATGAAAGTCGCTTCACAGCGTAACATACTGGGTTTCTGTTTTGATGTGCGTAAATTTGTTTTATTTTATTATCTGATAGAGTCAGTAAGTTTTTGTTGTTTTTTTCCAAATAATTCCTCCCAAGAGATAATTAATTTTTGAAGTGAAAGACAGCACTATTATAGAAGCAGGAAGTCTGGTTCATTTTCAGCATGTTTTCCCAAAGCACAGCTGGTTCATTGTTGTTCTGTCGTGCACAAACCTAGGGCAGATACAGCACACGGCCAAGCTGGATCAGCCCTTCTGGATTTTTCCATGTGCATATATTCTGGACTAACAGTGATGCTCACATGGCCCAGAAGTACAGAGAGTGAGGCAGGAGCTCCTGTCCTTCAGGGTGCCACACTGACAGTGATGTGTGACCGTGGGTGAGGTGGGAGCTGGCCCCAGCCCTGCGGAGGTCTCAGCACAGGGTCCCCTGAGGTGTCCTGGTCAGGTCTGAAATGTGCCTGAAGTCAGCACTGGTGACACTTTTTTTTGTCCAGCCCTTGTTCCTGTGTGACCAGGTCACAGAACAAGAAGTTGGTCTCTTAAAGGACCAATGTTCTTCAGGGATTTATAAATTCAGTGTTCTCAGCTTGTTAGGGCAGTGCAGGTTGCCTTCTCCAGGTGAGTGCACACTCCCTCCTCTGAGTTTGATGAAAGTTTCCAACAAAGAAACTTTGTTAGTATGTTAGTACCCTGGCCTAGCAGCAGCCCAACATTTTGAGTGACAAACCTGTCTGTCCTCCAGTGTTCAAAAATGTCCTCCTCCATGGTCATGTAGTGAAAAAATATTTTCCACAGAAAATTTCCCCTTGGCCTCTTTATCCCTTCTCTTCTTGTCTGCCTCATGCAGAAGCAGCTACAATTTCCTATGATTTATCTAACATACACAAAAATAATAAGAAAAAAAGTTTATTGAAATCATTGCCAAATCCTGAGGTGTTTTGAGAACAGACTTTTGTCTCTGGGTGGTTTTTTTTGTTTGTTTTGGTTTTGGTTTTGGTGGGGTTTTTTAACATGTTTTAAAAAATTGTTCAAAGAAGGAGAGACTTAATGGGATTACTTTGAAACCAGCATTTAGTTTTGAGTTGTCACAGTCAGTGTTTTCTTGCCAGCCAATGCTTGGGCAGTGACCTTCCTGTGTTGATCTAATTTGATCAGCTGCAAATCGTGTGAGAGGCATCACTGTTTCCCCCTTCCTACCCTCCTGTTTCTGGGGTGGTTTTGACAGGGAGGGATCCCAGTATCCCAGGTGGATGTTTGACTACTAGACTGTAGGATTAGTCTCTCTCTCTTCTCCACTTCCCTGCAAATATTGAATTATTAATACAAAGTGAAACAGCTCTCACAGGATACACAGTCATACTAGCACAGCCTGCTGACCTGCACATGAGCCTGACTTTGGAGAGCCAGGTTTAAATCCCAGGTGTGAGCCCAGGTCATAGCTGGGCCCCCTGGATTCAAAGTTTACCCTACAAATACTGAGCATTATAAAATCTCTCAGGTTTTTCTTCTTCTTTTGTCTGTATCCTGCTGAGAAAAAAAAATATATATATTTTCAGGAAAAAATCCACTTTTATTTTGATATATTGTTGTTTTCTGAAGAAAATTAATTTCCAGTTTGCACTGTGGAGCATCGGGTGAGTCCAAAAGACTCACGGATTTTTGTGGCCCTGTTTGAGGACATTGTGTTTAGAGGATCGTCCAGTCTTCATCCATTTTTAAAAATAAATTTACAGGAACTGCTCATTACTCAAAAAGCATAGTTGTCCTAATGAAGCCCATACAAAATATGGTTAAGGAAATAAGCCCTTGTGATGAAAGAAAAAATATTAAAATTAAGATACAGTTTTTCAAGCTGTATAACTGTTATATGTATTTGCAGCATTAGAGACAGTTTGATTTCCATTATGAAGCTTTTAGAATTGATCTAGCAATATTTCAGGTTTAAGAATGTAGAATATATGAGATTTGATTGTGAATTCTTCCTGTACATGGACTGAGTATTTGCAAGGGTTTTTTTTGTTTGTTTATTAAGAAGAGGCTAACTGTGGGGCTTTTTATCCTCACAAGGAAATATGACCCCTCGCTCTGAAACAGATGTTTTAGTTATAAGTATAAATTATTTTGAAAATGTCTCTTTTGGAATTTTTTAGATACTAGAATAAGTTGCCAGGTTTCTCACAGAAATGTTAATATACTGTCAGCAGCTGCACGCTTCCCTAAGATTTCTTTTCTTGAAATGTATTTTAAATTAAAAAAAAAAAAAGTTTTTTTCCATGAGCTTTCATACTGTGTTTCCATATTC
This sequence comes from Hylia prasina, assembly GCA_013397195.1. Lineage (NCBI taxonomy): Eukaryota > Metazoa > Chordata > Aves > Passeriformes > Sylviidae > Hylia > Hylia prasina. Next base: position 2,289,555 of record VYXD01006830.1, read on the forward strand.
CAGATGTGTTTTATAAAACACATCACATTGCAGCACAATGGGATATCTATTGCAGGCAAAATAGAGCAGAGCTTCTCTTCAAATTTCCATGGTTTTTTGTCCTTTGTCATCTGTTTGTTTCTTTGTTTTTGTCTGGAAGCCAAATCCTTAGGGGATAGATTTATTAAACCATACACTGGACTTAGGAAAAACTTAGGTTAAAAGCAAATCTCTCTATGGTGCACTCACTATGTATTCTTTTAATGCTTTGTTTCAGAAATACTGCAGTATTTTACTATAGCCGTTCAAATACCTCATGTCTGTGTGCTGTTATTGCTTTGTCCATTTATTATATGCTGTAGTACTTTGGCATTATTTGCACAAATTTATTGTACAGCATGTGGAAGTACATGTGCTTGTTTTCCAGAAAAGAGAGATTCAAGAAGCTGTGTGTTATAACTTCATAGCTGCCCACAAGGGATATCAGAAGGAGGATGTCTAGGTGGTGGATTCAGTCATTAAATGCAGGAATGTGTAATTATTGGAAACAAGCAGAGACAGTTAATTTTACTTACTTTTTGAAGTTAGTGGAGCTGTCTGTTTTTACACAAAAACACTGTCCAAGAGCAATTGTGACATTTAAGGGAAGGCTTTTCAGAAATTACTAAATTAAAATGTATATTGACATTATTAATAGAGGCATATATTCTAATCTGAAATGTATGAATTATATTGAAAGAGAAAAAGTTGAAGTTATAATAATAAGGGTTGCCTTTTAATTTTAATTCGATGACATATCATTAAAAGAAAAGTGAAAAAACCAACCAAGAGCGTTCACTTTACTCATCACAGTTCTGTCAGTGACAGTGCAGTGTGGATTTTGGTCAATAGAAATGAATAAAAAGCTGCCCATCACTGGAAAAAACCCAAAATGTATGTATGCATAGGCACTCCTGTTTAGTATAAATATTTACCAAGAGTTAAAGACTATTTACATTAACATATATTTATAAAACAGTGTGGAAAGGGGTGAAAAACAAATACATGCCGTAGTACAATTTTAATTTTGTTTTATTATTCCTGTTCAATGTAGCTCAGCCATTAAAGGCCTTATTTGCATATATTATGTCAGGATTCACAAAGAGTCCTCTGTTTTCTGTCGTGTCCTTGCAGCAGTCTGATTTCTCTTAGTGTACTGCCGTCACTGGTCTATGCAGGAGAGATCAGAGCCCTAATAATAGATTTTTGACAGGGAGCTCGCCTGCTACCTGCCCTACACAAATCCTCACTGTTCATGTTTGCTTCATGGCAACAAAGCAGACAGAAGGAAAATGCCAAGTGCTGAGTTTGAGGTACAGCCCTGCCATAGCTTGACATTTCAGCAGAATAGCAGTTTATGAGATGCATAATTTTTCATCTGGGACTCAGCTGCCATTTTCATAGAGGCTTGCAGCTCATCGACTGACTGGAAGTAGGGCAAAGGTTTACAGCATAGATCAAGGTCTACATCCTTCCTATAGCTATTTAAAAATAAGTATTATTCTATAGATAAGGTCAGAGAACTAAGCAAATTTTTTCCATTTTTAGTATTTTCTAGCCAATTTCATTCCCACAAAGAAAACACTTCACACTTTTAGCACAGGTGCCATTTGTAGCTGATTAAAAATGATCATAATTGATTTCATTCACCAAAAGATTAAATGAGTCCTGGAGAATGAATGAAGGAGGAGTCTTTACAACAGAGCATTTGAACAAAGCTGTGTTTTCTCCTCCTCTTACTTTGAAAAAAGCTCATTCTGAGCTCAAAATGAATGAAGAGTCTGTACTTCTTAAGTGTATTTGGTTTGTGGTTTATTATTGTTAGAGATTGGATTTAAATTTTCACATTCATGCACATGTACATGGGAAACAAAGCAGTGTAGGTAAGTGAGTGTTTAATTTAGAATTACACATTTCTGTGAGCTTCGGTAACAGTTCACCATGTCAGAGCCTCATACAGAACAATGGTACAGTACATTGGATTAATTAAAGAAGCCTTGCAGAGAACTGAATTCTCAGTATGTCAAGATTTCAATTTTATGTTAAATATTTTCTAAAGGCCAGACCCTTAAATCTCAGGGGCTGTACCAAGCAGTGAGCTGTGAATTTAACCATAGGCTAACTGCTAATGATAAGGAAAAGAGTCCAAGTTGAGGCAGCTGTAATACAGTCATTGGATTAGGCTATCAATCACTCGGTTCCCTGAGGAACCGGCAAAGACGACAAAACAGTGAAAAGGGAAATTAGGAAGGGAGGGCATGACTAGAATGAGATTCTTCACCAAATGTATCTGTTAGTTGGCTGAATCCCCCAAGCATCAGACAGGAATGTCCAGCATTGCTCTCTGACTGAAAGCCAAGTATTTGTTCCCAAGTCCTAGAAAACCATCAAATCATCATTAACTGTTGCTGCTCTGTGCAGGCTGCTAGAAATGCAATTGGCTACATTCTTCTGGTTTAATAGCCTGTAGTTAGGTTAATCTTTAAACTGCTGCTGTTGAACACTCTGGATTTGCTGTTTATATTCAAACTCATATAGAATATGTACAGTTGAAATAATTCATTTCACAATTGATTGGGGTTTTTAATAAACAGATAACTGTTAAGCTATGGAGTCTTACTCATGGCAGCCACAGGCACGTGTCAGAAAGCAATTCATATAAAATCATAAATTCTTCTCAGACATAATATCTGAAAAATAAGAGAAAATCACTGTGGTATTGCAGAAAAAGGGCACGGGGGAAAGAACGTGGAGGTTTATTCTGGGTGCAGATAGATAAAATGGGAAATCTGTTTATATAGTGGTATAGATTAATATGATTAAGTAATGAGTGCTCTCATAGCATCTTGAAGACACAGTCTGATTAACAAAGAATGGAAATGAACAGAGAAGGCAAAAGATGTCAGAATGTTTCAAAGCCAGTTGGCGGAGCAGGGGCTTGTATTTATACCTGATTACAGTAACGGGTATAGGTGAATGTACCACAGGTAAACTATGACCTGATAAGGAGGTATAAGTCACTCAAGAACAGAAAATTTTTCATTCTGGTAATATCAGCAAGATCAAACCCAGTGGTGGTGACTTTGTCAGCGCGAGTTGATTGTCTTTCCATGTCTGTCAGGTCTGGTGAAAAGGTGTCTTTCTCTTGTGGTCACCTCTTCTAATTTTAAGCAAAGACACACCAAACCCAAAATCTCTCAGACTATTTTTGTGTCACGTCTTTTGAGGTTGATTGCGTTTAAAACTGAAATATTTCTGTTGTAAGAAGATTGCTATAATTAATTTCAGAGGTTATTTAACTACTTTCAGTCTCTTATGAATTATTTATTTGAAAAGTACTTGGCATTTAAGTACCTTTCAGTTTATTCTAACACAGGAATTAAAATACTATCAAAATTTTCAAATGGACATTAATTAAAAATAATAAAAAATCAAGAAAAAGTGGTGAAGTCTACTGCTATCCTTGTTTGCCATTAAGTCTCATCAGGTCTCAGTCTTGTTCATCTCTCTCCACGGATAGTCACAATGAAGTCAAAATTTCTTTTGTCTTCAAAATGATGCTTGAATGAGATCTAGAGACTGTGATGGCATGCAGTATAACTCTCCAGCATTTCCTGTCACTGAAAGGTTACTACTGACTACAAAAGTGTGTCTAAACTGAGAGAACTGTGTGCCCTGGACTGTCCCAGTGACTGGTTGGAAGGGTTGCTCTGGCTGCTGACCTTTCTCTGGCAATCACTGAGTTAGAGTTGGGCCAAGCTTTCCTCTCTCAGTGTGCAGGTGATGCACATGTACATTCTGTCTTTCCAGAACAAGTGGGTAGGTGTGTGGTCATGGACTGGAGCACAAAGAAGATGGTGGTAGTGTTCAAGTAGGCTTATAGGTCTACAAAGCTTTGTTGCAGTGTATGTATATGAGGGATTAAAACCTGTATACTTGTTATGAAACTTTAGGGAGCTTCAGTGTAGGAGGCAGAGGAAAGACCTGACAAAGGAAATAGGGTCCCAACTGATGTGATTTCCTGTTAATGTTACAAGCTCCCTGTTGTTGATTGTATGGGGCCCATAATTATGTTTCCTGCTGACTTGTTATTCCATACCCGAGTCAACAGCAGGGTTTGTGGTACAGGTGGTACGTAAGAGTAATCAATGAGACAAGTGCCTTCTGTGGAAAATATAAAATGTACCTGTCACTCAGAGCAGAAGCTCTAATCATAATCTCCCCCTCATAAAAACCCCAAAACCAAACCAGGAATCTGGTAGCATTTGTAAACAATTCTGAGTAACATGTATCAGTAGTGGTTACAGCCCCTGAGTTTGATGTGGTGTGTCTCAAGCATGTTCATTTTTTTCAGTATTACTTTGCATATTGATTTTCTCCAGTCACCAAGTGGTATATATTGTCTGTAGAGCCCATCTTTATTCTGTGGAGGGCATAATCTCATGTGAAGAATAAACAGGTTTTTGCATTTATGAAAAAAAAAAATTGCATCCCATTTACAGATCAAAATAGGAGCTAACAAATAATTAGAAAAATGACTTCTTATTTAATATTTACTAGCGTGGAACTTCTTCCTGTTCTTCCTTCTCTCTGTGGGACATCTGTGCTTGCAGAATAGGCTGCCTGACTACTGTCTTCTCCCATCACTGTGGGGATCCTTCCACTGCTGACAAAACACCCCAACTTCTCTATTGTGTGTGAGTTCCTCCCTCTGGATCAGGATAGCTTCAGCAGCTCATGCATCTCTGTGAGGATGTTGAGGCTCTCACCATTCCCACCACCTACAACGTGCTTGATTGATGTGTTTTAGAAATGGGTCACGAAGTGTCTGGAAGAGAAGGTTTCACAGTAACATGGAGGTGTGCTTGCTGTGAGCAATCCTGTTGGAGGATATTTTGACAACCAGATATGGGGGTTTTTATTAAAAAAAAAAAAAATAAAAAAAATGGAACTTGGAACAAGGTTAAACCCAAGGTATTGGTTTACCAATCAGCACCAGATGGATGTCCTTACCTCATTAGTGCTGCTGTCCTGCTTCTGTGTAGCCTTTAAAAGTTCAACTGCTGGTTAGCTATGATTTATTATGAACTCACCAGGGAATACATCTTTATTCACCTAAATCCTGCTAACATTCTGTATGTTTTAGTATGCTGCTTGAATAAGGAATAAATCCTAATGCCAACTTCACACATAAAATACTGAAGACAAAATAGAGCAGATTTGTTTAACGGGGTAGATCCTGGGTTTGTATTTCACTGGGCCTCACTTCATCCCTAGTTAATGATTGCCAGAAGCATTTATAAATGTATTTCACAACCATCAGAATATTTTTTTTAACCTTTCAAAAGAATGTATCTAATATATAGTAGTCAGCTAGGGAATCTGCATTTTAATATGCCTTCTCATGCAAGCACCTCATTGTATACAATGAGCTGTATAAATGTCCTGCTCACACACAGGATATACAAACATATCCTACAAAATCTTTTAGGGAACCTGCTGTAGGAATTCAGTTTTCCAGTTTATGATCAATTTGCAGTTTCTGCATTGCTGAGTAATTGAAATGGTCTTTCCTATTAACATGCACCATGTAACCATCTTCCCTAAGTTCCATTTAAATCCCAGAAGGCACTTGTAGTCAGGGATTGAGCCACTGTTATTTGGGTTAAGTGAGAGCCAAGGGAGAACTGTTGAGCACAGTGTCCCACTGTTTCAGAATGAGAAATTCATTGCAGATACATAGAGAGGGTGTTTTTAATGGCATGAGGTCTGTCTGTAGAATGTGTGGTACCACACCTGACCCACAGCACCGAGGTAAAGCTGATGCTGTGAAGACTTTGTTACAGGCAGCTCAAAATGAGCAGAAAGCTGTGTGGTTGTTGCAAGCAGGCAAGTCAGTGAAGACATAGCTAACTGTTACAGTAGTGTCTGTCCATTCACAAATGTTTCATTACCCTGTTGAGCGACCTGTTGGTTTCCAAAAGAATGTGTGGTTACTCCAGTCCATATGTGGCTGGCCCGAGCTTATCTTACTTCTGTCAGCTGTTGCTGTACTTGTGCTGCTGGGCCTTGTCAGCTGCTCACCTGTTTGAGTACCCCAGAATTGGCAGTGTTTCCACCAATTTTTGGATATATGCCCACTAAAGAGCTGCTTAGCTTTCAGTAGTGAGCACTCAGAGAAATCTTCTCATTCTAGGCACTGATAAATTTTGTGCACTTGCAGAGAAGGTACTGCCAAACAATACTCATATGAATCTGTTCTTTTTTATATGTAAGAGGAGAAGTGTCTTTAGAACTTACTGAAGGTGGGATTTGAAGAATTCAGACTTCCAAGGAAGATCTGGTGGCACCTTACTTTCTCAAAAAATATTAGGAAGTAGTCTATGTGGTACATTTGGATTTATTAGTATAACAGAGAGATTGTTTTCATCTTTGTTGTTTATAAAATCACTCTAGATGATCAGTTCTCCACAGGTATCCAGAAAGGAGGTAAACCTTGCCAGATGTAGGGAAGTCTTGGTCCATCTTGTGAGGAGTTTTAGTATGGAGTTCGCTTCTGTGTGGGGCTGGCACACAGATTTCTTTCCATTGTGATTATTTTTCTTTTCCTCCAGGCTTAATTTTTTACACTGAGGATATCCCCATCTTACCATTGCAGTCAGATAGTGTAAAAGGGTCCTAAAAAAAAAAGTCACTCAGTCTCTTTTCCAGACTTGGGCTTTTCCAGGGCTGCCTCCCCTGTCCTTTGCTATTTCTTTCTGTTTCTCAAAAATGAGAAGCCAAAGGTTAGCACAGAAGGCAGGCAGCAGTGGTGCTCTCTTCTGCCTGTGCTACCTGCAGTGCCTTCCTGAGCTGTGCCACTGCTGTGACATGTCTGTCTCCAAGAGTCCTGGGGCTGGCCCAGAGAGGCCAAGCTCAGGGAACACAGCAGGTGGAAGCAGCTGAGGGTTATCCCCTGAGCATCAGGCACTTCACTAGGAGACTCCCAGGCTTCCCCCTCATCCCTGTAAGGAGTGAGGCATTCTCAGAGGTGGCTTCCATTCTCGCTCCATTGATGCATCAGAAATTTGAGGTTAGTGTATTCCTTACATATTAGTATATGTGCTGCTGTCAAATGCCTAAGGCAGCGTGCACCTACATTTTGTGGCGAAATCCCAGTGGTTAGGCAAGTAAATGATGCAGGGTTTATTGATGCAGCTTAGATTTCTCTTTTTGAAAATGCAGGTGTATGTTAGGTTATCCCAGTCCATTTTCTAATCTGATGTTACAGGAGAAAGTGATATTTTTAAGCTTAGCATTTAAATGTCTTCCAATCAGTTAATATAAGCATCTGGTGTTTTTAATGTATTTTAAAAGCCCTAATAACAGCATTGCAATCCCTTAAAGCTGTTTCTCACATTCTTGCTACAGTAGGTATATGGCACACGTCTTCTGATATAAAAAGCTCAAAACAAATTTCACCAATTTAATCTCAGTGTTAGAAAAAGGATCACAGCAGCTGCTATAGTATTTTGTATTTATGCTAGTTTTTGTAAAGATTCATGACATGCTCCCTGGGAGCTAAATATTGACAAGCATGCTCTGGCAAGCAAGATCAAGCTTGGTGAGTTAGCACAGCTCAAGACTCTGCATTGACACTGTAACCCAAGTCTGGAAACTATTATGCTACACAATTTATTTTGGCTTTATAGGTGATACTGTCCACTTGAATTAGGGATTTCTGCTGTATTTTTAATACTGTAACTGTGGATTCATATTTGATTTAGGACCATGGTACTTGCAAGGTTGGTTATACATCTGTGTTTGATGACATCTTCAGTAGTGTATTGTGTATAGAATCACAAATGACAGCATAAAACCTACATGATTTCAAACCTACAAGCCAGAAGTAAACATTGAGCATAAAATAATTTTAAAATCACATTTCTCTTTTAAACTGTAGAACAAACCATGTCCTAAAACTGTGGGTCTATGAAAGCTATTGATCAAAAGTGAAATTTGGGCATGTATTCATCTTGGGAGGTAATTTAGGAGATTAATTTTTTGTGTTTTCTGTAGGTAAAAAGAAAAATACAGTTTTTTACTAATTGTAAGAGCACCATGTTTGTAATGCTTTTAGTTTACTTTTTGAATTTCTGAGTAAAGAACTTAAGTCAATTTGGGCTTCTAGTAAACTTGGCGTATACATTAAATTGATTACCAGATGCATTGTGCAAAACATATGGCATTGTACAGCCTCTGTGTGCTTCATAGTCTTTTCTTAAATTACCATCATTTGTTTTGATTCCAGAAATGCACTTGTCTTGGCTTTCTAGTGCTTTGGACTTAAATGCAGGCTTTCCAGTGCTAAACAGATGTGTTAGAGTTTCACACAAACCCCTTATGCTTTTGTGAGTCTTCCTCTTCGAGTCTTCCATACGCAGTAGTATGTCAGCAATAGTTCTTGCAAATGGGATGTCTTCATTTTGGTATGTACACTGATTGCCTAAAATAACCTTTGGAATTCCTAAGAATTGTACGTAACCAAGAAAACACAGAAGCAGCACAGTTTTGCCCAAAGGTACTGCCCCCAAAGTGAATCAGATATGTTTTCTTTTTGGTTAGAGAAAAACAGGAAGGAAGGAGAAGATAATTCCTTTATGGGTGACAGCAACAGTCCTGTATGCTTATGTGAACCCCTATCATTTCCATGCTTGAGGCTGTGGTGTGAATGGGCATGATACTTCACCCACAAAAACACACAGAATAAGGTGCTTGGCACATTAGCATGTAATTTACTTCTGAGAGGAGACTGCTTGTGTTGATTTACAAAGCATACTTCTAAAAAGTTACCCTTTAAATTATGAACAGTTTTGGAGAAAAGGGTAAGAGGACCTTCTGGGACAAGGGACGAGGGATTTATGACCAGGAGGGCCAACTGCTGCCTCTTCTGCTCAGGTGGAATTGCTCTCTTTACACACATTTCCAGGCCTCCCCTTGCAGTCTTTTTATTCTGGGAGATAAAAATGTTATACTTTTGTACAGCATTTGGACATCCTCTCTTAGAAGGCACTGTGTAAGTGCTAGATACTGCTGGTGTGTATTTAGCAGTAGCAGTGTGTGTTCTGATCAGTATTTTAAAATCAACAAATGCTTTGTGGGCCCTGGCTTTCTGTTAATTGGCCTGTACTTTGATCACTGAAGACCAACAAATGCAGTTTAGGAGTTGTGTTGCTACCATTTTTCTTCAGTGGAAGCTGAGGGAATGAGTAAGTACATCAATTAAGTCCTTTACTCACCCTCTGAGCTACCCTCATTGGATAATTAAAGTGATCTGACAGAGCAATACACTAAATTCCCTTGCACTCCCTTCTGTTGCTCTGAATACATCAAACAAATGAATATTTAGGCCTATTAATGCTGTTATTTTTTATTAATGCAGAAAGCAGAGTTATGATATGGGTATAATTTCTTCTTGAAATCAGCACTGAGTTGTGTGACTGGTCGCAAGGAGGACTGATATAACCATGTTTTAATTACCAACCCTCAGTAATATATCCAGAGATAGAAAAGGCCTCTGCAAATAGCGTTTGGGCTTCCTTTATTCAACAAATAGTTTACAGCATGGACAAGCAATTATTTTGCTTTCCATTACAGCACTGACTCTTCAGCTTTTGGTACGTCTCAGCTAAAGAAACAGCATGAAATTTCCTATAATTGTGAAGGTTATAAAAAGAAGAGAAAGAAAACAAAATTTAAAATTGTCATCCATGCACATCTAAGGCCTCAACTAAATCCAAGGTACCACCTCTCTGTTAAAGGAGAAGTCTTTTTCATTCGTGGAAAACTAAGGGTTGTCCTGTAAACTTCATTTTGAAAAAAGCCACAGATTATGCTGAGTTGGAAGTAACCCCCGAGGATCATTGAGTCCATTTCCTGGCCCTGCACAGCACCATGTGCCCAGAGGTGTTCTCCAAATGCTTCTTGAACCCTCTGAGGCTGGTGCTGTGACTGCTGCCCTGGGGAGCCTGTTCCAGTGCCCTAACACCCTCTTGGGGAAGAGCCTTTTTTTTTTAATATCTGCCCTAAAAAAAAAAAAAAAAAAAAAAAAAAAAAAAAAAAAAAAAAAAAAAAAATTGAAGTATAAAGAACTTAATATTTAGAAACTTATGTACCTAGTTATGAAACCATAATTATCAGAAAGTGTTCTTGTGTAATGAGCACTGCATATCTGTCAAACAGCGTTTTAATGTCTACAGTAGTTATTAGCTGAATATTTCCATTCAGTGAGCAACTGCCATTCTTGAAACTGATTGATGTTGATGAATAAAGCACTTTCATTATGTGTTGCCAACTTCTGAGGACCAATCTTATAACCTACAGTGCCTACAAAGGAGTGATGATACCTGCTCTTTCTGGAACTCATCACATCTAAAGAAAGTGAAAGGCTGAAAACATTGTGGGCTTTTTCTGGAAAACTTTAATTGCATTGTAGACTATTCTAGTACAAAATGGTTGTAGTGTTTTGTCTGACAAAAGTGACATGGGGGGAAAAATAATTTTACAGGAAGAGACATGTTTGAATATAGGCAACTAGCACTGTGAGATGACTTGGCTCGAGGCAATGAATTTATTTGTGAGCTGATGAGACTGTGGTCTCAATTTTTCATTGCCTGGGTGCAAAGCAGTCTTCTGATGGGGCATGCTGGGTGCAAAGTCTTCACTGACCTTTCATTAGTTTGTTTTGTGGGTTTGTGTTCTGTCCATTCCAGCCAACAGATCTGCAGTTTCAGAGAAGAAAAAGTACAAGAAAAAGAGACGAGAATGCCCCTCCAAGTGTTTATCTTCTTAAGGCCACACTGTCTTACTAGGGCCTAGACAATCTCTAGTCATGCTTTTAAAGTTTTTCAAAGGAGGAAAGCTGTAAGAAAACATTACAGGCAAGTTAGTGGTAAATATTGCTCAGAGAGAACTCAAGGTTTGTGGAGGTTTTGTGCATATTTTGTGCATTATTTAAATTTCTTCATCTTCATCCTGCCTCTGTCCCTTAGAAACATATCTATAAAGGCATAGTGCATTCTGGCTCCTGTGGGAGCTACCAGAAAATGGGAGCTTCTTGTGCTTTCCTCCCAAAATAAAGCAGAGGGAGAAACTGATGCCAGCCAACACTGGCCTGTAATATAATGGCTGAGCTCAGCTTGTAGGAGCGAGTTCAGCTGCTAACACCAATCTAAATATACCAACAGCCCCCAACGACTATATTTGTACTTTGAAACCACCTAAAGATGGAAGATTGCTGTTCCAAAGACCCATCAGGTTCTGTATTAAAATTAATAAGGCAAGTCTTGAGCTGAAGAATCCTCCCAATAAACTGTTTTCTGCAGGTAGAGTGAGAACCCAGGTGTTCTCTAACTCATAATTTGATCACCAGATTATAACTGGTCCTGCAAAAATCATGTCCCACCCAGCCCTCAGTATGAACAGCTCTAGGTTTTGCTCTTGATCACTTAAATCTTTGTCTGCCCAGATGCTTTTGTGTCAGAGTCAGAAACAGCAAAGTGAAATTCTCAAAAGCCCCCATGCTTTGCTTCTTTTCCCAACCGTATCCTGGTAGCAGCAGCCTGCTTCCCAAATATCTCAGAAGACTCTGGTATGGCCCTTCTTTCCAAATGATGACACAGCCCACCAGATCACAGACATGTGCAGATCCCTACAAACAGTCAAGGTAGGTAGTTTCCATTTATTGCTGGGAGGAAAAAACGTGTCAAGTAACTTCCTACTCATCCTATGGCAAGCAGAGTAGGGCTGTGTGCTTCAGCTACCTTAGGTATAGCTATCAGTTCTCCTACTCTTGGTTGTGTGAGTCTTGAGAAGTGAGAAGTGTTGAAATAAATGGCTATGATACACATAGTGTTGAAATAAACATTTATTTTAACACATTGTATGTGATGAGCCATTTATTTTAACACTTTTCACTTGAAGTGTTGAAATAACAGGTTTTATCAGGGGACGTGTCATCCACTGTTTTATGTATATGTGAATATGGAAATACATCTACTGAGTGTGCGTGTATATATATACTCACACAGATTATGTATGGATATGTAATAATAATAATATGGTAGATGTGTATGTAGACACTAATGCACAGGCAAACACAGTGTTTGCTACTCAAATTGAGTGTTTTGTTTCACAAAAATTTGCGTTTGTGACATATTTTTAATATATCTATGTATCTATAAATAGATCTAAATATATTGGCACATAAAATTCTTTATTACTAGGTAACAGCAAGTGGATTAGACAGATAAAATAGAGGGATAGACAGTAAAATAGATAAACCTCAAAATAGGACAATGATTAACTTGAGTTATGTAAAGCAAGAAATAAATACTTTGTCTGAGCTTTCTAGATATCTAGACCTAGTTTCTTTAGTTTGCCATAGTTTCTGGAGTTCTGCTTCCCTTTCTGTGATGGGCTTCTTAGGCAAGTGGTTATTAAACAGTACAAGGTATGAGTCAGGTATTGCAAATGACCTGAAAAGTTGTTGCACTGCATTTTTCAGTAATTTTGGCTTTTTAAATACAGTGTAGGAACCTCAATTCCCTGCTCAGCAGGCAGTCACGTTTCGTCCAGCGTGTCCTTACTTGTACTAAATTGCCTTTTTGTGGTTGGAGTTGTGTACGTGCTGAAGCACTGGCACAGACGTGTGGCACACACACATGTCCTGTTCCAGGGTCGTGTTGACCGTGGTGGTTATTATGGAGGTTAAAACCAGCTCAAACAAAGGCAGCACTGCCGAGGCTGACAGAGGCAAGTCTGCCTTTGAACAGGTCTGTAAATAGCCAGAACCATTTCTACCACGCTTCAGGTTAAGTGTCAGTCTCTGCGCTGGAGTAAAAGGGCAACAAGACCTACCCCATGATAAAGTGAGCTACTCACATCTTTTGAGGGGAAGAATTTGGCAGGAACTTACTTGTCCCATTGTGATGGCTGCAGTGATCTTGTCTGGTAACTGGGCAGTATTTTCTAAAGGGGCTGTTTGTGTGCTCTTATGCTGGTCCTATTCACGTGTCCTTTTCCCTGTATTATGTCGTGAGCTTACCCTGACTATTAGCACTATTTTATTACCTTTTCATTACTGTTGTGTCATTATTTGTTTTATTGATTACACTGGCACTCTCTGGGTAGCAGGCAAGGTTTCTCCTGGCCAGGGGAGGGTTGCAGTACAAAAGCTGCCCAGTCAAGGCAAAGAACGGGATTCATGAGCCAACCAGAGGACATGGAAAGCATTCTGTCAGACAGCTTCCAGCTCAAGTGAAACCAAAGTAGAAACCATGAGTGAAATTAAATAATGAACGTTTGATGAATTGCAACAGAAAATGCTTTGCTAGGTTTCATGCTGACAACCAGAAATATCGACTTTTAGTGAATCTGTAGTTTTCAGTGAGAGAATGACTTTGTTAGGAAATGTTTAACCACTTCTTGCAGCATTCACAAAACAATTTGTATCTGTCCTCTTGGTTTTTTCTACTGAAGTTTGATATGAGTGAAAATTCCTCCAGGTCTCCATGGATAAATAATATTTACAGATAAGAAATATTTAATTTTTCCCTCTCTCTTTCTCTGATTCTAGCCTTTTTTTAATTGAAAGAATTCTCTGATGAGTACCAAACATTTATTGAATGAGAACTCTGGTGATTTTATGAATTTTTAGCTGAAAGAGCATAAATAGTCATTTGTATTAATTCCAAAATGGTAAAATTAAATCCTAAAAAGGATACTGATTTTTCTCTGTGGTTATGGAAGTTCAAGCTTTTTTTTTTTCTATTTGAGTATATTTTTTTAAAAAGGAAATATGAAGCAAAATTATTGCCTCTTTTTTCCACTCAGAGATTGGGTTCAATTCTGTATGTATCAGAAACAGAATCATAACTGATGTAAACTTTGAGATTAAAATGGTCAATAGTCAGAAGAACTATTGACACACTATCAGTGTATCAAGATACTCACAGTATGCTGACAAAAATCCTGTCAGCCGATATGGTTTCAAGAGCCTGCTATAGCAGAATTAGCTAGAAGTTGCTTCAAATTTGCAGAATCATTAACTTTATTCTAAAGTCTTGTGACAAAGTCCTGACTTCTCTGTAGTCAGCAGAACCTTTGCCATTGATCTGGTAGAGTTGGTGCATTGTCCATCACAACTTCTGGATAACATGAAACATTAAGTAGCCATTGGTTTGAAGGTGTAGGCTGACTGATGTAGAGATATTCCATAAAAGGTCTATTCCCTCAAATTCTCCAATGGTACATGAATAATGAAAATTTTTGGTTGGAAATAGCCAGAGCCTGAGTAAATAGTACATTATTGTTAGGGATTTTGGCAAATGGCTATTAATGAGTAACAATGGACTGAAGGACTAACTAGGCAGGGAACCAGATGGGGAGCAGTGAGAAGAGTCATCTCTGGATCTTGAAGAAGTGCTGGGCTGTGCAATATTTAAGCTGTGGCAGGGTGCATCCTCCTCTTGCTTTCTGGGAACTTCCTGTATTTTTTAGTGCAGTAAATATTGTGTGTCCCATTTGCAGACCTCGTGGATAGTCTTTCTCTCTAAACACATCTGTTCATTAGGTTTTCTTCTGCATATAAATGCACTCTCTGGTCATTTTGAAGGATGTGTCTGCTACACTGTTTCATTAAACTGCTGCGTTATCAGGTAATTGTTTAAACATAATGCCATAGCACTATCAAAAGGAAAGGTGAACTAATGGCATTTGCAAATGTCAGGGATTATCTTAACACTTTTATTATAGTTTATAAAAAGTAGGTTCGGGGCATTCCATGGCAATTATTTCCACAGAAATTGGTTATTTAAATAAATTGCTAATTATCTGGATATGACAGTATTGAAAACCCTGCTAATGAGATATTTGATAAGTGTAGCTTATGGTGGCCACCTACAGGTGGCAGAAAGAAAGAACGAGTGGAATAATTGCAGTCAGAAGGGATGTGATGGAAATGGCTTGTGTGTAACCTGCAAGTTTCCCTGGACTGTTTGCAAATGCAGATTACTATGTAAAGTACTTTGCCAGTATTAGGCAGCATAAAGACTGTGCAGAAAATGTCTTAACAAAGAATCATGTTTTCCAGGCCTTTTTCCCGATCTCTAAACTTTCTTATCTGTTTACTTTCCAAAGCACTGGATTGATATCTGTGGTGCCTGAACTTTTCCAGACCATTTTCCTTGTGTAACGCTTTTCACCCAAACTGGTCATTAGGTTCTTTTCTCATTAGCATGATTAATTTTAACAGTCTAGGAGATAACCGTGTCAGTTTTCTTCCAAGAAGGTATCTACAGAAGGAGGAAAGGTAAAGTTACTTAGATTTGGGGGCTTACCTTTTTTAGCAGCAGACTTTAGTGGTGACTTACTAGTAAAAAATTATGTATCAGCTGCTTCTTCTTTGTAATATTTAGACTCAGTGGTTTAAATCTCAAATTTGTAATATAATATAATGCAAATTAAAAAATAATTTTACTTGAAAATGCACAGAGTGGGGAGAATTGACCCAAATTAATTTTTATTCCATCTGGTATCCATGGATACAACAATTTGGTTTGGGCTGATGTACTATCCAAAGAGAGTTTTCTTTCCTTTAAAATCTGTTTCTATTGTTCATAGAGATAAAGACCATTGAGACTGTTTTAAGATTCAGTCTCAGTAGTACCAGTCTGAATTGACTTTGTTGGCCGATTTTCAATGGACCTGGATCATCTTTGCTTAAAGGCCTCATAAGAGCTACTGCATATATGCACTGCAAACTTTAAACTATCAAATTGGTCCAATATATTGCAAGTGAGAATGTAGCGCAGTACTCAAGACATCTGAGATTATTATTTTTCTCCCATTAGTGGATCACTGGGATCAGAAGATCTGAATTGTTTCTGCTAGGAATTCCCAAAGCTACTGGGCTGCTTGAAACTTAATACCAGGCTTCTTGAAGAAGGTTTAGCTTTCAAACCTCAATCTAGTGAACATTTTTGGTGTTTGAGGGGATCAAGTCCTCTCAGGACTCCTAGTACTTAAGAAGTCATAATAAAACGTGTCTTCTGGCATTGGTAAATGGTTTTTTACTTCCTAAGGAAAAATAAACAAACAAATAAGCAGGTATATAATCTTTAATCAGTTTGTCATCAGCCTGCTGTCCTCAGTGGACAAGAGCAGCTCTGCCTACCTGTGCTGATAAGGGAGAGACATTTGATTGATGTATGTTCTCCTTCTCCTTCATGTTATGTTTTCACTATTGGATTTCCTTGAGTGATAGTCTGAAAAGTCTTACGTTTTATTAAAAAAAAAAAAAAAAAAAAAAAAAAAAAGTAGAGAAAGCCAAAGCTCCTCAAGAAAAAGGTCAGTGACTTCCGCATCTTAAAATTATTTCATTTTTTGTGTTCTTCTGTAATAGCAGATATTTGTTCCATATGCCATAATTAAAGAGATTTGAAAGTGTAACTTTCAAGATATAGTAACATCTCATCTCCACAAGGTCTTTTTCTATCTTCCATTTTTATATCTCACTCTCTTGCCTGAAGTCTTGATAAATGGACTTTGTTTATTAAATCTCATTATTTTACAGCAAGGTAAATGATAGCCACATCTAGCATCTGGTAGCAGCTGTAGCACTTCTATCAGGAGAGTACCATATCAGCAGTTTCCTCAGCTACGGGTGCTTAACTAGTGGAATTACAGATCCCAATGTGTCAAAGTATGTGGTAGATGCTTATCCTTTAGTATGTGAGCTGTCTTTCAAATGCACGCTGGATTTGGACCTCAGCTTCTTAAATACCATAGGATTTATCAGAAAACGTTCTGCAAATTCCCACTACTGCTTACAGATCTTTTTAAATTTGGCATTAAATCTCCTTTATTGCAACCTTTTAAAAACTCCTTCTCCACAAATCTCTATAATGGAATTTATTACCTTCCTATGTACTTGTATGAAAATGCAGGAAAATAGAGACTGTTAGTCAAATTGAATATTCATTTCCTTTTTTTTTCATTTGCTTTCTTTTTTAATACCTTGCCATTACTATTTTTTTTTCTTTCTTTAATCTGGTAGGTGGTTTCACCATTTCATTAGGCAGTAGGATCTCTATTACAAGCAAATCACATTGTATCCAGCCCAGCAGCTTTTGTTACAGAGGGAGAAGCTTCCAAACTGTTGATGAAAAAATGTAAGGGAGAACTGCTTCAGCTTATGTTGTGCTTGTTCCATGTGATGTAGACTAATAAAAGAAATGCTGGGATGACCTTACTTAACCCTCTGATTGTCATTACATCCATTTATTTACTCTCATCAGAGGCACTTCTGAAATGTTTTTAAATTCATTTGGGTGAATTGTAAATGAATGGAATACTTTTGCAATCATACCAATTTATCACTAATTTACTAATCACCAAATGTAAGTAATAACTCATATTATGAATATCAAGTTCAGCTAGTACTAAAAAGTACCTGTGTTCCATAATAAATTCTAAGTCTCATTGTTAATTCTGCTAGACTTCATTGGATCATATGCTTGATTTCTTTGGGCTGAATGAAGGCTTTTCTGATTACCTATTGTGCTGAAACCTTAAATAAGCTGTGATTTGGTCCTTTTCCTGTACTGACCATGTACAGAGACAGTAATTTAAGTAAGAAGGGGGCTAATGATATTCTGGAAATATTTTCTTGTGAAACTCTTTACTACAAGATGTCTTTAAGGCCAAGGGTCTACAAGCCTTTAAAACCCATTGAAAGCAAATTCTTTAAGAGTTACATTGGGGTTAGAAGTGTATAAACCTTCATGCCTCAAAAAAGATTGGGAAGACATTTCCCTGTGGCCACATTATTTCAGAGTTACCGATGTCTGTGTTCTTTCACCTTTCTAAAAAACAGCTACCTCATCACAGCAAGGTTCTGGAGCTGTGTCAGACTGAAAGCAATGTAGCAAGTCTGATGCTTACTTCTAGCTTCAATTTCAAAAAGTGAATATTTGAAGAATTTCCTGAACTACCATTTTTGATGAGATTACTTTCAGTGGTTTTGGCTTTGTAGTGTATGTTTTGGCCTGTATGCCTTCCAAAAGCCTTTATTTGTAAATCTGTCAGAGCAAACAGCATGGTTTCCATTTTTTTTTTTCCCTCAAGCATTTCTCTAAGACTGGACCATTAACTATATAATCATATTTTCTCTTTGGACACTTAGCAGTCATCCTCTTTTAAAGAATTGTTTTGCTCCTTTCAAACATATTACAATCAATCCATCCCTGACAATGGGAAATAGTCCCTAATGTCCTAGGGAAAGTTCCTGTTCAGCTCCAGATCCTTTCTGTGATCTGTTCTATTGAGATCTTAGATTCTTTAAAGCAGTTTTGGTGTGACTTCACATCTATCAGGCTCCAGTTTTCCTGAAAACATATCAATAGTGCATCTTGGGTTAGGCTGTCCCTTTCACGTGCATAAAATTTAGTTGCTGTTACCTCATGCAGTACTGAGGGGGAAAAAAGACTGCTTGACAGCCACAGGCATACAGGTCCTCTGGGAGTGATGTGTCGTCTCTTACACTATTTGTTGCCCAATGATGGCATCAAATTATCCTAAAGCTTCTCCAATTTAAGTGGAAATTTTAATAATGTGGGGGTTATCTAGAGGAATCCCAGCTAGCCTAAAAAATAACTGTAAGTGTCATCTGTCTATGCTGTCCATCATTTAGTGAGCAGCATCTGTAGGCATATTTTTAAAACTTGCATACGATCAGTAAATATGAAGTACCTATCAAAATATGAAATGTAAAGTGCAGTGAAAGGGCACTTTTAAACAATTTTTAGTTGAACATAAATAAATTAGATGTTTGGTCTTGGGCCACATTTAGGTTCAAAAAATAAACTTGATTTTTTTAATGTAGAAACATAGATCTCTTTATCTACAGTGTACTGTACGGTAAAGTATTGCTTTCTGTCTCAGACATTGTTAGTCTTTGTTTTAAGCATCTGCTAAAATGTTCAAGGTAGCTTTGCATTGTTTTTCCAAATGTTTCTGCCATGTTCTCTATTGATGCCACTTGAAACCTACTTGGTGTTAGTTTATAAATGAATGTAACCTCTGCACCTCAGAATGAGATGTTGGTTCCTGCTGTATCATGAGGGGTGTGGAAGTCCTGTCAGGTCAGCTGGGAGTTGCTAACCCGTGTCCTGGTTTGCTGTAGGAAACGCTATCCGGCCCATCGCCCTCCGCGCCGTGTCCGCCATCGCCCGTGCTCTCCCGGGATTTCCCATCTTGGCGACTGGAGGCATCGATTCTGCTGAGACTGGGCTTCAGTTTCTGCACAGTGGGGCCTCTGTCTTACAGGTACTGCTTTTTTGTTTAAAATGTTAATGTTCAAGTAACTGTGATTAAGATCATAATGTATCTTCCTTTCAAACATTTGGGTAGTGCAGAGTTTCTACTATTGAAAAGAATTTTTATGTTTTTAACTTCATGCTGCTTGCTAAGAGACATTCATTTTACATGGAGGAGGAGGAGTTGCCAGAAGAAAGCTTTGGGTGTTGCAATACTAATCCCGGAAAAGGCTAACCATGAGTTTGTTAGTACTTATTATGTCTGGCTTAGATGATTTAAAATTTAAACATCTCTCTCCCTTGTCATACAAACAGGGTTGATGCAGAGTTAAGCTCAACCTATCTGTTCTTCCTGTATAGTCAGTTTTTCTTTTCTGCAAAGAGCCTTCTCAAGGTGAGCAGGCTTCCAAGGAGCACTGCATTGGTCTCACAGGGAGCCAGTTTAATGTTACTTTTGTTTATCCGGGCATGTGCCTTAAGGATGTTAATGGAAACAGGAGGTGTAGGCACTGCACCCGCTGCGTGGTTGCACTGGAGTGAGGTGCCAGCTGCATTTAGCACTCAGGCTGTTTGCCTTTCCTGAGGGTTGGTTTGGCTGCACTGGCATGGTTGGTTAGTCCCTGTCCTGGAAGGAAGCCTTGGTGGCCTCGTGTTACAGTCACCAGGAAATTGGACAAAAATCAGCCCCTTACCTGCTCTGCCAGGCATGCCTGGGCTCCATTGCAGCATATATGTTGGAATGGCTGAGGAGCAGGCGGTCTTTATGTTATATTGTTCCTTTGTATATTGTTACATTCTGGTAGATGTTCAGCCCCTTTATCTGTTGGTCCCACCATAGACAACAGCAGCTGTGGATCCTGTGAATATTGGCTTTGTGTCACTCCATGGGATGACTAGAGTGGTTTCATTCCCACAATTCACTTTTCAAATTAGATTCAGTGTGACCAGCCTTTTTACACAGCTACAGTGACTGCTGCAATTAGTCATTTGTTTGCTATGTATCACAAAAAAGAAAACCAAAAAAACATGCCGGCTCAATATTTTGGTTTGGTTGGGTTTTTAATGCACATCAAAGTTAGCATCTCTGGGAACTGAAGCAGAAGGCTGTTCTTTTTTTAAAGACTTGCTATGTTCCTTGGATTTATTAATACCATTTCCTTTTTTTTTTTTTTTTCTTTAGTTGTACTAAAGTGATTTATACTTTTTTTTTTCATGGACAGATAAAAGATTGACCTTTCTTACACAATTGTCTGAGAGCTTCTTCCATATAAATACTAAGTAATGGTGCAAATTACAGGGCAGCATTTGTCTACAAAAAAAAATTACATTTGGCAAGGAACTGTTTTTAGTGCTCTAGATGCAATTCATTTGTTATTGCTAATAGAGCTGCGCTTTTGATGGCTCTGTCTGCAGCAGTGTTACATGATCTGAACTATACAGAATGAAATGATTTTCTGTTCTGTGTCTGCTGTGTCTGTTTCTGGATGACTAAAAATCAAGGGGTTTAATGTCACTTTGCAGTTCTATTTTATATAGACTCTATAACTGTTTGGTTTTTATTCTTTCTTTTCTTTTCCTGTTTGTTTTATCCCAATGGTAATGGGAAATTCTGCAATATAATTTCATGCAGACATCCCAGTCAGTGCTCAAGAGAAAGACTATTTGATTTACAAGACATTAATTATTGTTTTCTTTTTAGTAGTAATCAAATTCTCTGAAACTGGCATCCACAAATGACTTGGATCTATATGAATCTTTCGCGGTTTACAGAACCATTTCTCTCTTCAACAAATATTTCCCAGAGATGCTGAAAAAAACTCTTATTTTGTCCTTAGGTTTCACGAGTTTTACTTAAGTCATCTCTAAAACTGATTTTAAACTCCTCTGGATCAAAAATATCCTCAGTTTGAGTGGTTTACTTCTGTTACACCAAAGTAGGGAAGTCATTTAAGATAATCTCAGATAAATGGATTCTAAAGTGGCTGTGTAGGTAAGGATCTGAACTACTTCAATTGCATCCATTTTAAAATAAACCTTTAGTAAGCTTCATGCAAGATTGTGAATACAGGCCGTAAGTCTTTCCCTCACGATGGGAAGGGCAGATGGAAGGGAGAAGGAAATGAGTGATCTCTGTAGAAAGTCGTAGAAGAAATGCACTTACTGGGACCAGACTGAAATGTATTTGCTTCTCAAATGAGATACACTGTGTTAGGCAGAAGACAGCTTCATATTCACAGGTCATCTTTGGACCCCAGTTAGGATTATGAGAATCATTTCCATTGTTTTCCTTCTAAACAAGGTCATACAATAGCCTAATAAACTAATATTCTTTTCCCTGAATCCCAGTCTCTCGCACATGTCCTTGGTGTCAAATGCCCAACTCTCCTTCAGCAGCCACAACCTCTGTTGCTTACAGCTTTGCCATTCACTTCTGCTTTCTCAGTACTGACATACAGAGTCAGTACAGAATTTGTAGATAACATCAAATAAAGTGAGCTACTGAATGATTCAGTATTTAAGATTCACTGCATACAAGTCCCTGAGGTAAGCAGGTAGACTCTGGGGTTGTACATGGGGAATGCTGTATGTGTCCAATAGCCTTATCTAAAATATCTGCTTTGGATACTGTTGGAGGTGGTTCTGAAGAGACACTCACACTGACACAACATTGCACGTTCTGTGATCTGACTTCACATTTCCAAAGCCATAAGGATGCCTTATGACTGATCCAGAGGCAGGAAGCAAGCAGCCTGAGCTTTGGCAGTGATGGAGTGACCTCTGTGCTCAGCTGTGCCAAAGAGGCAGTGGGCTTAAAACTGGTGTGTGTCACCACCCTCACCACCCTGTTGCCCAGCAGTGCTTGAAAAGGGTAGGGACTGTCAGATCATTAAACAGGGTCCCATGCTGCAGAGCAGCACAGGCTGCACTCATCTACCCATGGAGCCCAGCTCAAGAGCCTGGGACAGGAGCACTTGCTTGGCCACTGGGCTTCCTTCCCTTCCTTGTGTCCCAACAAGAGTCCTGTGTCTTCTCTGCCATGGGACGTTTGTGGCCTAGGATAATAAGGAGGCTTTGTGTGAGTTGATTTAATTGCAATGTAACGTACTTTTAGAGGAAAGGTTTATGAATAATATATGTTTTTCCATTAAAAGAAAGATCGGGTTGTCCTCTTCAGATATTTCACCTGCAATCAGTTCTCCATTATTTTTTCCAGTTGCTTTCATTTTTAAAACATGGGGATTTATTTTCCATTTGCAAAATCATCGTACACAGGAATGCAAGTCAGGAGTCAGGTGGTAAGCCAGTTTTGCTGTATGCCATAACCACCTGAAGTGGTGTTAAGCAGGTGTATTAGGAAATGGTGTAAGGAGAGAGTTTCAGTAATCAACATATGTTCTATCCTCTCCTTTAAAAGATGGAGGGCAACATCTTAGTATTGTTACTCGCAAAAAGGTTTGGATGTAAGGAATTTTGCAGCAGGTATGGAGAACAAACTAGGTTATGGTAGTCAGTAGTAGCTGGGCTTAAGGTTTTATACAGCAATTTAACAGAGCATTCTTCCCCTTGATGGACTTCAGAAACACTTAAAAGAAGACCCCATTTGTTTTTTAACTTCTCATTAAAGATGCTGAAACATTTCAGTTATTCTTCAGCTGATTCCATGGCAGGATAGTTTTTTTAACACACTTGAATCTACCAACCCCTTTTCAGTATAGGCGAAATTACAAAAAAAAAAAAAAAAAAAAAAAAAAAAAAAAAAAAAAAACCAAAAAAAAAAAAAAAACCAACACAAAAAACCCAAACAAACAAAAAGAAAACCCACCCACAACCACACCCCAAACCAAACAACAAAAAAAACCCCCACAATTTTAATATGGAGATAATCCTGCACTCATTATATACCAGGAGCTCCAGAAATGTCTAGAAGCACCTTTCTGTGATACATGTCATTATTACAGTTTTCCAGTAAGGCTGAGGTATTTTATTTCTAATTTAAGTAAGCGGTTTTTAATTTATCAAAATCAGATATATATCAAAATTTTTTGCATGTTTTGCAACATATATGTGATCTACCATGTCATACTGATGGTTTTTAAGACTTTTGCAAGGTTCTGAAAGAGACATACATTTTTTGAAGTCATCTTGCTGCAGGAAATTAAAATGGGAAACAATTATAGAAAATTCCCGTGGAAAGAGAAGATGCATTATGGAAAAAGCAATAAAAGCATAAAAATACTAAAGTAAAAATCACTTCACAGTAGCCTGTATGATTCAATTGTAGATCAATATTGTGTAGTTAATGCATTAGCAGTAGAGCATTAATTTGCAATTACAGCAGGTGATCTGATCCTCTGTGTTCTGTCCATTGACATAAATGACCTTTTGTTGAAAGAGATTCTGTAGTCATTATTTCTAGCAGATGTAACTGAAAAAAAGAGGTAGAACAAAGGGGTACTTTCTAAAGTATACTTCTTTCTTGGTGGAACCTTTCAGCATTATATTCTGGTATGGAAAACTTTGTTCATCTGGAATATGGGTTATTTTCTTGTAAAGAATCTGGATTCTTTTTCAAATAAATGTCTTTTCTCACAAAGTATTGAAGTCACACATGTCCTCAGTTGCAGAGGTGGATGTCTGTAAGGTTTTCTACCCAGCAGTGATTTAAAATCCATCCATGGAATGCTGCTTCTCAGTGGGACAGCCTGTGGCTTTGCCCTGACCCCTTTTTCAGAGCCACCTTCATCGTCCCTCATCTCCCTGCTGTCCTGGCTGGGATGCAGTGCCTCGCAGTGCTGTTCCTGTGGATGCGGTGCTCGTGTCCAGCCCGTGTGCCCCTGCTGCCTCCTGGCCCTGCCCTGTGACCCTCCTCATCTCTCAGGCAAGGGAAGAAGGTGGGAGGTGTCCCCACCACAGGCAGAGCTGCCACGAAGCTGGATCTGCCCCGTGCCCTTCTCTCCTGCCCAGCACCAGTTGTGGGTGTGGGGCCTCAGGGATCTGAGGAAGAATATTCTGGAAATGGGACAGCCCATGACAGGAAAGCAATAGTGATGACTTTGCCTCTGTAAGATAAACTCTCCCTCCAGCATGGAACACAGTGGTTTTTGTGAGACTGCTTGTGGATTTTTAACATTTTCAACAAGCCTTCTTATTGGTACCTCTTTGGAACAAAATTCTCAAAAGGGATTCCGCACAATTTGATTACTATTTTTTCTTCAGCAGGCTTTTTACTGAAGCATTTAGGTGAGAGATTTTTATAACAGCAGGATGGCCTTTGTGTGTGAATAAACAGGCTTTTCCGTCACAAAAATGTGGGACTTGATCCATGAGACAGTATTGTTATTGTATTTGTGCAAATGTGAAACCCTGTAAGGAGCTCTATACTTTTTTTATGGCTACAGAACTGCAAAGTAGAGATCTGGTTCTCCATGCACTTCATTACTCTTCTTTTTAGTCTGCGTCACTGTCTGTTGAAGTCAGTGAAGACTCTGATACCTTAGTTAAGTGAGGGTAAGATCAGGACAAAAAATTCTCATCCTGGAATTCATGCCATTTAATGCAAACTGAAGAACTGAAAGACATTCAAATCATGGGAGTGCAGAGCAGGGGAATGAGGGAGCTGGCCCTGTGTTTTGAAATTACAGGTTAAGTTTCTACTGATAACCACTGGGGAAAGAATGCTTTGTCTTGCAATGAATAACCATGATTTTGAATGCAGACAGAGTCCTTTTTCTCAGCCCTGTACGAGGAGAAAGAAGTCGGGTGGATTGCTGCAAGTCTCAAGCAGCCACAGGTGCCATCAGTGTGGCAGAGCAAGGCTGTGCTTCTCCTGCTTGGACTCCCAAAGAGCCAGCCCTTCCTCTGCCCCTGCCTGTCCTTACCCCAGCACATGGGGGGAACACAGGCTGCAGGCTTTGCTCTGCAGCTGGACAAGAGTGCTCCAAGTGCTCCAAGCCCAAGAACAGGCACACTTGGACACCAGCTGGACACTGTGAGGTTTCTGAAGTGTGCTGTGGCTTTAGGGGTAGAAGAACAAAACCTTCCTGTACAAAGCTGTCAAAGACATAGAGAAGTTAAGGTGCTAGACCTAATTCTTCTCTCATGATTAAAATTGATGAGGGAAGAATAGGTTGCTGGATGCAATATCAGGCTATAAAAATGATAAGAGAGACAAGATTCAAGGGATGGTCTTTAGACCCACCAAGATTTTTAAGAAAACTAATGCCACTTTTCAGATGTAAGTCTTTTGATTAAGTGTAGCCTCCTGTAGAAAGAGCCGTTTTTAGACTGTATTTCCAAAGGAACTTGATAGGTATTTGTGCATCCATTTGAGTATCTCCCATCACATTTGAGATTTTTTGGCCATTTTCATTGAAATTTGCCAGAAGGGAGAAAGTGTTTCACTCTAACAAATTTTGAGAAATGGAAAAGGCAGAGGAGAGAGAGAGTAGCTGCATTCCTTCACTGTAAGCACAAGCACACTATGAGCTCACCTTTATTAGACCTCTGAGAACCCGCATGGGACAGGGCTGTTAGGACTGTGCCAGCCACAGGAAAGGCTTTAATTGGCAGTCACACCTTATTAGACGTCAGAGAACCCAACCAGGAGACACAGAGCTGCTGGAAGCCAGATGTCATTAGCTCCACTGCTCACAGAGACACGCACTGAGAAGAGTCTTCAATGGATACAACACTGAAGGGAGTGGCCGTTCTCTGCAGAGAGGAAATTTGCAGTACATGCAGAAACAAAAGAGGGAACAAAGTGCTGTTTGAACATGTCGACATAAAATCCTGAGAAAAATGAACGTGAAAGAGAAAAGAGTTGGGACAGACATACTCAAGCATTCACTTCTGAAAACATTTCATTATTTTCTGTTTTTTTCCTACCCAGTGCTAATTACAGAAATTCAACCTGTTCTCAACTGTCTGTCTTTACTAATAAAACAAAAAGTAATTAGAGGACTGCCACACTTGCTCCATTACAGATGACTGGGAGAGAAATTGCTAATTGATAGTGAGAATCTTCTGTGAGAATTTCCTTTAAAGAAATCAGAATTTGTCAAACAACAATCTATAAAGGTTTTTTTTGTTATGGTTGTAAAAAACATCAAATTAGAACAGATTTTCATTATTGATTCTTAAATATTATTTTGCCACTTTTAATGAAAAGTTGCAATATTCAACTCATCACATTGTAAAGTTACAGACTAAATTCAACACTAATAATGCCTTTTATTTTGTGCAGTTTTGCATTAGTTCTACATTTTATTTGGAGCTGTTTAGGGGAATTATCTATTAGCTTTCCTTTATTTCTGCTCATTTCACCAGCTAGTAAATGAAGTCTGCATAGATAGGATTGTTATTTCATAAATTTGTAAGAATGAATTAAAGCTCATTCTGTAACAATTGCTATTTGTCATTCTCATAATGAATTTTCATGCAAAATAGTTTCAACTATCACTGTATGGTAATAATTATTTACCAACAATTAGATCTCAATTGAGCATCAGTTCAAATGCTGGCCTATAGCAGTCACTCCCAGCCTCTGCAGGGGATTTGTTCTCCTGGGAACACTGGGTCTGCTCCACTTTCCTGCTCTGCCTGGGTGTCTACCCTGCTTCGTTGGGTCTGGTGACACAGGGACTTTCAGAGTTGAGATGATGGGAAGAATAATTGCTTTGGCAATATGTTTTTCTCCATCTCTCCCAAGGATCCACAATATTGCTTGTCCTTTGAAAACCGAGTAGTGCTGCACCTGTTTTTAATGTGGATTCACACTACTGATGTGGATTCATGCTGCTGCTCTCATGCATGAACATGCTCAGTGCTGTTCTCTGTGTAGATAAAGCACATGGTGTGAATTGACACCACGTGAGTTTTGTTTAAAGTTTGCATAGTAAATGCAACATGGAGATTACTCTTCACAAGAGGCTTGGTTAATTGTTGATGAAATTATAGGCAAGTTGTTTTACTGAGATCAGGTTACTTTCAAACATGGTGCTAGCTCTGTTGTAGACTGAGTTCCCTTGAGTACATGTGGAGGTGACTGGAAATTGAATCTGAAACAGTATCCAGCTCCTTGCTGGATATTGAAAATAAATAGAAGGCAAGATAAGGACAGTGGAAAATGCTGTTTCTTTATTCCCTTCTGCCATCTCCAACCTGTGGGATTGTTGTTTTGTTGGGGTTTTTTTTTTAATGTTATATGTGTTGTAACTGCAGGGGACTTGTTTTTTCAAAAGGGAGAACGTAAAACATTCAGTATTGCAAAGCTCTGCCATCAGAAAAGTTCTTCTTGGAAACACTGTCAGTGTTAAAATACATATTTAAGAATCCTTTTTGTATCATAGGAGCTTTGTTGATCTTTCAGTCAGAGGCTGTACCTGGCAGTGAAAGGAAGAAAGGGAAAGCAAGCAGTGGTGCTCAGGGAAGGCATGGTCCTGGAGCCCACACTGGCACAGGAATGTACTGCTGTGCACCTCAGCTGGGGCTTAGTGCTGGGTTAACTGCAGTTTGGTCACTGATCTTTTGCTTCTCCCAGTGGTAGAAAAGTGGGTTTTCTGCCCAGGAAGGAGGAGAAATAATTTTTTTTCCTGTTACAGCACAAGCCCTCTGACACAGCTTGATCTGACTGATGGGGCGCTCTTTTATCCATGCAATTAGAACAAAACAAAACAAAA
>VYXD01006830.1:2317655-2364152 GCA_013397195.1 Hylia prasina
AAAAAAAAAAAAAAAAAAAAACCAGAGAAATCATTATTTTTCTAAGCTGGCATTTTGGAAGCTGGCAATACATTTAAGAAAGGGTTTAACTTCCTTCAATATCATGAGTTATATTGGTGCTTTTCTTGCTGATATTTGTTATTTGGACAGAGATAGGTAGAACAATCCCTAAGGAGATGTGGAAGTGGGTTTTTATCTTGGACACGAAGGATTCACAGGGTCAGAACTATTTTGTTCACATGAATCTCACTCTTCAATGGACACAGCAGCTGCTGCACAGATTCGTACAGGCATGCTGATAAAGGATGAAAGTAATTTTAGCTGAAATATAATGTGAGAGTACTAGAGGGAAAGACTCACAAGGATGAGGGGTTAATCATTGCAGGACTGAATTGAGGTTCCAAGATAGAAAAATTGCTTTTCTGTTTGATTTTGAGAGGTCTGCAGCTTTCAAAATTCTGGTCACAGGAGGATGTCTCTCAATAGATGGTTCTCATTAGAATTTGGTGAAAATTTCTTTGAGGGAACTGTTTTTCATTGACAAATTTCTTTTAATCAAAATAGATCTCAAGTCCCTGCTGTTTCTGATTCAGAGCGTCCTGGGATGAACACTGAAGGTCAGCCCTGGATCTGTTTGGCATTAATGAGACTGACTATTGCCAGTGATGAGGAAATAGTTATTCTCTCACAGTGAAGTTTAAGCATGGAAGAGTTTTCCAGTTTAGACTGATAATCAAAATTCTAAAAACGTGTGGAATTAACACATTTAAAGAAAAAATATTATTTGGGTGAATCAAATCTGTTTCAATCTTTTTGCAACATATTTTGGTTTTGACCTTTTTATTTCAATTAACTTGGATTACAAAACAGACATTTTCAAGTTAAATGGAGCCATTGCATTCAGTGTTGTCAAACAGCACATATTGGTAATTTTGAGACTTGATTTTCACATGATTTTCAGAACACCATTTGTTGCTGAAAAGTGTGCGTTCCTAGAACTAGGCTCATCTCTGACAAATACCCCTTTCCAAAAAAGGGCCAACAGACCCACTCGATTCTAGAGATAACATTTGTTATCCCTGTTTGGCTTGCTCTCGGAAAAGAAAACCCTAAAAACACTGCAGACTTGATGACTTTTTACTTGATGACTTTTATCTTCAAACCACCAAAGCTGAGTGACATAATTGGTACCTGCTATAGAAATTTCTTTAGAGCTGAAGATTATAGCTGGTGGAAATGGGTCAAATAAATCTACATCTACCTTGCACAACTGGTGATGCTGTGCCAGCAGCTGCAGAACCACTGGGAGAGCTGGAGGATTTGATTTTCCAGAACAGTATTTATAAGAGAGAGGTGAGACCTTTGGGTGTTAATAAATGAAATATGATGTGATATTCAGCATGTATTTAAAGATAGTTGTAGAACCTCTATATAGGATTGGACTGTTTACACAAGGGAGTTAGTTCATTTGCTTTCAAAGCCATTATTCATTTTGTAGATCTGCAGTACAATGATACAATTTGCTATACATGGCTGATTATGAAGCTGTTTCCCAGACTCCTCAATGCTCAAGGCATGTGGAATCATATTTGTTTTCTTAGGAAAGATGATCACGATCAGCACTTTTATCCGTGTGTGTGCCCACCTACTGCATAAAGGTCCACTTTGTAGTTCCAAGAACTGACAGAATGCTTTAGTGAGATAAGAAAATATAACCATTCCTCTAGGGGTGGTTGACAGGGAAAAAACCCACAGTTACCTCAGGGAGCCTTCTGAAAATTCTTGATTTATTCTGCACTTCCCCTCTCAAAGACATGGGATACAAAATTGCATCGTTCAGGGTCCCTTGATAAGTACCAGTTTCCCACTCCCAAACACCCAGTTTAGCTATTTAGATCAAAGATACATTAATTGGCAGTGGAGAACTTAAGGGGAGGAAAAACAGATTTGAGTAGGCTAGGAATTAATGCATTGGATAACGTTCCTAAAGGATCCCTTACAGTGCTCTTATCTCCTGCTGTGCCCTCGTCTGATAAGTGGCTAATGGATTCTCAACTTTTTTCTCTCCCTTCATCATTGGCCCCTCACAACTGCCCAGGGTTGCTGGGGTGCAGGACATGAACTAGACCTGTCTTCCAGCCCCCAAAATCAGGTGCTTTGAGGTCTCACTGCCAGGAAGAGTAGCCATTCCCTTGGTGCTGGGGAAGCTTCTCTGTAAGCCTATGTCAGGAGGCTGCTGTGGCTTCAGCACACACTGTGGGGGCTCTTCCTGCTGCCCAGCCCAGCTGCTGCATCCATGTTTCTGTACCTGCAGTCCCTGCCTCGATGCTCCCAAAGTGCCAGCTCATCTCTGCTTGACACCATGTCAGCCTTATGTAGTCCTTTTGTAGAGAGGATCCAAGCTGTTGCAAGAAATACAGTGTTTATCCCATAAGCTTGTCTTGCACGGACTGGAGACCTTCTCCTTCTAAGTAATTTTCCTTAAATACTTTAAGTATTTCTTATTAATTAATAAATAATTCCATTATTTAGTGACATTAGCCTGTACTTTTAAATTTCTTGAGATATAACAAAATACCTGAAATATTTCACTGACTTGCAGAGACCTACATGGCATAGGACTATCCAGTCCTTTTTTTTTTGTTGCTTTTCAATATAGATTTCTTAAGCCTTATGTGAATGGTTGCCTGCTTTTCAGACCCTGGAGTAATTAGCATCTTTGAATCTTTCTTCTGTGTGCTATCCCTCAAAGTGTCACTAGTAAGCCCTCCATTCATCAAGACTTTAAGTCTAGGACTCAGTAAAAAAGATTAGGTGAGCTTTTTTCCCCATCATTCAGACAATTCATAGGTGTAATATTTGAGTCCTTCAGACTGCTCTGTGAAAGCTGTACTAGACTCTGAAACAAATAGTAGTTCATTAGCTGATGTATATTAGTTCAATCATAATGTTTTAAAGAGGCTATCAGCTATCATCCAATTCAGTTTTGTGTCAATCCAGTATCTGAAGACTTGTTAAGTAACATCCCATCTGCTAACCTATATCTCTAGAGTCATTTAAGCAGCTAATGTGAGTGAATCAAATCATTCCATCTGTACTATATCAATATTTTGGAAGCTTTTTCTTTTCACAAATTTGTTCTTTAAAACAAAGAGTCTTGAGGTTTTTTTCCCGAGATTGTACCACATTGTACTACATAAACCACTTTGTACCACATTGTACACATAAACGACTTCCCCTAATGTTCTTAACCCTACAAACCTCCAGCAGAAGTAATAATTAGATAGAAAGGATAGTTTAGGCTATGCATTTAACGTTCTGGTAAGTTGGTGTTCAACGAGACATGAGGAAGAGCCATCATTATAGAGGCAGCCTTTCCACAGACATTGGTGTCCTGAAGGTTGTACATACAGAAACGCCTCTCAGAGGAGATTTTATTTGTCTGCATGCTCTCACATTGCAGCTCTTGCCACATTATTATGAGCACTGTGTCAGACAACCTGTGCAGTGTCTGCTGCTTTTTGCTTCTGAATTATTGTACAGGGGCTAGAAAACATACATTTTAATTTCCATAGGCAAGAGCTATGCAGCGTATAGATTGCATGGACCAGAAAGATCTCCCTTTAGTCAATTTTTTGCTGGTTGCCTTTGAGGATAAATCCTAAATTGTGTGTATGCCTCACCCAGATTATCATAATGCTCTTGCCCTCTAAAATAAAATTTGCCTTCTTAATGTTGGCGATTCATATAGATACACCGGTGGGCACAAATAGAATCCTTCCTGAACCATCTAGCATTCATTCACAGCTTCAGGTTTTTTTCACAAGAATCCCAATCAATAGAACCTAATCAAAAAAGCAGTAGCTTCAACTATACATTAAATAACAGCTCAGGCATTCATAAATGTTTCTCCAACAAGGAGGTGAATTTATGTCTTCAGTCCTTATCAGAAATAATTTTTAATAGAAAAATAAAGCTTCTACAGAAAGATGATTAATGCTAAAATTGAAAATATATTCTCATATAAAATAGTAAACCTTTTGTTTACCATTTGAGCATACCAGTAAAAGTATTTCAAAGAGAGTCAACCGAATTAATGGCAAAGCACAATTGTTAATGTATCGTAAACCCTCTCACGGGTATCTCAGAGGAATAATAGTTGTTTATACCTTTGCTGTGGTCAGAATATTAGAAATCGTGAAGTCAAAGGCCAGTTTGTTAATCGAATGGCATTTTGAGAGCTTTTTTTTTTACAAGTCCTGTGTAGTTTAGAACCAAAGCTGAAATAAGTCTTCATCTTCTGGGGAAGCAAGATGGCATTCTGCTAAATGCTAGAATTTTATCATTTGAAGGGGAAAAAAGGCAAAAAAGAAAGCAGCCAGTGAGACCTACGAATAGAAAAGCATTTGAGATCTCAGAAGGAGTTTAAATCAATGCACTGCCACAGTTACAGCACAGATGAAAGAGCCTGCTGTCTCAATTGCCAGGAAACTACTTAGAAACTCTCACTTTGATTTTTTTTTGGTAGTCCGTTACATTACCACTAAATGCAATATACGGAGACATCGCTGCTTTGATGTTGTACAGCTACAACAAATGGAAACTAATATGGTAGAACAGTCAAGCTATGTGATTTGCATTTGTATATACAAATATATACCCATCAATCTTCTTACTTCTAGACCGTGTATCACTGCCGCCCATCTGCCTCCTCACTGATACTTCTGTTTTCATAAAAGTGACAATTATTTTACACCCATATCCTGAAGAGAGATACATATATTTCAGAGGGGTGCAAGAATTAAAATTTTCTCCAAGCTATTGTCTCCCAGAACAAATTCTTCACTTGCAAAGCCTTCTAAGAGTGCTTTGAAACAATTTCAGATTGGAGCACAACAGCTGCCAGACATTACAGGATTTTTGTTCACACAGATCTTATTACGCCAAGAATACTTACTCTCTTCTTGCAAAACAACCCATTATTGAACATGCTAGATTCTCTGACCTGCTCCAGTATTTTGAGGTGATCTAGCAGTATATGAGATTATACACAGTACCTCTTACTGGGTGAAAATAGTGTAGGGAAACACTGACACAAGCATGTTTAGATCTCCATCTCCTCTGTGGCCTCTGCTGAAATCGCAGTTACTGATGGAACAGAAAGAATGCAGGTAGGGACTAGGGTTCATTTCTGGCACCATCTTCCCCATCATCACCTGTCCAGCTGGGATTTTGCCACAAATAATGAGTTTATGTAGAAACTGAAGGTCACGGGGTAAGAGAGACTGCACAGCCTGAAGAGGACTTCAGTGTTTCCTCTTCTAGTGCTACAGAAAAAGACTTCTCCTCTGCCAGATCTCCCAAAATGCACTGAACAGGGATTGCTTTACTGGGTGATGCGGCTGGAAATGCCTCAGGCACTCCGTCCAAATTCTGCATGGATGGCACAGGCCTTCCACACAGTCCATCAGGAGATGCCAAATTTTGGACAGCAACCACTTTCATTTTTGTAGTGTGAAACAGAAATAAAATTTAATGTCTGGGTATTTTCCCCATTGCTTCTAGAGACACAGGCTGTGGACAAAAAGATCTTCCACAGAACTCTCAAAAAACAGTGCAGGGGATTTGTAAACAGTTTATAAATTGGCATCTTGTTGTTGTGTAATGATTCTGCTAACAGCAAAGGCATTTACAATACTTTGTGAGTGATGTGGAAGTACTTGTCACCAGTAGTGAACTTTCCATCAAAATATATGAATTAAAAGTTTCAGATTCGTGTGAATGTTTAATAAAAATCTTGAAACCTGTAAAAATTATTTTACACAATAATAATCTCCTTACAATTTTCTCCAGTTCCTTGAGTAAGACTTTTAAGTTAAACTCAGTTTTTATGTTTATTTAGTTTATTAGAGCAGACTGGTCATTTCTTGTGAAAGACATCAGCAGGGACTTTTGCAGGCCTCTCCCATCATTGCATTTTGCAGAACAGTTTTACTTACAGCCTTAACCTGTGATTCGTTTCACATCCCCATTCCCCAGTGAGATAATTTGGTGCATGTTTACCAGTAGCAAAGCAAGTATTGTGTCTTTTATTATCTCAAACATGTCTGTATAGGTTAGAATTGTAGCTTACAGTTGCAACTTATGCTGAGCAGTTTTAGATTTCAGAATATCAAGAGCACAATATCAATTATCGTACATTGCATGTTGGCCTAGGTATCTCTTTTGGGATATAAGTGGTAATCATTGGAGTCTGGATCTGGGACAAAAGGATCCAATGATCCAGTGTTGAAATTGTAGCAATTGCCTGGCAAGAGCCAGGCAATGCAGTAAAACCAAGCTTGTGTAAACTTACCTCCCTGCATACTTGTGCAATATGAACAATACATGTTGCCTGCCTGAACAGGAACAATGCAGCACCTTTCTCTTCTACTCCAAGTTCTAGTCCAAATATAGAGACCAGCACAAGTAAGACAGCACTTGTCAGCAGTACAGCTGACAGCTTTGTTGTGACCTGGACTTCACTCTGTCCCATAGGATGCTCCACAGGGCCAGTCTCTTACCTTCCACGGAGGATACTTTCTGCTTAAATGTTTCAGGTGAAAGGCTGGGTCAGTGAACAGCTGAATGTTAATTTACTCATTAAACAGATCCATTTGGATTATTTAGGATTAAGGGATATTAAACAGGTGCCATCCCTGCTGTGCAAAGTCCCAGCACTGCTGCTTGCCAGAAGCTGGGCTGACAAACCACAGAGCAGCGGGTCCAGGCGCGCTCTGTGTCATGCTCTCCTCTGTAAGCAGCTTTGGTTGGCCATGGGGTACAGACCACTGCTCTGGCACAGCACCACAGGGCTGTTCTCACTTGTGAAGTCTCAGTGCTGTTCAGGTTTTTGCTTCAGGATCTGAAGGGAAGCACATTTGCTGTGCTTGGTGGGTACCAGCCTGATGCTGAGGAGAGGGACAGGGCTGGCAGGGCTGGTTGCAGCTCGTGCTGCTCCGTCGGTGTGCAGGACATGGACAGCTGCCCTTACGCAGCACTTCCCCCTGTACCTCCTCCTGGGGTGGTTTAATAAGACATTAAATGAGAGGTGGTGTATCCATTTTGGATACAGCAATATCTGGACTGCAGCACTGAGCTTTAGGAGGGAGGCAAGTGCCTGTTCCCAATGCAAGCAGCTGGAGCAAAGCAGGGGCGTTAATGAGGTGTGGAGATGGGCCGGTTCAGTTCCTCTGTGATTTTTCCGGATGCCTGAGTTTGAGTCTCACCTGGTCTATTGCCCTGCCACTTCTCTTGTGCTGAAAAGAGGACACAGTGTCATTTAAACTGGTGATTCAGAAGCAGCCAGGTATGATGCTGAAAACCTCTCTCTGTGGTGTAGAAATTGTCATGGCTGATGGGTCATGGCGACCTTTTATCCTGACTTTGTTCACCACCTTTTAAATGCAGCAAAGGCTTCTACACTGATTGATAGAAGATACTGTAAGCCTAAAAGACAAGTCTTACCATCTGATTTGTGCAACATAAGCTCAGAATTTTGGAATTTGCCAAAAACATGGCAAAACTATTTCATTTGGGTTTGTATGGCTAATGTTCTTGTTCTAGGAAAGGCCCACAAACATAAGCACTTGCTTTTATCCCAGTGAAATCAGTGAAAAGTGTGTCTTTGGCTAATTATCCACACCATTGGGCACCGTAGTCATAAGGTTTCTACAGAAGAGGAGGATTGCTTGAGACCACTTGTTTGTTCTAAGCCTTTCCATGTCATGTAACATCTTTCTTCAGTGCAGAGATTTACATTTTTCTTAGAAGTTGCATTTTTCCTTCAGTTCTGGAACTTTTCTGGCTTTCCAGGGAAGACAAATAGTGCACTGCATATAGACTCACAGGGATCAAATAGTTAGCTCTTAGTGTGTTATTATCCTCTGCACATTTTTATATTATTGCAGCTCATAACACTGCACCACAAGCTGGAAAACAGTAAAAGCCTCTTTATTTATAAGGTTATTACAGGTATCCTCGGGTGTATCTCATGTGTATACATCCTGTCAAAATATTTCAGGATTTTTGACAAAAGCGTCTGAACTTGTTTCAAGTGACATGACATGGCTTTTAACTGCATTTTTTTTATAGCTTTAGTATTTTTAAGAGTAGGTAATAAAAGTGTTACCTGTGCACTGAAAAAA
Organism: Hylia prasina; assembly: GCA_013397195.1. NCBI lineage: Eukaryota > Metazoa > Chordata > Aves > Passeriformes > Sylviidae > Hylia > Hylia prasina. The sequence continues at coordinate 2,325,842 of VYXD01006830.1, forward strand.
ACACAGAGAATTCCTTGCTGTACACAACATTTCAATAAGTATCAGTGGAGTTTTACAGTTAAGTAACCTGTATGGAAAGCAATTATGACGCTCTATAATTGCCTTTTAAAAAAAAAAATACAGACTTGAAGCCTGTGGAAGATATAACAGACCTAATTAATGCCCACACTGATTCTCCATAGAAACAGATTTTTTTGTAATGTAAATGCACTGCATAGAAAATGTTATTGTATTTATTTTATAGTTTGCCCTTATTCTTTTCTTGTTCAGCAGTAGTATATGGTATTATCCAATGTGATGTGTACCTGTCTTCAGGACTGCAAGTTGTATTGTCATTTCTGAAAGGGGGAAAACAGTAGTATATTTCCTGTGGTTTTTTAAGTGTTGATGTCAATTACGATCTAAAGTGTGTTTCCATATCCAAGAAGTATGGATGTGTTTGTGCATGTCTGTGTGCACCAATTCATGTTCTACAGTAGGTAGCTATTTCATTGTTATGTTTACTATGTGTGCATGGAGTCAAGGTATTATCAGGAGCATTCCTTTCAGCTTTTACAGTAAAAGCTGATTCAGAGGCTGAAAACATTGACACATCTGGAATTTCAGAGCATTTCCAGGGACTGATAATTAATGGTACTCAATCAACCCTGCACCTCGTCACTGATGGCTGATTAGAGTTTAGCTAATGAGAAGGCATTCAGACAACAGTGAGGGATTTTTTTATTCATTTGTCAGTGTGGCTGGGGAATCTCTGTGGGTTTAAGTCTGAGCTGATATCTCCAACACATTCTAGAAGAACCCATGTAAATGGTCAGACTATTTTCCACTGTCAGTAGTTTTGTGTTTACATGTTTAGCTCTGCAGGTCAGGGATCACTACTTTATATGTTTATAAAGCTATATTGCTATCTTTGCTTCTGAAGTATCTAAAATAAAGTGGCCTGGCCTCCCAGTTGCACTGAGTGGCAGAAGGGGATTGCTCAGTTCTGTGCCTGGCAATGCTCACCCCGTGCTAACAGGTCAGTTTAATGAGTGCTGTTTGCTGAGACACTTCCATTGGGTCCAGATTCATCTCAGGGCTATCCACTGGAATGGCAAGAAACAATAGGCACAAACTGAAACACAGAAAATTCCATTTAAATATAAGAAAAAAGGTGCAAGGGAGATTGAACACTGAACCAGGTTCCCCAGAGAGGTGTAGTCTCTGTTTTTGGAGATATGCAAATCCTGACTGGATACAGCATTGGGTAGGCCCTTGTAGCTGACCCTTCTGTGAGCTGGAGGTTGAACAGCAAGATCTCAAGAGAAGCTTTGCAATCTCAGCAAGTCTGTGGTTGTGATTTGCTAGGTTGGGACCTAACTGGTTATACCTGTGCTTCCTGAGCAGAGCAGGCTGGGGGATACCACTGAGTGTCTGCAGGCAAAGCTCTGAGCACAGGTGATGATTTGCCAGCATGCTGGCATGCTCAGCAGCAGCTCCCCAGCAGCCACATCTGGGGCTGGGCTTGCAGGTTTATCTCTGAACAGCCCTCAGGTCTTGTCCAAGGGCTGCTGCTGGGAAATCTGGGCATAACTACTGCTACAGAGCCCTTTCTTTTCTGATCTGCTGTGGCGATATCATGACATAGGATTAAGCAGACAATAATCCTGAATTCTTGTAGTTCTTTCCCAGTGGGGTTGCAGGAAGGGTCACCTGATAATCAGTAAATCCAAAGATTTTACTAATTCCATGTGCTTCTCTGCCAAGTTGGTGCTGATAACTGACTTGAATTTTGTAGGTGTGCAGTGCAATCCAAAATCAAGATTTCACTGTTATTGATGACTACTGCACCGGACTGCGAGCTCTTCTTTACCTGAAAAGCATTGAGGAACTTGGAGACTGGGATGGACAGAGTCCTGCAACCATCTGCCATCAGAAAGGAAAACCAGTACCTAGAATTGCTGATCTGATGGGAAAGGTATGTTGCTTTATTGCCATTCCTCTATAATAACACTATGGCTTGGTTTTGAACATAATTCCATAATCATTGTATGCAGTTTCTGCCACTTACCTTGATTAATCGCTGCTGCTGTCACAATTAGTCACCAAGTAATTTTCCTTCTGAATATTAACAAATATGTAGGCAGCTTAAGAAGACAAACTTGAAATGACTAGATATGGGCTAACATTTTTACTATAAATATGATCTCTTCACGTGATTCATAACATCATGTCTTTGAAAAAAGTATAGGATGTAAAATTACGAACACATTAGAACAAGTTCTGGAACTGCTTGTTTTAATGAAACTCAACTCACTTCAGATTGATCCTAATACTGTGCCAAAAGTTCCTGGGTGTTTCAGCCACAGTGAAACATTCAGGAGACATGCAAAAATCCTCATGCACTGTCTCTGACCAGCTGAGGCAGGTAGTCACAGACCAGCTGTTAGTTGGAACATGAGATCAGGTAGGAGTGGTCCTTCAATCACCATATCTGAGCATCTCGTGGTCTTTCTTGTGTGCTGATGCCCAAACCCTCTCCAAGACAGGGAAGTTCTAGGTGACGATCAGTGACACCAGACAATTTAATGAATTCTGCAGGATCATTTAAACCTAGAAAGCCTGTGATGAACTAGGAATGTAAATGATGGTCAGCATGAAATCTTAACCTCTGGACTGTCTTTCCTCTCTGCTCTAGTAATTCTCTGCTACAGAAGCATTTTTGGAGATTTTTGACAGATGCAATGGGTTGCAGCTGCCCCAGCCCTGCTCACCCCTCCACCAGGGCACCTGCTGATCCATGCTGAGAAGCAGGGAGGTGTAACTGGCTTCCTGCTGATGCCCGGCTGCCTCCTGCTCTAAGCAAAATACCTGCGCAGCAGGGAGGCCAAGCTTTTGTTTCTGGTTACTAGAGGGGATCACTTTGAAGACTGATTTCAGTTATACATCATGCCTATTGATTATCCTTCCAAAAATCTGATGTACGACTGCTGAAAATGTTGTAAAAAGTAAAGAATTACAAAAGAATAGGATTTGGAGTGTCAAACACCTCCAAATCTCTGCTTATCATTGCTGATGACTGGAATTGGATTTAGCAGGAGATTAGAGACTCCTATATTGTTGTTGTTCTCTGTGGAGCTTTGAAAATTATAACATTACCTTCAAGGAGGAAAGACAATCCTATTCCTAAAGCTCTGGATAATACACTGCTTAAAAATAAACCAAGATATAAGCAGTTTCATTTTCATCTACTTATGTTAAGCAGTTAAACCAGGCTCAAAGGGTTATAGCTAAACTTCTTTCCTTTAACACCTGTGGAAACCTACACAGCATTTCCAACTCATGTTACAGATTTGTTGTAATTCTTCTTTAAAGCTGCACTCAGCGTTCTGTCTTTGGACTACCTTAGTATTTTACTAAACAGACAACCTTTGTCAAAGATGTTTCTCATGTCCTTTTGAATGAGGAAAAAAATTTGTAATTTTTAGCCTTTTTTGCTTGTCACTGCATCAATAATTAACTTTTAAAAGGTTGTGTGAAAATATGCTTTAAGGAAGCATTTAATAATTCAAAGGAATCTTAACTTGAAACAGGTCACATGAAGAAAAAGCATAAAAACAAAGCCCTGTGTAATCTTGTGTGGCTGGCTCTGTTAGGCATTTAAAAGATATACAGAATATAATTGTTTGTGTATTCTTATTGACACTGAATTGTATCATTGTAACATTGCTACTAAATAATAGCATTTAAAGTTACGCAGGCTGCATCGTTGATAAGCTATTGATACATTTTAGGCATAAGCTCAGTGTGTCTGTTTGTCCACGAATGAAAATTCAAGGGAAAAGGAAGGAAAATAATATAATTCTGGTAACTGGAAATACCGTGATAAATGATCCTACTAGGGGCAATCAAATACAAAGACTTGATATCATTAATATTTATAATATCCTAATTAGCAAGACTGTGCCTAAGCAGTGTTATTAGTGTAACTAATTATGTTATCATAAACTAAGTTTGCAGTATTGTAAGAATCAGTATTCTTACTTTCATAAATTATTATCAATATTGGATTTCATGTACTTGTGCCTAGTAAATTTAGTTAAGTACTGTAGTTTCATCTCAATTCAAACACAAATATCTAACTTGCTTGGCAGCAAGTCAAAACACACGTTTGTGAGTCTCTTTCTAAAATGAATTCACTAAAAAGCATGTCCTTACTCTCTGTTTGGAACAGAGAAAATAACCTACTGATACGTGCTCATCGACAAAATAATGTGTGGGAATGTATATGCTATACATGAAGTAAAATATGACAGTCAAAATCCTGGCTTATAAAAACATAAAGGAGCTGTCCCAATTTGTGTTGGTAAACAGCAAATATGGGTGAACATTTGCATTAAAAAAAAAAAAAAAAAAGTGTATTTTCTGATTTTTGTAGGTTTGGTGCAGTAGATTTAAAAATATACAGGAATCATCCTCCTTTTCATTACAAGGTTACTATTATTTTCAAACAGAATCACAGGGATAGGAAGTTCAGACATTTGACATTTTAGTAATAAGGAATTGAGGGAGAATTATTTTCAGCAGCATCAAGAACCATTTGCTTTCTCACTGTATACAAATTCACTGAGCCTCTACCAGTTCTAAATATATTACAGATTTAGGAGCCATTCTGTTCCTGGATAAGTATGTTCATAAGGGTATCTGTTTTGATTCACAGTGCAATCCTGAATGCTGATATCTGTATTTTTATGTAATGTTGGACTATTCTTTTTAGAATTCATTTTCTATCCTGGTTTCAGTATCAAACAGATGCTGACTGCAGAGTGTTGCCACAGAAGAGTGACACAGTGGAATTTTGTCATGAAATATTGCAATATTTGATGACCAGAGTAAACTAAAAGATAAATACCTTCTTCTGAATGGTACACCTAACCTCAAACTGAAGCTGTCGTGCCATGCAGTCACCAGATAAATGATGAACTGGAACAGTTATCACTGTCAGGCGTTAGATTTATCACAATAATTTCCTTCCTAAACAGGGAGAAAACTGAAACTACTGTGCTAAATACTGTAATATAGCAAGCAATTAAATAACAAACATAAAATGCTTTGGCTGAAAAAGAGATTCATGTTGATTAGTATCTGTTCATCTTTCTGCATTAATGAAACTAATACTTCTGATAATTTATAGCCCTTGAAATATCAGAAGCATTGCAGCACTGGAAAATATTTTGAAAACTTGAGTGCTCTTTTTCTGTTTTTCACTGTTGCAGAATCTATTTATTTTTGTATGTAGACCCTAAATTTATCATCTTTGAGCCAGCAGTATTTATTTTCTGATAGTCCTTTCAGTAGTTTTCTCCCTTTTGCTAACACAGCAGTTGCTGCTGGAGCCATTGTCCAGAATGTGACCTGTGGTACTACACTGCCTGTAATAGGAGTGAGCTTCCTGGCACTTAGAAATGCCAGCCTCATTGGTTTCCAGTCACTGGATGATACAGTTTTCCATAGTTCCACCAGTTTTGCTCATTCTCTCCTGTGTAACCATACCCATAACAGCTCCAAGGAGAGTCCTAGCACAGGTGCTGTGTCAGGCTACAAAGGCGGCCAAAGCCAGAGCTCTGAGCTTCCTTCCTCATTGTTTTTCAGATGGTTTATTGAGTTGGGGTTTGGGTTTGTTTTTTTCTGTGGGAGGACCTGACACTTGAAACCTTGGCACAGATGACTGTCCTTAATATCAACCCTGAGTCACCTTTGCATGGAATAAAAGTTGTCAGCCTGTCTCAGGTTTAATCTCGGTGTGCAAATCTTGATGCTGAGATGAGAGAATGGCAAAGTAAAGATGACACCACAGTGCTTCTCACTGACTCCTTCAAGGAAGAACTTGTGTAAAAGCCCACTTACCTCAGAATGAATTTAGGACTGAGATCAAGTGCATGATGCAGTCAGGAAGACAGTTAAGGTGTAGTGCACACTCTTACAACACAAAGTTATTAAGGTGACTGCGTAAACCAGAGGAAGGGCACAGTTGGTCTCCTTACAATACAAAATTAATAGAATTATGTTTTAAAATAATGTTCATGAGTTTCTCAGGAACATACATGACCAGGAGCAATAAAGATAACTCTGTTCTCATTAGGTATCTGAATAAGGTCTAGTATTCCCCAGGGGTGCAGTTTGATCCCATATGTCTCACTGTCTCACCTTGTCTGTTTGTTACAGGACTCTTTTTTTAGTTGCTCACTGATCTTAATCCAGAGACCTGAAGTGATTATGTCCCAGAAATGCACTGGTGTCACTTGATGATCACAGTAGTGGTACAGTGTGTAAAAACTTCCATTAATGTTAGCTATAAAAATCATACTTAATGCAGTGGCTGCTATACATGCCAGGTAGCTAAACAGAAATCTGGCCATGTATTCAGCTGGTAGGTGTGGCTTTATAGGAAAAGAGGAGTATATATGGATGTTTCATACTTTGCTTTCAGCACCAGGAGTTATAAACAAGTGACATCTGTTTAATCGTGTCTAAATGATAAAAAATTTAAAATAACAAAAACTAATAATTTAGGCATCTTGATTCCAGAAATATACAAAATCCCAAGCAAACTGTGCTCAACTCTTAAGGTTGTGCTGTATTAAAAATGTTAAAATTGTATTTGGCAAAAACAAATTTATAGACAGTGGCTTTGTTCATCAGACAGATGAGAGAGAATGATGCTGTACAGGCACAGTGTATGATTTCAATGAAATGTCATCACCTTAAATTTAGAAACCTTCTGATTTTCTTCTTTAATGGACTTCCCATTGGAAAAGACTTCCCATTTAGACTAAAATATTCATTTCCTACAAATTATCTGTGGGAAGTAAAATCTGAATCTTCTGAACAGTATAAACCTGCTAAATTCTAACTGTACTGCAGTCAAATCTAAATAGTCTTTTGTATGGCAGAGAAAAAAACGTTGCTATTGACCAGACTTCATACAAAATATTAAATTAACTCTTCTGTTAAATAAATAAATTAAATGGGAACTCACAGCCATGCAAAAAAACCTCTGTTGCATCACAAAGTTTTGTCTGCCTTCAGATTCTTCAAGACCTCTGACTACCATCACTGGGCAGAGCTGTTCACCCTTCATTTTTTGGCAGTGCTCCTTGCTCTTTAGTAAGGCAAATTTGCCCAGTATGGTAAAGAACTGTTGCCTTATTTGCAGCACTGCATTTAAAAAGGCAGAAAAAATGGTATTTGTAGCTGGAAATACAGACTGTTTAACATATGTTTATATAAAGATCGCAAGAAGATAATTAATACTGGGTGAAAAAAAAAAACATTTTCCCATATTGCTATGACTGGTTCTGAAGAAGAGTCAGAGGGGGAAAAAATCAGCTTTAAGCTGTGGTGGATTGACCCTGGATGGATGCCAGGTACCCACCAAAGTAAGATTCAGGGGTTGAGATAAGGATCCAGAGAGATCACTCACCAATTATGATCATAGGCAAAACAGACTCAGTTTGGGGGTGTTAATTGAATTTATTACCAATTAAAATCAAGGCAAGATAATGAGAAGTTAAACAAATCTTAAAAACACCTTTTTCCCCACTCCACAGCTCCCTTCTGGGCTGTCCTTCCTCCCCTAGTGGCACAGGGAGACAGGGAGTGGGGGTTGTGGTCAGTTCTTCACACTTGTCCGGGACAGGAGTCCTTCCACTGATCACTGGATCAGTGCAGGGTCCCTCCCATGGAAGACCAATTCTCCCCAGACTTCTCCAACATGAGTGGTCCCCACGAGCTACAGTTCTTCATGAACAGCAGTTCCATGGGGTGCAGTCCTTCAAGAATAGGCTGCTCCAGCGTGGGTCTCCCACAGGTTCACAGATCCTATCAGGAAACCTGCTCCAGCGTGAGCTCCTCTCTCCGCAGGTCTGCAGGCCCGTTCCAGCATGGACTTCCTACAGGTTCACAGCCCTCCCTCAGGCATCCACCCGGCCCTGTGTGGGTCTCCTCCATGGGCTGCAGGTGGATCTCTGCATCCCCAGGGATCTCCAAGGGCTGCAGGGGCACAGCTGCTTCACCATGGTGTGTACCAGGGAATGCAGGGAAACCTCAACTCTGGCACTTGGAGCACCTCCTCCCCCTCTTCCTTCTCTGACCTTGGGGTCTGCAGTTGTTCCTCTCACATGTTCTCCCTCCTCTCTTCTCCAAGTGCAATTGCCTCTGTGCAATAATCTTTCATTCCTTCTTAAATATGTTATCCCAGAGGCATTACTGTAATTCCTGATTGGCTCACTCATGGCCAGCCATGGGTCCATCACTGGCTGGCATTGGCTCTGTCAGACATGGGGAACCTTCTAACAGCTTCTCAGAGGAGCCTCTCCTGTAGCTCCCCTGCTACCAAAGGCTGGCCTCACAAACCCAAGAGAGCTGTTTGATTCTCTTTCCCATTAGCTGAAACTTGGATTTGAAATATGTCTTTCAGCCAGACAAAGCCTTTTAAGTATTGATCAAGAAACCTCTTAGTTTAGGATATTATGGGAACTTGAATCAGCACACTCAGGGACTCTTGCTGAAAATGCTTTGTTGGGTTGCCCAAAAATAAGGCTCTGCCAAAATATGTCTGTACCATTATCTGCAGGCAGATGAGGAAATAAGTCCTCTCCTTCTGCTCCCCACTTAGTCTTTCAGCTCCTCACCTGACGATGAAAGGCTTCCACAGGCATTGCTTCAGGTGAGAGTCTGGTGGCTCTCTGTGGGGCATCACCAGCAGACTTTTGGGGAGTGCCAGCAGAGCAGACTCTGCACCCCACTGCACAAGTCATATATACCAGGTTTGCTGCCTTTGGTGAACCTCCCAGCCTTTCAAGCTGACTTCAGTTATGAGTCTGAGAAATGTGTAGAAAAAAAAAAAGACGACTTTAAAATCTTTTTTTTCCTAATTGTTCTATTATGGAAGTTTATGTTGTGATTACCTACAGGGCTGTTTCTCACTGAGAGAGCGGGTTATGTAAAATGTATCTTCCCCAGTGGTGAAGCCATTTGCAGTTGAAATGTATAAAACAAAAGGAGCTAGGATTATTAAAGTGTATTTAAAGTAGTTTAATCTTTGTGGGGTTTATATGTACTGTATGCTGAATTTGCTTCGAGCACACAGCTTAAAGTTTCAGATGCACAGGCAGTAAATGTGGCTATTAAGAAACCATGTATTCACGTTAACTCCTTGGCTGTGGCAGTTTTAGTGCATTCACTGCTGGCAGTGGACATCAAGCCAGGAAAATCCAACTCCTGATGCAAAAGGATTTAAAAAAAAAAATCCAGGCACTGCCAAAAATACATAATTCTTTTTTTGTACTCGGCAGTTTGTTTTACTTAGGGAAACGGCCTGGTCATACCCTGCAGCATGCATTCATTACAGTGATCTTTGACTGGCAGATGCAGAGTAATAAGATGCATATTTTAGTGCTTATTATAATACCCTGTCCAAAAACAACTTGACAAATTTGTGATTTCGACAGTATCTCATTTTGCTGGCTGCAGTGCTCTGTGATTGCCTGGTCCACGTGGCTTCCAGATTATGCATACCACCAATACTGCTCATTAAAATGGCCACAGTTCACCAGTTTCGGTAGCTTGGAACGAACTTGGAATGAATTATTATACAACAAAGAGGCTGCTGTCATGCAGAACAAAAGACAAGCAAAAGAGAGCTTCGGCTTAATGAGGCTAAGTGAGTGTCTCCCCTGCATCACCAGCTACTTGACGGCCTTTGAGCATGGATTTTTTTCTCCACAGGCCAAAACCTTTGGTCTATTATTTTGTGTTTATGCACCTTGAGGCTAATATACATTTTAATATGCTGCACATGGAGAAAAAAATCAGCCATTAGATTAGAACATGTGCACTCCCTGTTAAGTTAATGACAGCCGAACATAGAGATAAATTTAGGTTTTCATATTTAATTATAGCACAGTGCAGTACGTTTAGCAAGGATAAATTGCACTATTATTATGCTTCATTTTTTTTGACATCTTTTCATATTAACCATGCACACTTACCCCCACTTCCTCCCCAGTGTCACACATAATGTCTCTGTGCATCATCCTTCTCTAACACCATTAATTTTTTATTCTGTACAGTTGTATGTGTATTGTTGTATTTGTTACTTAGGATTAGCTTGCTAGCTGGATAAACCCATTCAAAACAGCCCTTGTGTTAGGTGATCTACATAGGCAGTAGAGACAGAAAAGATATAAAAAGAACTGGCTCGTGTGGCCAGAAGTGGCTCCTCATTCTGCTCCCAGGTTAGGGTTCCCAGCCCTTCTTCCTTGGATGCTTTCAGTGTGGTGAACACTGCAGAGGAGTAGCCCCTTTCTCAAGGAACTGAATTGGACAAACCAGAGAAATAGTATGTAGAAGGTTAAATGAGTAAAAAGCGGCATGTAGTTGGATAATATTAATATGGATGATGGCAATGCTAATGTAAAATGTCTCTGTAACTGTATAAGAACCAAACCAGACCCAATGTTTTAGGTAGTATGTGGCATTTGTTTTGCACGTGTTACCTCTGTTTGTCAAAGCTGTTGCTCCAAGAATGGTATCAGGAATTAGGCCAGACATCAGCCTTATAGAAGACAATATGAAATTAAACATAGAGGCAAGCTGGCATGCAATTCGGTCTTTGAATGTTCTTATCAAGTTTGATGTGAATATTTGATAGTTTCTGTGCTGCCGTGGATTTGATGGTGATGCTGGACTATTTTTTATTACCTGAGAGAGCTTTAAGATTTGCTTTCAGCTCTGGTCTGAGCTATTCATGTAGCGCTAGTTTGTGAAATATATGTTTGCATGCCTCACAAAATTAAGGAAATACTGCTATTTTCCAAAGTGGATTAGGGCAGGTAATAACTCACAGGAAGATTTTCCTCCTCCTGCTGTGTGTATAAGCAAGCAGAAGATATTATGCTACAGGCTTATTCCTAGATTATTCCTTATTGGATAGTTGTTTCGTGACAAAAGACCCTGTGGCTTGATGACCAGAGGGTCATGACAGGAATAATAATCACCATATGAAAGGGTGTCTGGATCTGGGTGATAAAGCATTCCTCATCACAATCAGTCAGCATTTGCTGGTGCAAGAATTTTCCTCAATGGCAGAGATCAGCTTTTTCATATTCATTGAGAGCAAATCGGTATCTCTCTCTTTTCCTCTCTCTCTCCTCCCTCTTTCTCCAACCTTCAGTTCTGCGCCAGCATTTACTGCCAAAGAGTATTTTCTTTGTCAGGTGAAGACAGATTTGGGGGCTGTTTAGGATGCTGCAGTATTTGTGGGATTGGTATTAGTTGCAGAGCCTTACTCTTTGTGTTCTCACTGAGTAAAGCTCAGGTCAGTAATGGTTGATAGCTAATTGTCTGCAGTTCAAGCACTAGAAAATGGGTTGGCAATTAATTTATGTGTGCAAAACTCTTCTCCCTGATTTTGTAAGTGCAGATTTTGATGCAAATTGCATTCATGAAAGCCAGGTTGTGGCTTTCAAAATGTAAGCTATAATTACCAGTCTGAGAACCTGATGATACTAAAATCTTCCTCTAGAATCTACCCCTAGTGAGAGAAGACATTTATTAACAACATTGTGTCTTTCTAAGCAGTGCTTCTAACCATCTTTTAATTCATTAAGCCCTGGTAAAATGCTTGATATTACATGAGATGTAGTGTTATGGAGTTGCAAGCTGTATCCTACAGACATGCAGATGGCTTAGAAATATCTCTGCAATCAGAAAGGCCTCTATCTACAGGTAGCTGTTATCAGTAAAACCTGCTTTTATTTATGTGTTCCCATTTTGTTTATGGTACTAATCACAGACACACATACCAATGTGCAAGACTTGGACTTCTACCTTCTGAAAGGATCATTATCCCTTTAAGGTTCTCATCTAAGAAAGCTGTTTATTTGGATAACAAGGTACTCTGTGGGCCACAATGTCCGTGCAAGAAAAGTGCAAAATTAAGTAGGTGGTATTGGTCATAGACAGCAGACTTAGAATTAATTTTAAGCCTGTTTTCCAATAACTCTTTCCTTCTTATGCTAGTTTTGAGAGGAAGATTTCAAGAACATATCTTAATTCTCTTAGGAGCAGATCTGGCCCATAAGAATAGCCTCAAGTGTAGTGGAATGCACGTATGTATGAGACGTATAGAAGGAGTTATTTATGGGGAGAGGCTAAAGAAGGTAAAAGTCCTAAAGTGTCCTGCCCAAATGATGCATGTAAACATAAGAGGTGGACAACTCAGTGATATACAAATATTTGAAGTTTGCAATCAGTAAAGAAAGGGGTATTTTCTGATATAGAGTGAAAACTCAACCGAGACTGATGAATTGAATTAGGAAGTGCGGGGAAAAGTGTTCAGGAAAAGTAGGAGAAAAATTATCCTGATTGGAAGAAAAGTGTTTTTGTAGAAAAGATGGAGGTTTCCTGCTGTGCTGCTGAGATTAAAGGTTGGGAGGACTTTTAAAACTTGGATTCATGGAGTCTAATGGAAGTACTGCTGGGAGAAATTTTGGGTTGCCAGGGCTATGTGCTGGACTTGCAGACTTTTCCTGGCTAGCACAAGCTAGACCCTGGCCCTTTCCAACATTACAGCTGCACAGTAGGGGCTGCCCTTGGAAGCCACTGGATCCTTATAAAGTGTTCAGACAGTGACTTACTGGAAGTCACTGGAGCTATAAGTATCTGATAGTATGCAATTGAAATGTCTTTTTGCTTAAAGAGTAAGATCAGACTTAAGGAACATGATTATGACCTTTCCGATTTGCTTTATTTTTATTGCTATAGAAAGCCCTTGAAGGATTTTCTGTAGTCTTGGGTGGTTTTGATTCAACCACATGGGTGTCTTAGCAGTCAGAGCTGTACTTCCTGAGTTTTTTATGGACAAATGGACTAAAAATGTCTTTCTGTTCCATTGTCCATGAGTCATACATTGGCACAGGAGAACTGTCCCCAGTACCTGAACGGAGCTGGTGGCACACCATTTCTACTTGGAGAAGTTGAGAAAAGGGATTTCTGCACTCTGCTGACCTATTCATGCTGAACAAAACTCATTAAGGCCCAAGAACCTTTGTGTTTGGGTTGTTCCAGGGAAAAATTACAGCCAGCTTGTAATCTGTTGCTCCACCTTGGGGCTCTGTAATAGTTTGAAGAGGCCTGGCAAGAATTTTATTGATTTCTTGGGATCTCATTCAGGCTGATTGAACTTGGGTGCTCTGATGGTGAATGTTTAAGAACACCTGCCCTAGCTGTTATTAAGAAGGTGGATCTAATCCTCACACAGGTGAGACCTTGTTTGCCCTTCATTCAACTCAGCAGACAATTTTTAATGAAATAGCTCCTTTTATTTTTTATGCCATGGCTGTGTTTTTGATTTCCACACTTGTAACTATCCAGTGTAAGTCAGTATATAACCCATATATTGGTCAGGATATGTCACATTATATATCTGTTCTCTCGTTAATCATTTTGTGTCTTTCCTGTTTGACTGCTTGGAATAATTAATGCATTCTTTTGTATTTCTATGTTGTATTCTTTCCAAGTTGGTGATTTATTTATATAAAAGCCATAAAATACCTTGTTTTATACATTTTGTCTGGATTCATGAGAAATGCAGACATATCACTGAAATACAGGGGTTTATTTAGATTCATCAGGACAAGGTCATGCAGTTAAGTTTAAAGTAGTTGAAGTCTAGAAGCTATAAACTATAATTATATTTATTTATATCAGTCATCATTAACCACTTGCTTTCAGTTTCATTAGAGCATAGAGTATTATATCCTAGCCCCTAATCATTACTTAATATTTTCTGAATATTTACTACTACTACTGCAACTACTACTACTAATAATAATAAATATATGCCAAAAGGCATATTTTCTAACTCCAAAAAGTCTAATCTAGTCTCTCCAGCAAAAGTCTCTCTAGTCTCTTTTTCCTTGCCTTTACTGAGCTTTCTTTCAAATGCTGAGCACTTCTGACATTTTGAAATGTCATTTCAAAGTTTTCCATTTGTAAATTGACAACTGGAAGACTCATTGTAAACACGGAAAGCTCTATAAGCACAAACATATCTATATTTTCCCTTTTACTAAAAATGTATCACCAAACTGTAAACGGCTGGCATACCGTTTCCATTAGGAAAACTGATACTTTGAAGCTTCTAAAGTTACCGATTAAAACAGGAGCAACCCGCAATCCTTTGGTGACTGTAGCATGAGTGTGCCTTTCGTAGCCACCATTTCCTAAGGAGCACGGCCTCAGGGCCGTTTTGATTGGTGCAGAACAGGACTAATAAATGCCTCACACTTCAGAACTCTCCTCCCTTTGTTCACAACAAAGTCATCATCTTTCATTTGATAGACTGCAGCCATTTTCTTATCAATTCTGTCATAGCTTGGTTTGACCTTCAGTCCCTGGTCTGTGGGTGGGCTTTTGTGCTGGATTTTGGACTTATTTACCAGGATAAAGCAGATGGAGGAGAAACAGTATTTACATTTTTCCACAGTACCTAATTTATTTCTCCGTTGTTTATTGCTGAGTTATTTTTGTCTGCGTAATGTGAATAGCTTGCAGAGATATTTATAACAACATTTCACTGATCAACGTGCAGTCTGGAAAGCTTGAAAGTCTGCCTCTCTGTCTCCATTTAAAAGAACATTTCCTCTCATCCAGACTGTGTCTGTAGTTGCCCAGTTCCTAAATGGCAGTTTGGGAGGGGATGCCTCTGGTTTTGACCACTGTTTTGAGTACTGGCTCATAATTCAGCACACACTGGGAATATAATTTTTAGTGCAGAATTGAGCATTTATTGAGATGTATTTAGGTGAAATCTTAACACAGTCTGTTGTAAGACTCTGACTCTCCAAATACCATCCTTAGCTCATCCACAGAGAAAGGTCTCAAAGTGTCTGACTGGGTGAGCTCCCCTTAGGATTCTCCAGCACAAGGGGTAAAATCCCCAGCCATAAGCATTAGCCAGGATATGCACAGTTGCTACTGTGAAAGGGGCCATGCCACAACATAACTTGGTTTCAGTTTCAAGCACTGGGAGGTTCTACACTGTTATCAGTCCAGTACAAGATAACTCTGTAAAGCAATTGCAATGAAAACTTGGAGACTCAAGAATTACATCAAAATCTGAGCTCATAACCGTAGTGTCCCCGCCTCAGTCCCATAAGGGCACTTTAATTTCTTCCTGTCTTGCAGCTTATAAATGTGCTTCTTTTGAGACCACACCCCAAATGCTGCTGGAAAAGGGCTGTAAAGTTTTATAGATATATTTCAGGGTATTATAAAAGTATAATAAAGTATAAAAATAGAAGTTATTGAACAACTGGATTAAAATTTTAGGCTAGGGGTTGTTTTACTGCATATGGGTTCTACTTGGCTTTTACAGTCATGAAGGAATAGAAATCTTTTTTCAATTAAGAAAATTCAGAATTTTGATTTTAATGTAACAGGTTTTTTTAATATACTTGTAAACATTTGCTTGAACAAATAATTTCAGTACATTGCTGAAGACTATTCTTAGCTCAGTCAGTAAAAAACTCCATTCTGACGTGTACCTATTGAAAATGTTTTACTTGCTTTAAGGGAGATATTCCTAGATCAAAGATGAAATTGTTTACTCATACAAATTCAAATGTTGAGTAATTAAGTAGCATTGAAATGAAGGTAATAGTACAATAATGGTGGTGAGCAAACTGCAGATACTTTGTTTAATGTGAAATCAGTAGCACCCCAAAATGTGTCTGCTTTCTCTGAAAACCTGGCAGAGAAAACAGCACAATTGTCCACAGGGGTGCTGCTGTCTTCGTGTAATATAGCAAATGGTCATCTTGAAGGCAAAGGAGGACAGTAGGAATGTCTGCTGCCTCAGTGAGTATCAAAGCTTACCTACATTCTCACAGACAGGAGTGTCTGAAATGTAAAGTTCTCGTTCTAATTCGTGGGGATTTTTCCCCTCCAAAATCAGCTGGAGTTTGAGACATTTGAGCTTTTCCCATGGTCTCTCACTTTCTAAGAAACAGTTGCAAAGAAGTTCAAAATATTTCCAGGTTTTCTCTGCCACAATAGCTCCACAGTGGCTGTTCCTGGCCCTCCATGCCCCACTTGCCACTCTGTGCTCATTTGGGAGACGCTCTGCAGCATAAACTCTGCCTCAGACTATGAACCCTGCAGTGGGGAGACCTGATAATCCTCATGGCCAGGTCCTGGCCACTGTGTGTGACAGGCAGGGTAGCCGTGAAAATTTCATGTTGTGGTGTTTATCTGGGCTTAAGTTCGTGAGGAATTTTTGAAAGATAATATGTGGCTTAGTGACTGGAACCAAGCTGCGAGTTGTGAAGTGAGCTCAGCCAGAAAGTTCAGCTTTGTGCCCCAAATGGGTTTATATGCACAAGAACAGTAAGACTTCTTAAAAGGCCTTTGGACATTTTTACTGTGATTTATTATAGCTGATGTATCTTAAATTATTCTTCAACCCTTATCACAGCAGTCAGGAACTTCAAATAAGGGTTGAAATGTGCTTTGCTTTGCTTTGTCTTGCTACAGGAGCATGTTCTTCTCTCCAACTTGAAAAAAAGTAGAAAATCCTGCAAGACATACAAAAATACAGCATGAAACTCAGTGTCTGTATCTGGTCTTTGTGGGGGATGCTTGAAAGGAATTTGGTTATTTTCCAGGGGGAACTTATGGCAGAGTGTTTGTGTACAAATTAACAGCAATGAAAGTAGTAAATTAAAATTGTGACATCAATTTCATTCTTAGTTCTGCTTTGCATTTCTATAGAAGGATTTATTATTACTGTGATTTACCTTCTACTAAGAGGTAAAAGAATGGAAAGTATGAAGTAGCAGCAGTTGTAATTATCTTCTGGGAAA
This sequence comes from Hylia prasina, assembly GCA_013397195.1. NCBI lineage: Eukaryota > Metazoa > Chordata > Aves > Passeriformes > Sylviidae > Hylia > Hylia prasina. The sequence continues at coordinate 2,342,749 of VYXD01006830.1, forward strand.
CCTCAGCTTGTTTAAAATGCTACAGCATGTCTGCTCAGGGACTCAAGTTGGTGTGAGCACACCAGGCCATCCTCCCTGCATTTCCTCGGCTGGATTTCCAGCATTTTCCAACAGAGCAGTTCAGCTGTAAGGTTCAGCACTCACTGAAGGAAAGATCTATCTTCCTTCTCAGGTGAAGCACTGACCTCCTTTGTTGCCTCCATTTACTTTTTTTTTTCTTTTTCTCCCTGGCTCCCTCATGTGCTGGCAATGAGGAGTGGTGGTGGTGGTGTGGAAGCCCCAGATGAGCCATCCAGGCACAGAACAGCAAGCCTGGCTCTTTTCCTCAGCACTGAAAGATCCTTTGTACCTTCTGTGCTGAAACCCTTGGGAAGACTACACTCCATGACTCCCTGCATTCACTCCTGGCTGGATTTTCAGCAGCACACCTTTTATAATAGTGCTGTGCAAGGTGGCTGGATTGGCTTAGGGGCACATACACAGCTGTGGAACAAGCTGTCACAGGACCTCGGACTCAGGGAGTGCCTTTGCTTTTCACCCTGGCAGTAAAAGGCACTTTTCCAGCTTTAACTTCTCTGTGCAGAAGTGCATCTGTGTTGCTACTTGCTTTTGTTTTTACAGGAAGGAAATTATTAAAATCTTAACCAAAACCAAGCAGCCTGTCGCATGCCCAGAGGAGAATGAGAGAGCAGGTGAGACATGCAAGATAGGTGGAATTCATCAGTTAGGAGACACCACTGGGATATTTTAATGATGAAGGTGGCCTGAAACCTTTGCAAGGGAAGGCAACAATGTGAAACAAGCATCATTCTATCTGGTTTCTTTTTTCCTCTGGAACAGAAAGGAGGTACTTAGAAGCAGGCTCAAGGAACCTAATTAAATACTGAAAGGAAATAAAAATGAGCTCACAGTTCTGTTCCCGAGACTCATTTTGTGAATATTCAGTTTGTATTATTTTTGGAAAAACGTAAGACATTCTAATTCTCAAGATGTTTCTCATTCTTTAAGAGGGAAACTAGTGCCTAGACTGGTCTTTAAATATGATTCGTACTTTCAGTAGTGTCAGTGGGACCTGCCAAGTATTTGACAGTGATCAGTTTCATTGTTAGAAAAAATGAGTCAGTGGATCCCTCAAATATACTCATTTCCACTGAAATCTACTCAAATCCCTCATTTCTGTTGGGGAAATGTTTAAAGACTTTAAAACAAGATTTTCTTAAGGGATAAACAATTGATAGCAACTTATACTGAAGAAGCTGGAAGCAATCGTCAATAGTAAATTTTTAAAGCTGTTATTTCACTTAGAAAGGAGCATTAAATCAAAATAATATGATTTTATGATCTGTCTGTACTGGTGTCAGTATCAGTGTTAAAAAGAAATCAGTAAAGTGTCAAAAAGAAAACTCTATAGCATCCTGAGATTGCTTTGCTTCCTAATTAAGACTACAACACCATATTAAAGAGTGTGAAAGGAACCCTGTGTGGTGTAAAGTACCCATAGAATGGACAAACCGTTTATTCCTGGTGCAGGAACTTGCTTTAAGACTAGGTTGAAGATACAGCTCATTCTTTGTGTCATGGTGCAACATTGTTCATTTTGTTGGTGTTTTTTTTAAAGCTGTAAATGTACTTCTCCTATTTTGAGGGAAAGAAAAAAAAAAGAAAGAATAAAGAGGTGCTTTTAAATGTTAAAAAATGCAGGGATACCTGTGATAAATAACTCCATACCACGACACACCTTTTATGATTATCATTAAGCTTTGTTTCTAGTTCCAGGAAATCCCTTATGACAGAGAATACCATTTTTTGAAACTAGTTGGATGCTACACTGTTCTACTTCATTCTGCCTGGGCACTGACATCAGAAGTGATTAGATTCCTATAGGCACCTAACTTCAGAAAGGAGAGAAATGTCTGTACTTCCAAATTAAATGTACCCGGGAATATTCCTAGGTGCTCAGGCCAGCTGGCACCAAGCAGCCTGTGCTGATGATCAGAAGCTGTTAGTCTCCAAAGCAGGTTGGCTGCAGGCAGACTGCCTGCTGGGAATGGCTCCTGGAGCATGCCGACTTCCAAAGCCTCTCCAGGAATTGCCTGGGACACTGATAGTCAGCACAGGCCAAAAGCAGGCAAAAAATGTGGTAACGCTTTGTTATAGTAGATGAAAACATCCTTGTGCCCAGGAACATTCCCAGACACTGATTTACTACTGTGGATAGAGAGAGTGTCTTGCAAAAGACTGTAGGGGAAAAAAAAAGACAAGTAATGGCAGTATGTGACTGGGCATGAAAGACGGACAGATGGACACAGAAATGAGCTCTATTAGATCTTAGTGAAAACTGCACTCAGAAAAAGAGCTCTAACAGCCTGAGGCTCCAAAATCAAGAAAACCAGTCAGAATTTTTAGAAAATATCCAGAAATATCTAAGCTGTAATAGGATGTAATGTAATGATATAAATGTGTGACTAATAATGTGTGACACAAAATATGTGACATACATATTTTTGTATGGTGTGACTAGTATATATGTGTTATCCAAGTCTGGATGGTCTGCAAAAAATGGTGAGTCCCTGTCTTTCCTGATGATACAAAGCAGCTAACCCATGAGTTCATTGCGTCCCAGAGGCTGAATTCAGTTTGTGGGTGGGACAAAGTGGGAGTGGTTCAAATGAGAGCACCCAGAGGTTCTGTTTACATTAAGGAGTAGTGCAGACAAACAGGCCAGATAGGAAGAAGGTTGCAGAGTGAAACGTCTGATGCTGCAGACTGGTGTCCACACTGTGTGCATCCCAGGTTTTCTTACTGACTTTCTGTTCTTGTCTTCTGTCATGGGCTAAATGCCCATTAGCAGCTGGAGCTCATTTCAGCTGCATCCCTGGAGCACATACTCAGGTTTCATTTAGTCAGAAACAAAATGCAGTTTGTGCTCTCTGCAGCTACACTGCCACAAGAAGTGAGGTGCAGTGTGTGGGGACAAAGAAGAGATTCACGTCAAAGGTGTGCTCTCATCTGAACTAAACCGTGAGTGCAGAGCTCGTGCAGCTGCACAGCAGCAATGCAGGGCTCCTGGGCACGAGCTGGGGCCACCATGGGGAACAGAGACAAGCCCTTAACTGCCCAGAAAAGGTTTGCATAGACAAGGAAAAATTTTGTTCAAACATAAATGCATTAGCACAAAGCAAAGAGAAATGGACTAGTAATTGTCTCACATATGGGACTTTTTGCATTGACAAGAAGATTTTTTTGCCAATGCTTGCTTGCAGGAGCAAAAAGGAAACAATTCACCACATCAGGAAAACAAACGGACTCAGAAAATGTAACTTTACTCATATCTGGCTTTGATGCACTACACAAGAGCAAAAATAAACTTCCGGTGCTGTTTGCAGAAGCATGAACTTTGAACTAAGAGCAGCAGCACTAAAGCAGAGAAGAGTTTGAATGCCAGCTGGATAGTTAAAACATCAGTAAATACTAGACAACAGAGACTTTGTTGGCATTTTCTGGGAGTCTAAAACTGCTGACAAAAATGTACAGCATAGAAACAATCAAAAATGCACATGATAGAAACAAACAAAGTACCAGCAGGACAATCTTGATTACCAAAAAAAGCTGAACAAATTAAAATACCAGGAACTATAGATAACTCACAAATACTCTGCTTTTAACTAAATGAAATTAATAAATGAAAGAAGCACATGCTGAAACTGGGGCAAACAATTCATAAAAGTTACAGACAAAAAGTCAGAAAACTTAGCTGAACTAGGTAGCATACTCTAAGAGCCCCTGTAGCAAAGTATTTACATGGTGTTTTAAAAGTCTGGGATGTCTTCTGGGCAAAGAAAAGCTGGAAATGGACACAGTGATGCAGCCAGGAGGGCACCTAATTGATAGAATGTCCTCAGCACTCAGAGAAAAAGCATTAAGGCGAGTGAAAGTAAGGAGAGCAGAAGTCTCACTGCTGAGGTTTTCCAGAGCCACAGATGGGCAGCCAGCCAGCTGCAGAGAAGATGGGAAGCTGTACATGTGCATAGTCTTTTAGCAATTTAACAAGGCATTACACAGACCTGCAGGTGGTAATACGCTTTCCATCTTAAAAAGTCTTTTCAGTTTCTGATGCAATATTAATATATTTGCAAATGTATTAGATGTAAGAATTACAGACCGTAACTACCCCAGTATCTTTTGAGCACCCCTCAGTGTGGATACCAGTGGAAGAAAATGCAATTTGATATCAAAACTGTGGTTGAAGAATGCCAACAGTATCAGCAAGAAGAACTAATGGAGCTGGCTGGGATCAGTGCCATAGCTGTATAGGTGCAGAAACAGAACAGCAAAAGCTGTAGCTGATCATGATTACATTCTCATCTACCTGCTTGAAATGACCAAGGCAATAAATCTAAAATGAAATAAAATGAGATGAAATTGCATTTGACTCCTGGAGCACTGGGATAATTGCTGACCTCCTAAAGGCTATTACCAAGCTCCTAAAAAGTAAAAACCATGCAGGATAGACCCACACCTGAAAATGTCAGTTTGAAGATTAGTGGGATTCATAAACCATCTCACAATACCTTTCCACACTTTTCAGATCTGTAGTCTCCTGAGGTGATTACCAAACAAAAGCATGCTATGAATACAACTGCTGTAATTTGCTGAAGTCTTTTCCTGCATAAAGGAGCTGTACAAATACCCCACGGTGCAGCACTGCAGCATGTAAATGCTGAGGCTATTACATTGCACAAAGCAGGGCAGGGGCATAAGGCACACACAGGGCACAGCCCTTCCAAGGAGGCTTGTGCACCACCAGCAGTGTAGGAGCACTTCAGCTCAGGCACACGGGAGTCATGTGTGCAAGTGAAAATGTCGATCCTTGTGTTCTAAGGGCAGGAAACTGTGAGTACAAAGTGGCCATCAATTACTAGAAAGGATTTTATAAAGCCAGAACTAGCACCCCCTCAGTAACCACAGCCTGTAGCAACCTGCCTTGCTCAGCATCTGGAAGAGATTGAGATGTACACCCCTGAGTTCTTCTCCAGGCTGCTGTGCACAAAATCAGGACAACTGAGCAGTTGCTGCAGATGGTGTGGTCAGGATGTGCCACCCAGGAAGTCCCAGAATCAAACTGCACTTGGACACGGTGGAGCCTGGACTCATTCGTTTGTACAAATAACCTGGGAACAAAAATCTACTCCACTGCTCATCACTGCTACCACTGTCACCAACTTACAGCAAATTGCAGTTTGCCCTGCAGTGGTACATCATGGCTGGTTGGATTGCTCTGCACAGAGAAGGACTGGATATTTGGAAACAGACTTATGCTTATGTGTGTTCTCTGGAGGCAAGAAATGGCCCAGCCTTCCTGAGGAGAAGCAGCAAATCTCTCCTGTGTGGTGACTGCTCCTGCTTTTGGAAGCTGCTCAGACTGAACCTCTGCTAGGAGCTTTATCCATTGAAATACACAGCACCTCTATAAAACATAGAGAAAGAGAGTCAGGCAGACAGATGACATGGATTATCTATAATAACATAAATTATGTCATCTGTGACCTTTGAAGCTGCACTGCTGTTGTAGACAGCATTAATGTAGAGAAGCTGCACTAAGTAGAAAATTTTGTTTCCCTCTCTGTCATAATGGTCAAAGTGGCCACAGATGATTTGGTTTTGAGCTGTAGATTGAATCACTATAAATATCTGGAATAATTTTAACAAGTTGAATTATGTCAAGAATTTCTTTTTTTTTTTTTTTTTACTATTTAAATGCTATGAGATTTTTAAATATGGCAGGTTTTTGAGTAGCAATGCTCTGTAGGGCTTGCAGGATCACTCATATGTGAAGAGGTTATCCTGTGGTGATGTTATCTGGAACTGGGTGCAGAATGGCTGGAGACAAGAGTTTATTCAAACAGCACTGTGCTCTCTGTTGCACTTCTCATGGGAGCCATGCAGCTCCAGGGATGAAGCCAGGTGTGATGCCCAGGGAGGGTGGGTTGGCTGTGGGCAGCCAGTGGGACATGGTCCTGGTTCCCCCCATCACTGCACAGAGGCTCAGCCTCAGTCAGTGTAACTCTCTGCACGTTGAGCCACACAGAGAAGCTTTGCAGGATCAGGACAGGAGTTTATTTGCAAGTATCATTTACAGGGTTTCTTGTGCCACACCAACGTGTTTGACCTGCAGAATAGCCACAATGAGTACACAATGCAAAGTGATACAGAAAGGCATCATGATAAGTAAAGTGTAAGTATTTCCTTTGTTTATCTGCAAGGAACACATGAGCAGTGAAAAAAGGAATGGCCTGTTCAAGCAATATGTGATTGTGGTTATAATTAATAGCAGAGGGCAAGCTGAATGCATATACTTGCAAGCCTAACTGTGCATACAAATCAGTGAAGTCTTGCAGTAACCGAGATGATCAGAACTCATTTTAAAGCTATTACAGTAATTTAAAATAAGATAGTTTTTAAAAGTACAGTGATTTATGACTGTAATCTGTATTTCTAACAATTTGCATGTTAGATTTTTAAAAATCAAATTCTTCCTCTGATTGACTTGAGTGAAAATCTAATCAAATTAGCATTTTAGAATATATGACCATTGTAATGCCATATTCAGAATATAATGATACTTTAGATACTTTAGCTGTTATAAAGACAGATAAATATGCAAGAGAGGCACTGTGGGGGACTTGGACTCTAATGAGGACTCTTCCAATTTTATACATTTGTTTTTTATATAGTTACTTTAGTACCTACATATTGGTGTCTCCTCACTACTTGATGGTGATATAAGAAGCAGTTATATCAGTTTAGTGAAGCTCTCTTTTGTAATATATGATTTATATTTGATTCCTAGGTTTGATGTAGTCTTAATTTTAAACTGTTTAGCAATTACTTATTTCTTTTCAGACCTGTTTAAAAGTTTTAATATCTTGAAATTATAAAAATTATTATCGCTTTTCTTTAGTGTACCATTCCAATTTTTTCATCTAGCTATATTCTTTTTTTTTTTTAAATGTCATATGTTATGTGTTGCTTTGTAACATTTTCAAAACCACTCAAAGGCCTTAATCAAACCAGAACAGCCAAACTGTTCATAGATTATTCAGCATTGTCTCATCCTTCCTCTCACCAGCTGATGTGGGAGTTTCAACTATTGAGGGTGGAAGTACTTGCTATTAATGCTAGAACTATTTGTATTATGACTGTTAGCATGAGATATAGTGAGTTTAGGATATTGAGGTGATGATGAAAAGCATTGTGTTATTGAATTTGAAGACTAAAAGGCAGCAGTAGGCTCCTTGGCCATAACTGCAAGAGTTGACTGGAGCTCTTTTGTCTGCACTGAATACTTTACATTTAAATTAGGATTGTGTGAAGTAGAGATGGAAGGATTACATGTGTGAGAGATGAATGAGGGAAAGTATTGTAGTCTGTGCAGGAAGAGGATAAGTATTGTAGTTCATCTGCCATAAGAGATGGATTACAATGAATCTGAAGTGGAAGAAGGCTTAGAGAGGAATTATTAGCAGTGGTTTGCATTTAAGTAATCTATTAGTTCAGTAATATATGTATAGTTATGCAGTGTGTAGTCTACCAGGGAAAAGTGGAGTTCATTTCTAGTGATATTTAAATTATATACTGTTTACAGTGTAGACGTTTGGTAATAAGTCTGGAGCTTCCATGCAAAAAAATAGATCAAAACAAAAAGACAGGATAAACAAAAATTAAAACAAAAAAAATCTGCAAAGGATCCAGCAGATGGGAAAAGTGTAGACTCTTACCTCTTTTGGAAGGTTTGATTGCTAGCAGAAAGTACTTGACAGGCAAATTTGCAGCTGAAACATATACAGCAGTGGTGGAAATGCACTTTCTTTGCACACTGGGGAAGCAGTAGTTATTTTACTGAATGTACTGAAAGCCTTGTAGAGTGGCTTTCAGAATCTCAATTTCTTCCAGAGTCTGGAAGAGGAGGTTGTTGGTTGCCCTCTCTGTTGAGTCTCCCATTCCCCTGAGAACATGAGTTTGGTGGGCAGTACTGGTTGGACTGTGAACGTTTTCTGTGGCCGTGGTGCACACATAGGCTATTGAAAAGTACTGGAGGGTGTCTGGAGCTGTATCTCCACCAGGGGGATGCTGGATTGGAGTGTGGAAGAGCTAAGGCAGATGCAGATACTGCCCTTTTCATCGTCTCCTGGCCACAGGAGTAATTTGCTGGGCCCTGTGGTAATGCTGAGTTGCTCAAGGAGCTCTTGAACAGATTCAGATGGGTCTTGCAGGCAGCTTCAATGCAGCTTCCTTGGCCCTCCCAGTTCTCAAATGGGGCTGTGCTGCTCCTGGTACCTGACCCAGCTCATTTAGCACAAGTGGAATTAGCAAACTCAGCTTAATGCTCACCTTGCTGGGTCAGCAGTATCTGACTGAGAGGCCAGTTGGTAACAACAGTAGCAGCAAGGATATCCATGCTTTCTCATAGTTGTAAGAAAGGATTTATTCTTCCCTTTTAATAGTCTAGCTGGCATCTTTGAGTCTTCTTTAAAAGGGCCTAAAAACCACACAATTGCTGGAGTCAATCCCATCAGTACATGTAGCCTCAGAAGAAAATGGTTACATCCAAACAAACATGATTTTAGCATTGTTCTCAACAGCTCAGTAACCAGCTAGCTTGGAGAAGGTGGGTTAAAGTATCTAGCAATGGCATTTTCCATGTAATCATGTAATTTACAGCATTGATATAAGAAATGCATAAACTAAATATATAGATACATGTACAAATGGTATACAGATGCACATAAAAATGTGAGTACTGCACTGATTATTTTACATACGTACAGTAAAAGTAAAAATCTTTCTTGAACAAAGTTTTTTCCAACACTAAGGCTCAACTGGTACTGATTCCTGTGTCCTAAACACATTTGAATACAGTTATATTTGCTTGCCTGACAGATATTTGTTAATAGCCATTCTGCTGACATCTTCTTTATGCCGCTGCTTAGCTGACAGAATTTCATCTGCATAAATGGGTGGAAAGTCCTTTCCTCACGTGTCCAACAAACTGGAGACAAAGTGCCTGCCAATGTTTTAATTTCTTTTCCATGTTCTGGTTAGAGAGTGAGAAGAATGCTTTCACTCCACAGTGTCATGAATATGGTAATCTATGGAAATCACAGAAAGCAGGTACTTAAGTTAAGCACATACTGTACTACAGGAATCCCTGATGAATTCAAGTCTCTTCTGTTTAGAGAAGATGTTGTTGTCTATTAAGTGACAGACTGCCAGATGTTCATGAAGTAGCACAGTAATGTGTATCAGTATCTTCTTTTCTTTACCCCAGAAGGTAACATTTTCTTTATCATCTATGTCATCCTGGCTTGTAATTGTAAATGTCTAAGCTTGCTTCAGATATTAACTCTTTTTTGTTTTATTGATGAATATTTCATTACTTCAGTACATTTGTAGAATGTAAGTTGTTGCTGCACTATAGTAAGCCTATAAGCCTAAAATCTTTTCCCTCACTTGGTGTATATAAACCAAACATTTAAGTTACAAGATGAAGAATAATTCTTTTCTGATTTGGAGCTAGAAGAGAAAATTGTGGCAGTGTTAGAAAAATTACAGAAGGAGAAATAATTGTTATTTTAAATAATATTTTTATCTGCACATTCAGGCATGGCACTGTATATCTCATGGTGAGGTCACTGCAATGTGTTTTTCTAGAGCACACGTTGTTCCGTTTAGTCTCAGAGTTACTGAAGGTTGGGGGTTAGCTCACCCATTTTAAATAATCATGGTTTAAAGAGCAGGCAGAATAGTTGAGTAGCTAAATGCAATAGTATATACACACACGCTGTGGGCAGCAGAGGTTACAGAACAAGTATATGGGCAGTAATTGCACATTACTGAGACTGTGCTGTTTACCAAGCAAATAAAAGTTCCAAGAAAAAAAAAATTAAAACAACTGAAAAGCAGAGTTCATTTTTTTCTGAATAATTGCTGTGTTCTGTCCTTTATTTTGATGGCATTAGCACATCATTAAAGGCACTGATGCCAGAAATATCTCAGCTCGAAGAAACAGAGCCACGAGAACCCTTTAACACAAGGGACAAAGTCCTTGTGGCTTCTTGCTAATGCAACTGAAGCAGCTCCAGGGGCTGTAACAGCTGCTGTTGGCCCAAGAAAGTCTCTGTCAGGTGGAAACTGATGGAGTGAAGTATCCTCTGCCTGCCCATGTGCTGTGGGGAGGCCTCTTGCAGGATTCCCTGCTGGAGGAGTTGACATGAAGCCTAGTGCCAGCTGGATGACTCCTCCCTGCCATGGGCCCTGACCACACAGGGTATGGGACTGACACAGAGAAAAGCAGCTATGTAAGAGGATTTAGCTTTGAATGCCTGAAAGAATAATAATGTCTAACAGAATAAGAATTCACAGCTTCACTTTCTCCATTGCCATGCATAGCTTTCATTAGTTAAGCAGTTTACCCGTGGGGAAAGATTGTGCAAAATATTCCCTCCATATACCTATGAATATGAAAATGTGTGTACTTGCCACCTTCAGAGGAACAGAATTCAGCTGTTGGTGTTATTGTTGGGTTTTTTTTATTTTATTTTATTTATTTATTTATTTATTTTAAATTTTATTTTCCCAGAAGGAACACAAGCAACCTTGACATTGTGACAAGATTTTGTTGTTGTTACTGGTGATGCTCTTGTTACTGGGACCTTGTGTTTTCTTTCTCTCTGGAAATGTTGGAGTCATGTTTCACTGTATTCTCGGAGAACAAGGAAGAAAGCAGATACTGCTTCAGGAAACTTTATAGTAATCTTTCTGTTGTTGTTGTTGCTGTAAAGTTGCAAGAGGATGGAGGCAAACCAATGGCTGGAAATTGTAGTACAGTGTAAAGAATGTATGTGCAAGTATTACATATACATGCAGTAAGTCATAAGGATCCAATTATATGCAGCCATTTTGAGCATATCAGACTTTAGAAAGAATAAATAAGGATTCAGAATCAAGTTGGGGGGGAAAAGATGAAAATTGAAAATGCTTTCTCTGGAAAACTTTATACACCACAAATAGAAGTTTTCCATGAACAAATGAAGGTTAAACATTACTAAAGCATTCATACTGAGGACATATGAAATTACCTATACAAACCTGATTTAAATTCTTGTAGCTCCTGGGCAGGGCAACTGTCTACCTCACTTAAGTGTTAATGTTTCCCTTATCTGATTGCTCCCACGTTCAGAGATCCTACTTCACCTGTTTTACTCTCCTCAAAGCTATTAATTCATGTCTGCAATCTTCACACCTTTAACTGTCTCTGAGGTAGTCACTTGGCTGTGTGGCCTCCCAAGGTGTTTCACTCGTAGATTTTACCTGCCTTGCTGTTTGTCTCCCTGGTTCTCTGAAGCCAGTGAGAAACTCCCAGAGGCCAAGGCAGCCAAGGGATGAAGCCCAGCTTTTCTGCTCATTTACAGAAGAAAGTGGCATTTGGGGAGGCTTGTAAAACCAACCACAGATCAGCTGTTCTTCATAGGAAAGGAGTAGTCAGCACGGATTTATGGAGGGGAAAATGACTGGCTTGGTAGATTAGAGGGCAGTAGGTGTTACCTTTAGCTAGGTTTTCAACCTGCCTTCTATAGACAAACTGGTGGAATGTGCTGTAGCTGATGCTGCTCTGAGCAGGGAGTTAGACCTGATGACGTCAAGACATCCTTTCCAATCTCAACCACTCTGTGATTCTGCCAAGAATCACCTTCACTGATCACCTTTTTCCTTCCAATCATTTAGAAAATTCGTATTTTCTCCTCCTTTATTCTGTCCTCTGAGGGAAAGCTGTTGGTTAAGAGATTTCAGAGAAAGATCTATACAGAAAAACAAGCCATAGAGAAGAGTCACCTCTTGTTTGATTTCTAAATCTTCCTTGATTTCTTTGCCACTATGTGGCAAAGTTTTGCTGTGACAATTGTCCATCTCTTTACATAGCTATTAAGTATGTGGACCTTTGTTTGGTGCATCTCTACTGCAATCAGTAGAGAATATTTCAGCAGTGCAATTTGTACTCTCTTTCAGCAGTTCAGTTTGTCAGATATTTTTCAGTCTTTATTCTTGTTCTCACCTATTTTTGCTATATGCAAGTAGAGATTTCCACAATTCAAAAACATAAAGTACATGAAATAAGACAATTTGGCATCAATTTCATTTCCAGATTCATGAGGGACATGGTGTCACTTGAAATTGCTTACATACTGAAAGTGCAAAAGAGGTATTGGAGAATGCACATATACACATCTTCCGACTTTAGTCTGGAGACAACACTCAAGTATAAAAGGAATGAGATAATTACATTCAATGAGGGAAATTCACACATGAGAGAAACAGTATTTTTAAAATATGTTGCCTCATCACTAAATAAAACTGCTACCCAAAATGTCCATTAGCCAGGGATCCCTAGAATTGTTTATGTAAGTTCTTCCTTTATCTTGTGACCACTTTTCCCTGATAATCCTTTAGTTAAAATTACTGTGTTACAGCGTTCTTTTTGCTTCCATCTTATTAGGATACACTTCAAATCCACTGAGTACTGTAGGAGGCTGTTGCTTATTTTTGGTTTATGATGACACTTAAGTGTGCATGGTGAGCTGACCCTGGCTGGATGTTCAGTGCCCACCAAAGCTGCTCTATCACCCCCTCCTCAACTGGACAGGGGGCAGAAAATATAATAAAAGGCTTGTGGGCCATGGCAATCAGGTTGGTTAATCATGACTTTCCTTTGGTGACTCCATGCTGACTAATCCTGATGACCTGCTTGTATTCCCCTTGGCTAGAGATGGCCTCCAGGATCAGCCATTCCATCGCCTTTCCAGGGTTTGAGGTGAGGCTGACCAGCTGGTTGTTCCCTGTGTGCTCCTTGTCCTTTTTGAAGACTGGTGTGACATTTGCTTTCTCCCACTTCTCAGGCATCTCTGACTGCCATGACCCTTGAAAGATGATTGAAACGATCTTTGGCAGTTCCTCAATACTTGTGAGTGCATCCCATCAGAGTCCATGGACTTGTGGATGTCAAATTTGACTAAATGGCCTCTAACCCAATCCTCCTTTATTAAGGAGAAGTCTTTTTTTCTCCAGACATTCTCCCTGCTTTCCTGGGCCAAGGATTCCTGGGGGTTGGATTTGGAAGTGAAGACTGCAAAGGTGTTCAGTGCCTCATCCTCCTCTGCACCACCTTGCAGGGTTCCTTTTTCCATCCAGTAGCAGCCCCTCATTTTCCCTCATATTCCTTTTGCTAGTGAGGTATTCATGTTAGCCCCGAGGCACCCCCACCATTCCTGATGGGCTCAGCCCTGGCCCTCTTGGAGCCAGCTGCCCTTGGCTCAATCAGACACAGGAGAAGCCTCTCCCAAAACCCCTGTAGCCAACCACTACCAAAACCTTGCCATGCAAACTCAATACACTGTGCCAGCTGAAATCTGTGTCTTTTAACAGTAGATGGCATCCAGCCCCTTAGCAGCAGACAGATCCCAAATAAGCAACCCATGACTACATCGTGGAGACATACATGGATTTTCCCAGAGTAAGGATCAGATCAGTTTCCAAGTTAGAAATAAAGTCTGGGTCATCTGATGCCTGTTGCACTGCCCTGTTCCCCAGCCTGTTCTGCTGCTTAGGCTGCTTGCTGGTGTGCCCATAGAAAGTGCAGCAATCTGAAGTGGAGGATTCTCTCTACTTTTAGCCATTAGGAAACAAGCACCTTTTTTAGTTCATAATATGCTCAATTACCTTTAGATTGATCTGTGAATAAATTATAATCAAAACAGACTTACTCACCTTAAAGCTCTCTGGCTTAAGGTTTCATTGTTGATTCATTAAGTTGTCAGTTCTCTATTGGCAGGGTAATGCCTTTTTATATCTGAATAGAGACAGGTTTAGTGGAAGATACTGTTATCTTTAAATGAGCAGGATTTAGGTTTTTGGGTAAGAACAAACTCATGAATGATGAATCCCTGGAGAAAGTACTGAAACAAAAATCACAATGTTGCTGAAGATTTATACAGTTCATCAGTTAAAAGGCAGCTTTTGGAAGCAGAGGTGGGGGGAGGATTTGGATTTTTGTTTTCTCTCCTTAAAATACTCCAGCAAAATATTTCAAGCTTACAGTTTTGTGATAATGCAGTTATAAACAATGAAATAATTCCACTTAATATATTTATTTAGACTCCATTCTTGATGTTATCCCTCCAGTAGAAACACACTGAATTATGTCTATATAGAGACAGATGGATACAAATAATGCAGCTATAGACATCACTGATACAGATATATAAGTAGACAAGAATTATCTAATTACTCTGCTTGTTGCAATCTTCAAAGCACTTGCTATGCTCCACATATTCATATTAATTGTTTTTTCTAGGCAGATGTTGGTATGACAAAGATACCAGTGTATGGAGAGTTTAGTGACACTGGAATATCTGGAAAATAAAAAAATAAAAGTACTGCATAAAGATTTCAACAGCAAACAGAGTTAAACACACCAAGCTCTGTGTTTGTTCTTTCATTGGGAATTTTGTTGTTAAATCCCCCATGCTCTTAGGAAGTTGGAATCACCCTACAATGATTAGAGGCAATTTAATTTTAAAATCTCTTCAATATCCATCTCTTCTGCAGTTATTTCAACATTTTCCACTTTTGCTATATCCAGTAACTTACTTCATTAAAATGTTTTTTGCCATTTCATATGGCCTTTGACTGCAAAATGTTTGAAACCACAGCTCTGAACAATAAGCAGTCTCCTCAGCATTCCATATGTCTGTATATTACTCATAAGGGGAACCATCAATAAGTCCTTCCTAAGCTCCTGAGGCTAAATTTTCATGTATTATTTATTGCTATAGGAAAGACTGCTAGTTTTCAGTGTTGTTTAATGAAATTTGGCTTGGCTGCTTGTGAACTACTAGACCCCAAACACTAAATAAGCAGGCCATTTGTATGGGCACACAGTCACCTCCTGTGAAGTCACTGGAAGCTCATTGTGTATGTGTCCAAGCCTGGACCAAGACCTCTGTATTTCCTTAATTATTTTAAATTCCATTTAGCCAAATTATTGATTGAGAAACAGCAGTGCACAGCAAATATGAGGATTGGATGACAGTTTTCTAGAGTAATCATAATTTATTTTTAAAATATGTGGATTATATGGTTTAATTTAACTGCACACATGTCATTACAAAACATCAGAATTATGGAAATTAAGACACTGCACACTTCTCAAAATGCCTGCTGTACATTCCAGCTAGCAGCTATGTTAGATATAAAAATCTAAATACTTCCATCTCACAACTACAAAAATTAATTAACCTTTGTAATTCACTTTTCACCTATATACAAAAATAGATTCTTTTTCCACACTTTTCCTTAGATCACCTCTTTAATTTCAATATTCTTAGTGTTTCTGTCTGTAGAAATTAGGAGATTCGGCCTATATTAAGAGAACAAGAAAGTAAAGGTTTTATTCTGCAAAGATTTGGCTTTTGTTCCCAAAGATGATCTTCAATCAGTCAAGCTGTAAACAGCTGTCTCCTCTCTCTACTACTTCAGTTAAAACCTCAGCAAAATTAGCTTTGCTACCTACTCTCAAAGTCAGCAATTCAATTCCTGGCCAGACAGGAAAGAATCCAAAAACGCTTTGTCATCAGGTCTCCTGCCCTCTCAAACCAAAGTTGTTGGCATCAGCACATAAATTATGGAGAGGAAATAGTTCCTCAGTGACACAGCTACTACTAATTCATAACCAAAAATATATTTCTAATTGATTGAGCCTAGTAGACATACAAGAACACTTTTTTATCAAAATTTGTAATTTTTAGAATTCTGCAAAAAGTTTTAGGTTTTCTAAAAGTCATATAGAGAATCAAGTTTATATGTGTGTGCTTTAGAGCCTATTGATTAGATTGCAATTAGACAAATTCTTCCTTCTACTGATTTTGCTGTTGAAAATAATTCTGCTTTTGCTGCCTTATTTGACTTCAGTATGTAAGGCTACCACCTTACTGCTGGAATTCTCAAAGCCTGATTTTAAGATGTCCTAGAACATTTCGTGTACAGTAACTGCACAGAAAGGAAAGCTTGATGCCTGTAAGGAAGCCCTTGAACATGGCATGCTGGATCAAAGTTCCTACTGAACAGACAAAATAAGAGCCCTCTGCCAGCAGGCAAACTCAAGGTACCCCTACATTTGGGACACGTGGGATCTGCAGCACCCCCAGCCCTGCCTGTCTCTAGCCCAGGCTGTGGCTGTGACCCAGAGCAGGGTTCAGTCCCAGCCTGCAGTTAGCACCTCTGGAGAGCTCCTGGACATGGCCAGGCTGGAGCTGACTTGCTGTTAAAAATGTGTTGAGACCACAAACTAAATCTCAGAAGCAGGGCAGCATTTCAAGGACCTCACCCCGCTACTCTATCCTCAAGTGCCCAAAACCCAGCAGCCAAGAAAGCTTTTGTTTGTCAGAGCAAGAAGCCTGAGGTGCCAAGGTTGGGTATTGTGACTGACAGAGATCATTGAGGAATTTTTCTCCTAAGGATTAGCAGAAGAGCAGGGTAACCTCTTCTGGATTTACTTCATTTTAAAAAATAATAATTTGTAAATTTTTAAATAATCTGGGGTTTAAAATTCACATTGAAATTCCCTCTTAAAAAATTGATAAGCACAGCAATACAGTATCTTGTTCGATATGCTCTTTGAGGTTGTATTATTAGCGTGAATTAATGCCAGCAGCTGCTCAGGCTATGTATCCCCTGTTACTACCTGCTGCTTTCTGCAGTACTGCTGTAGCTTCTGAACAGGCTTGAGTTAGGTGGATAAAATACTTCTGCAGAATAAGGAACTAGTTTCAGGGGAGGAAGGGCATTGTCTATTGCATCAAGGAAAAGTCCATTTTTCTACTATTTTTCACTCACCTAAGTCTGTGATTGTGGCACACTACAGTTGTCTTCCAGGTAAGCAGAAGGAGATATATATAGATATATAGATATATAGATATATTATTATTATTATTATTATTATTATTATTATTATTATTATTATTATTTTCCTCAGGAAGATGAGTATTTTAGGAAATCTGATCCAGCTCTTTCATGTTCTTGGGTGAGACATGAGTTTTGCAATTTAGTGAAATCTTCCTCTGGAGTTTGCTTAATTGGGTTCAAGGACTAAATGTTGCAGAAAAGATTGCAAGTGAGACATAGAGGAAAATTAGGAGATTATAATGTGTTTCAGTTCATTTGGTGTTTGTTAGCCTTTACTTTGACAGGTCAAAACAGCCTTCTGTTATCACACTGACAAATACATATTTGTAAGCTTTAAAAATATGTATTGATTTATTCAGATATTGATACAAATAATCTTAAATACTGGTGGAACCCTTCTGAGTAAACTGATAATTTTATGACACCTTTCCACATAGTATAAAATGAAACAGAAATAAAGTTATGCATTTGAATTATTTAACATGATACATTTTTATATATAAGCAAGAATGCAATGGGGAAATAATAGACTGTTGGATGCTGACCTGCAATTCAGCTATTTTTCTGCTGTGAGATATTAATATTTTAATATTCAGTATACATTTCCAAGTCAGATCCCAATGTTCATATTTGATTTTTATTCACTTCTCACTCTGGTGCAGTCTTACTGATTTCAATTTCAGCTTCCTGAATAAAAAGCAAGTTGCAGTCAGCATGGACTTGAGGTCTCACCCTTGGGGTCAGACTCATCTCTTTACTACACCTGCTTACTAAGCATAATCCTGTTTACTGATTTTTGTTTCAGAAACTGCCCAGTTTTGGCCCTTACCTGGAGCAACGCAAAAAGATAATAGCTGAGAACAAGATTAGGCTTAAGGCACAGAACATGGCTGCTGAGCTTCCTGAGGAAAAAGACTTCGTTCCAAAGAAGCCCATTCCAGCAATCAAGGTAACAGAAAATACATGCATAAGGAGTGATAGGCAGGTGACATGCACAGTCATTTCTAACAGTTTGAGCTGGTTATTACTGCTTTTAAGCTTGTTAGAGGGCATCAAAGACAACTCTTCATGCAGACTTTCCAGCTTTTAACCAAAATCGATGGGAAATGATTTGTGATGCTCATGTGTAGGTATTTCCCTAATGTCATTTTTCAGAATGAAGATATTCAGGCAATGGAAAAGTAGCTGCAGATCAAGCAGGCGTAATGCCTTGAAGAACAAAGCAGGACTTTAGTTTAGAATTTCTTTCAGTTTTTATGCTACAGTACGAGCTGTTTTGCATGATACCTTCTGATTACTTGCACTGTGCTAAATGCCTCCATCCCTCATGTAGGATCGATGGCAAAGGCTGGTGTTCAGTACATACAAAAGCTGTGTCATAGGTTTAGAGATTGAACTTTTAAAGCTGGAGAATGTTTGTCTAAGTAGCTGATCCACCATCTACAATGAGTAAATGTCAAGGTAAAAATAAAGCCTGTGACCCTTATCTACCGCATAATCCATACATTGAAGCTTTTCCCTTCCCTTAGGTAGTCAATAAATATCAATAAAATGAAATGGCATGAGCTAATTATTCTAGGTGTTCACTTTAGAGCTTACTCAAACTTCAAGTCTGAATAGGATTTTTTTTTTTAAATCAGGATTCTCATGTAGACATTTTATAAAGCAATATGAAAATCGTATCTGTTGACTGTCTTCTTCATATATGGGAGAATATCAGATATCTACATGATCAGACATGTAAAAATTCTTGAAGAAATAAGGTCAAGCATAAAAGAGAACATGAGCTGTGGCTCAGGAAACCACACAATTCCCAAGAAAATTTTGCAGTTTACCAATACATCCAATATTCCAAGCTAGCTGGTAGGATGGCAGAACCAGACAAGCAGAAATTTTGAATCATCTTCCTGCCTGTTTAAGTTAATCAGTTAGCCACTTCTGTAGACCTCTCTCAGGTTTTTGGATGGCTTGTATTGGTTTATGTCATGCTTTTGAAAATCCCTCCCCTCCTCTTGTGCTTGAGGTTCCCTTCTACATATATATACAAAAAGTTCCAAAGAACAGCAATCTACTCTTTTTTCCTCACTGTGATGAGCATTTTCAAAGCCTGTTTGACCTCAGAGGTTTCATGGTTCTGTTCTCCTTGCAGGGAGAGTATTGATGTAGGGAAAAAGAGAAAGAAGAAGCAACAGCCAGTAACTGCATTTTCAATGAGATGGCTTGCTTCTGGAAACAGCAGAAAACCAAAAAACCGATAACCATCCAAAAGCGAATAAACTGAATGAAGGGAAAAATTTAGCAAGAGGGAAAAACAGACATGAAGACAAGGAAAAAGAAAAAACATTAAAAAATTGAAGTCAATAATTTATCATGCCTAACTCCAAGTAGAAAAGCAAAAAGAGAGCCAAGTAGTAGGAGATACATTAAAAAGAAGAAAAGAGAGCCCAGTGCAGGGAAGAGGAAAATTAATTCCCCCAAACACAAACATTTGTTTTACACAGATATTTAATACTTCTGAGTGGTGTCTCAGGAGCTTCTCAGCCAGAGAAATCAGGGTATCATCTTCCTCACCCCTTTGGTTAAATGTGACTGAAGCCATTAGAAGAAGACAGGCATTGCCCAAGCTGACTGCTGGCAGTCTCTCAGTCTGACCATCTCTTTCCAAGGGAATGTTCTCAGTGCAGTGACAAAACCAGCAGTGAGAGGTGATAGATAGAGATGGGGCTGCAGGGGTGGCTTCTGTGAGAAGCTGCTGGGAGCTCCCCAGGGCCTGTCAGAGCCTCTGGCAGCCAGCTGCAGGACAGACCCACCACTGGGCCAAGGCCAAGCCCATCGGCAGTGGCAGCAGCACCTCTGGAATAATGTACTTTAAAAGGGGGAAAACAGCAACTTCACTCACAGGGAGTAGTGAGAATATGGGCTCTTCAGGGGTCTGCTTGACAGAGGATCATGAAATAAAGCCCTGGAGAAAAAAGAGGCCTGAGCAAGCTGGTAATATCCAAAAATCACCTCTTCCAAGCTCAAGAGCCATGCACCCCAACAAAGAGGAAGTCAGGGAAAAGTTCCCGGAGGCCTGCAGAGATGTACAGTAGCTCCTGGACAAACAAGGAAGCCCTCAGAAAGCAACCAGGATGATCAAACAGCAGGAACACCTTTCCTATATAGACAGATTTGTGAGAGATTTGTGGTTGTTCAGCCTGAAAAGGAGAAGACTCTGGGGGCACTCTAGACCCCATTCCTGTACCTAAAGAAGAGGTAGGTGCCCTTGAAAGAGCTATGACCCCTGCAATGCCTGGTTGTATTTCTGAAGGGTTGCTACAAATTTCCTGATGCCTCCTCAAAATTTCCTCATCCGTCTAACTGGCTGTTGGGTTGGTGATATGTAAATTCCAACACTTATATAAATTCCACATGCTGTCAAATTGCCATTTATCTGTCAATTTGAAACCCCTTTGTGATTATCCAAAATCTTTTCCCATGACTTTTCTCTTTATTTTCTCTATTTTTCAATGTTAATTGAAACTGCATATTTTGATATTTGGCAGAGTTGTTTATTCTTTTCTCACTTGTCTGTAATATTAGAAATTGTGCTCTGTGTGGGTATGTGCCCTGGATCTTTTCTTTTCAGTTGCAGTTTTGTACAGCTCCCACAGATGTATTTGCCTACCTCAGGTTGCCTCCTTATTGCTTTAATTTCTTTCCTTCTATGTTTGTGTGTTTTTCTTCCTAATAATTTAGTTTTTTGTCCTTCAGGGCCTATACCACAATATTCAGTCACCATTTATCTGCTTATTTTATTTTCTACTTTTTTTATTCCGGAAGCCTTGCTGTAGAAATTGTTTGGTAGTTCAAACATTCTGGCATAGCTCTCTTAGCTAGGGCATGACATGCTGTTCCACCTGCTGGAAAAATATCCACAAAATATGTGTTTGAAACATTTTTTACCCTTGTTTGTACAGATACATTTACATGGTCTTTTGCACATACATATATGCAAGTCTTTTTTTGCTGATGTGTAAGCACCCATCTAAAAGCCAGTGCTGCAAGAGGCATTAGCCACATTTAGTCCAAAATTTAGTCTAAAAGCCTCTTGAGAGGTGAGGAATATTGAAGGACAGCTCTGTTTTGCCTTAACTATTTTGTACCATTTGGATCTTATCTGGCATGTATCTGTGTGTTTAACATGAGTAGTTTTACCTTGTGCTTGCTTGCCTGGAAAAGACCATATTGTAATCTTCATCATAAATGTGGAGATGTTGCATATTTCAGGTGGAACTATGTGTGTGTCTCCCCTAAGTTATGGGACTCTAAGGCTGCTTCTTCCATGTTTATATTCCAGCATCAATCACAGAAATAATCTCCCCTGCGACAGCCCATAATGCTCTCTT